>WBMV01009291.1:3102298-3493590 GCA_013396655.1 Campylorhamphus procurvoides | reverse complement strand
AGGTTTAGTCTACTGCCACATTGATCTTTGTACTGCATTACAAATTGTGCCTGTATCTTCTAAGTTAAAATGGCTCCTTTGCAGCTGAGACTATCAGTGACTGTCTGCTGGGTTATTGGGAGTGAATGGGCCAACCCACTAACAAAGCAGTTGGCTGCACAGTTGCTAAAGCTCTTCTACAGAAAAGCTTTAGCAGAAATTATTAGTGAGTCACTGTCCCTTTGGATGTGGAAGTGACATGATTGCAGTTTTTTATAGGATCTAATCTGAAATCTCACGGTAACGTTTTGGACTAACTTGATTTTATAATGATCCAGCTGGCAGAATTCATAACTGTCATGTAGGTACCTGCTGCTCAGTAAGCTGCTCACCACTGTGGTTTTGTCTTGGGTTAGGTCAGTAGGAACTGTTTATGGCTGGAGGTGCAGCATGCTCTGAAACTAGAGCATCCTAATGTTGAAAATCATTTTGGGTTGGGTATCTTAAAATTCTAAGTAACTTTTTCCCCCCTCCCAAGTTCACCTTTGAAAGAAAAAGATCACTTTTGCATTCATTTTATTTCACCCTATTTCCTATCTTTTTAGAAATGTAGTAGTTTTCCAGATAACATTTTTGGAAGGTTCAAAAGGATTATCATGTCTGATTCCCTTTAAAATTAAGTTTATTTCTCAAACCATCCAAGCAGGTGAGAAACATGCTCACTTTCCAGGGTCTTGACATCCTTATGATAACTTTTGTGAATTGCATACCAGAAAACAAACTTATGGTGGCTCCTTTGAAAAAGCAAATATTAAAATTTTGCAGGTGAAGGATTTAATAGCCCCAAATTTCAGAAAGATACACTCAAGCTTTTTACCTGAACCACAGTCCCTGCAAGTGAACAATCCACTAAACTATGAATTAGTAAAAACTAAGCAAATATTCATGAAAAAGGAATTTATTTGTGCTGTGGGAAGTGTGCTTGCATTTTCAATTTGAATTTTCAATGTCAAGATTTTTTTAATGGGAAATACCTGCTGCCATTTTCATTGTTTTTGTTTGGTTTTTTTTTCCCCCAGAGGAAGAGAACTATTACTCTTTTTTTTTTGTTTGTTTGTTTGGGTTTTTTTTAAAATCAACTTACTGGACAATTTTAAAAAAAATTAAAATATTACTTTTCCATTGCATGTATTTTATTTTAAACACTGAGAGTGGAACTCATCAAAAGACAACTTTTTTTAAGGCACTGTAAATAAGTGAGGAGATGGATTCTAATGTTAATAATCTGCTTTTCATAAGCTTGTGTTAAATGTAGGTATAAAATTTATTAAGAAGAAATAGTTGCTGTTGGACTGGCTCTGTGTAATATGTAGTTTTGATTACTGAACATTCCAGTTTTATCCTAGCTAAAATATCGATCTCTCTGCACTGATGGCCCACAGCTGACTCATTAGTTTTCCCATAGCTGTACTAAATACTGAAACTTATTGATGTTCTAAACAACAAAGTAGATAAATAAGATAATAAATTATGGCAGTTATCGTCTGCAAATGGCTAAATGGATAGAAAAGGTATGGTTATGTCCTTGGAAGAAGCTGGCTAGTTCAATGTAGTGTGAACTTCTTATCATGCTTCTTGTCTTCTCCTTATTGGCTACTGAACACCCTGAGCAGCTTTTTTAATTTATAAACAAGTCAGTCAAATATCCTTACTTTAAGGAAAGTTTCATGTTAAATAAAGTGTAAGAGTTCCATGCTAGACTGAAATGGATGACATTTTATCCATATGATCTCTCAAAATCTGCCTGTGTTAGCCTAAATTTGGATATGCTTTTTTATGTTTTTCCTCAGAGCAGTCAAAAATGAGAGATAAAAAGAATCTTACCCACATTTCTGTAAATGGCTACGGGAATAAAATCTATTGAATGCATGATAAAAAGTTACCGCACCATAAAAAGCTGTATTGTTCAAGCATGGAAGCACCGTAAAAAGTGCTTGTAAGAGCATTTCAGAATTTTTTCCCTCTGCCAGAGTATGAGTAAGCCATAGTATCTTCTCTCTTTTGAGAAAAATTAAAGCAATATCTGTGCAGCAATACAATAGGATAGCTTCAGTTTCTGTAGATTCAGTAGGAAAAATTGCTTTGAGTTTCTTTCCTATTATATATGAACTTTTATCATCTTGGAAATAAATCTATGCATGAAATGCTGTATGGATAATCTTAAAATATTTTGTGTTTTTAAACTGTGTGGCTTGTGCAGAAGGTAAATTTACCTATTTTTATAAACTGGTCTGTTTACAACTACTGTATCCTATTGCATTATCACAGTTAGAGAACTTGAGAAAATACTCTGGAGAAGAGGGATCTAAATTACTCATTTCTTTATTCGGTTCCATATTGGATTATGTTTTGGATAGGAAAAGATCAATGCTGCTGCAGAGAACATGGCTGTCTTCCTACTCAGCAGTGTTTTTTATGTAGAAAAATAAAAACTTTTCTGCTGAAAAGTTTTCAGAGGAGGTTTTTGTTCAATCTAGAATAAGCGGTGTCAACATGGATGCACAATGTTAAAATCCAGTATCCACACTGGCAGTTGATCTGCTCATGTCCTTGATTTTCTTGCTTTTCCTAACTTTGGCTGTGCTGTTAAAACTCTCTCCAGCTGCCTTGACATTCTGGAGTTGTGCACTTTTTTGGATAAGTGAAATGGTATTTGGGTTTCTTCCAGCTGTGATCAGTGAGTGGCTCCTGGCACATTGTGAAAATACTTGCAATTGAAATGGGAAATATTTCTCACCATCCTAGAAGTCTTGACTTCCAGACAGATTATTCTTAACTGAACAAATGTCATCTGCCATACATGATCCATGCATTCTCTGAAACTGCTTCAGAAACTATTGTTTTTTGAAAGAGATGAGTGTTTCCCTTATTTCTTAAGTTACCTATATAGATTTATTTTTAATGGAAATGTATCAGCAACCCCCTTTTTTTCCTTTTCTTTTTGGTGACATATTCATAGTCCTAGACCTATTTTTTTCTCCTTTTATCTCATCCATTTCACTACACTTTTTAAACTCTTGATTTTTCACTACACCAGTTTGCTTGAAGTAGTGTGGGTGAAGTTGCTCAAGCTGAGCAACATCTTGCTGAAATGAGAATGAGCATGGGGCAGACTGGTGTGGGATTTCTGATTGTATTGTAGTGGCCCAGTTGTCCCAACACAAGTTGCTGTGTCCCTGCTACATTACCAGCTTCAGGCTGTTTTCTTTGGTGTGCCTGGTGGCTCCAACTTATTTCTTTACTTAAGGCAATGTCATGATTTGTGTATGTGCTCAGGAGCTTAGCTAAGGCTCAAATGGAATAATTCTTTGGTGATAGAGAAGTGAAGTCCAGCCAAGAGGTGTCTATCAGCAGAGGATTTCTTAATTTAGGGAAATTTCTCAGGAGTCCACATCCTCTGAATTACAAGGATGAGAATTAAGCCTGAAAATGAGCAGCTTACTTGTCAGTAAGGAATGGGAATATGTTGGTTAGTTTGTATTGCTTAAATTGGATTGGTCTAGCTATTGACTTAAATGTGCAGTGTGTCCTACAACAGACTTTCCTACAATGTACTGTGCTTCCAGTGGGAAGACTAGAGACCTCTCTTTGGATGGCAGAATTGCTTTCCATCACCAGTTGTCAAACCTTTTCTTGTGAACGGTCTGACACTTGGAGCTCAAATTATAATGCCGCTTATCTCCTTTCTTGTGCCTTCATGTGACATGGCTGCGGTGTTGGCCTTGGTGTTATGAAGGGGCCGAGATGGGGATGACTGATCAGTGCCACATGTCTTCCCTTTGATGGGTTCAGAGCATTCTCTGCTAGAATCAGTGATGCATTTCCATCAACTCTGGTTTGTGAAACTTCATTGTTAAGCTTTTTTGACTTTTTTCAGTGAGCATAAGAGAGATACAGGTCTAAGCTGTATATTTTGGTGAATAGCTAAGAAGACATTTGTTCAAATCTTATCCCTATAGACCTATTTTTGTCTATGCAGAATACAGTGCAATTAAATTTAAAGAGAGTAGAAGAGTGTACAATGTTATACAAAGTTAATTTATTATGATGAAATAACTGTAACAAGTGGATTATGTAACTTCTTAATGTCTCTAAAGTCCAGTGTGTTTCTCTAGAAATAATTACTGATTTGATTTCAGCTTGACTCTCTTCCAAGGATCTTTAAAATATGAGTATTATGGCTTAGGTAGCATAACCAGAACATAAGTTTTCCCAAAAGTTGGTAACAAAGTTGTAAACGCAGCTCAGGAGGAGAGATTTAGTGTTAGAGTGCAGTTATTGCCTGCCATAAACGTTAAGACATTGTGTATTGTAAATGACTGATGCTTGTTCCACTTTCAAAACAACTGTTATCGATTAACTCACCTTGACTTGGCCTGAAAAACTAGGGGTGCACACAGTGTACCATGTGAGATCACACCTCTGCTTTCTTTAGTTGTGTTAGTCCTTGATGGCTTTTACTGGCAGTGGCTTGCCAAAGAGGTCTTAAAATGTGTATTTATGTCTTCTATGGCAGCGTGAGCAGTGGGATTCACAGTCATCTGTGACAGAAAGTGCCCAGTTCCTTTCCTTGTTTTTGCTTCAGTTTGAACTGTCATTTTAAATTCTGAATAGCCCTTACACTTTCTGCTATTGAATTTCAACTTAATTGGGTATATCACATTTTCAAGGCCATCTCATTCTTTTGAGTAACCTGTTGCTCATTCTCTTGAGTTGGGGACAGCTCCCATCTTTGTGCCACTGGAATTTCTGCCAGAGCAGGGACCATGGGCCTAACTGAGGAGAATCACTACTGTCCCAGTAATTTGTCTTTCAGCACAGATCACTGTAGTCATCATTTGTAGCTGCTCTAATCCTTGACCTCTCTTAACTCTCCTTGACCTTTTTCTTAACTTCGGCTAAACCTTTTTGGCATGAATTATGTTAAAGCTTCCACTGATATTTAAACGAATGAGAGCTGTTATATTGGCTTTATCTAAAGACCCAAGAAAATATTTTTATTGCAAGTATGCTGTTGGCATTCTTGTGCTGTAAGGTATTTCTTATTCCAATTTCCATTTTTGTAGTCCAACATTCCTCTACAACTTGCTTTTCTACTTTGCATCCTGTTGAGTTCAGCCTGAGGGCCTGTCATGGGCTGGAGTAGCCTGGGTCATATTTCCTTGCCCTTCACTGTTATTTTATAAATATTGCTATTTCCACTTCTAAATCATCTCTTACTTCCAGGAAGAAAGATATATTAAAAAAAAAAAATCACGCAACTGGTAGAAGATTTTATCTGTTAATATTTTCAGAATTCCTTGATGGGGATTACCTTATCATTTAATGTCTGAATTGGAGGGGAGAGGGGGAAACTTTTTTAATTCCAAGTGATTGGACAGTGTTCATATCATGTTTGCTGAAAGCCGCCTTTGCCTGTGTCATCTTAGTGCTACCTTTCTGCCAGTTTTAGTCCTTGAGGTACCATCTTTTCTCAGGGTTGGGGAAAGACCAATATTAGCAAAGGGCACAAGTGGAAGAACTGCAGGACCACTTCTGGCTGTGCTTTTAGTCTGTATTGAGTACGTGGAGAAGGCAGTCAAAATACTCAAACTTTTTTAAAGATAGGTGAGAAATATTTTTTATGATTGTTATTATTGTGCCTTCTGCATCATCAGCCTTTAGTTGTGAAGAACTTCTGTCTTTTGAGATTATCCTTGATGGACATTTGTGTGCGAGAAACTGGCTATGTTGTTCTTGGGTCTCTTGCCAGCCATGAGCAAGTCCCTCAGTTGATCTTCCCTTTTTCCTTGTGTTTCCATGGTGTGCTGTCCTCACGTGTGTGGTGCTGCTGCCTTTACCCCAGCCTGACCTCTCATTTGTTGCACGTGTGGGACTGTGGAGGAGGCCCTGGTGTAGGTGGGAGCTAGTTTAGTCTGGGAGCTAAATTCAAACAAGCCTCATCTCAAGGACGAACCCTCTCAGACTGCCAACTAGTACTACCTCTGATTTCTACCTGAAGTAGTGCCATGCCTGGGTGGAGGCAAATGAATGACTTCACTTGTGTTGTCTCCTGCCGATGGAGAGGAACTTCACCTTTAGAGACCTCTGAAGGGGAAAGGAGAAGAATGTGCCATCTGTGTCAATCTGAAGAGGAAATAAAACTCTCTTAAAGACACTGATGGTTATCACACTAATCTACTGCTGAAAAATATGTGCTGCTCAAATGAACAGAAATCAGTTTTGGGTATTTTTTCTAAACATCTGCAGTTTTTGCTATTTCTGGTCACAGCCTGTGGAGAGTATTGATGTAGGGTGGTAATTAAATGGGCATGTTTTGGTCATGATCGTGATTTTTAGCTCGTGCAGAAGGAAGAGGGAAGAGAGTCGAGACATATTTCTCTTTGCAAAGTAATGTTTTTCTTACTCTCTGATGGTGGATCAGGAGAATACAGATAACAAAATATTTGAGATGCTTCAGCCTTGCCTGCTGTTGTGCTCCTGGGGTCAGGCCTGTGGCTTTTGAAGGAGAAAGGGAAGGTCACGCTGCTCAGACATACTAAAATATATTCAACCTCAAAGAAAAACAGCATGGAAGTTTGGTCTTGTCATCTCACCTTTTGATCTAAGATTCTTCTGCAGAATATTTTTAAGCCATAATTTTAACAATGTTATGACATTCATTTAAACCTTGGCTGCCTTAATGATTATGCAGAAGAGTCTTTTTTTCCCGCTTAGAATAATTGTGTCCAAACTCCTAGAAAATACAATTACATTAAACACAATTATTTAACTAAAAAAGACCCAAATTAATCAGTTCATTAAATGTCAGCTCAGCATTGACTTCTGGCCATATCATCCAGTCATTATGTTTCAATTCTGGTGGTTGTGGAAATAGAAAAATTACAGGTTCCACAACGCAGCATGTTTTCAGAACACCTGAAGATTGAAGTGTTCTTTCCATCTTTCAGGGAAAGGCAGCCCTTCCTTCCCCTCCACTTCTTACGTGTCTTCTCTCACATTTTGAGTGTGGGCCTTGTTTCATGTGAAATATTAGTGGGAGATGAGTAAGCAGAATCTTTCACCTGTTGAAAAGTAAGAAAATATCTCAACATTGTCATTTTTGGAGATTCATAATAGAAGTAAAGGTGCAAAGGAGGTGCAAGTTCTCCTAGCTCCTCAACCACATATTGCTGTGTTATGGAGTCTGCGTTTGGTTTGATTTTGTGCTTTTTGGAAATGACAGACAAAAGATGGCTAGGTTGGAAGTAATTTGTAATTTGGGTCAATATCAAAGACATGCTCACGCTCATCTAATTTGGCAAGTTTTGCTGAAAATAATGTGTTCATGGTGGCTTTTTCTTGCTCACAGAAATGAAAGCTCTGGAATAGGGACAGTAAATAGTCATGGGTTTTGCCTGTTAGTTGATGTATGAAGAACACTTGTTCATTTACTAACATGTAATTCTCAACTGAGCATAACAACAAGGAGTTCATCTACTTCTCTTGGCTATAGAAGTGCTGGGGAGTTTGTTAGTTACTGTATGTTTCTGTTGGACCTTTTAATGTCAAGGAAGAGCGGAATAAAAGCATTCTGTCTCCATCTGGCACTGCAGTTACTAGTGGTATTAATCATTATTTGCTACTTCTTTTATATTAAAAGTCTGAGGCACTTTGAGTTTTTAGGGTATCTTGGCTTGTACATGTTTCTTTTGGAAAGCATTTTTCTACGATCCCTGGCCCCAAGAATAAACAAAAGCTACACTACTATGTTTGGTTTTGAATTACAGTATTCTGGAATGTTTTTATCTTCATTTGGTCAGGCACACTTGATTATGGCTTAATTTACTTCTTGCCTAGAATGATATGAATAGTTCACTGTTCTCTATTACACCTTTCATTTAAATAAACTGCATGAGAAGTCACGGTCTTGCATTGCTAAAGGCCTAATGTGTTAGAAAGGGATGTCGTTGCTGCTTCTGCTCTCAGATAATGGAGGTTTTCCGGCTAATGCAATAGCAGTACTGTGTTCCAGTGCATTAAATAGAGACATCTTTCACAGTGAGATATTATCTAATTACTGTAACTCACACATTTCTTAAGTAGAAATTCTTAATTTTTTGTCCTGTTTCTTAAAGATTTGGGAAATGAGCTGCAGTAGTTTTGCAGATGAATGATAAAAACTGTTGGCATTTACAAATAGAGTTGTGTGTACAATCACATAATTTATAGTCTGTGGATCAAATGTTTGTTTTATGGGCTGGGGGAGCTTGGCTCTTCACCAAAGCATTATTTAAAATCCTACTGTTCTGTGGAGGAGTAGGAAATATATAACATAAAAATAAAAAAAAAAAAAAGAAAAAAAAAGAAAGCAGAGGGATAGGGAAAGATAGGGAAGAAAAAAGGCATGAAAAATCGTTTATGCAATGCTCTCATTCATGGTTCCTTCTGGTGTTCTGGGATTTTATATCAGGGTAAAGCATTAACATTCTATTATTCAATATAAAAAATGAAAGCATGAAAATTTTCTAGTGGAAGTAGCATTTAAAAATTATTTTCAGGATTGGGTTTAAGTTTGTAGCTTTTAAATGCTGTTGTGAGGATACAGGAGTTGTATTTCAGGAGTAGGAACGGTATCCAGGCATTCCTAAAGTACCTGTAAAGAAACATCAGGAAATAGTTGAAGCAAACACCTTGAAATGATTAAAAAATCCTTTTTATCATCTAAATTCACAGTTGAAAGTGCAGAGCTAGTAATGGAATCTCCAATGTCCTGCACAGATAGTTTGTGTTGAAAATGCTGGTGTCTACTGTTGCTTAAATGGTTATGATTTTAAAGTTGTAATTGACAAAGTTCAGCAATTTGCAGTAAATGTTGCTATATTGACATATTTTTCTTATTTATTTGCCTTTTTTTTTGTTTACTGGCTTGCTTGAGAAACTTCAGCCTCTTATCTCTTTTACCCTTTGCCAAAATTCCCGTTTTTGTGTCTTGATACCAGCTACCGAAATGAACAGTCAGGTGTCAAATGGAATATGCATTCATTCACAGAAAAAGCATAATAATTCGGTATACAATTATTTTAGTTGTTTTCAACACTTTAGAAGTATTCTAGATAAATACTCCTGTGTGGCATTAGTTGGAAATGGGAGTAAGATTTATAATTGAAGAAGCATTTAATAAAGATTTCTCTATGTAAGCTTGGGTCTTGTCTGTGGTTAGAGATAAATACTGGACAGGGATGCATTCACTGGTGCCTCTTTCTCATTTTTTTCTATGATACTCTATATACAAGTAAAATAATCTCCTACATTAGTGCATGTTTTAAAATACAAATTCCTGTCTAAACACAGAGGCAATCTCGCCATGTAAATATATTGCATAAAATCCTACGGTTTTTAGCAATTTGGAAAGTATTTTTGATTCTACCTCCTGTATTTTTTATTAAATACTGAAATTTTAATCTTAGTTCTTTTCAGCTTTCATTTAATCTGTTTTATAGAGAATAATAGTATATTGTTTATTAAGACATCTTTTCTAACCAAACTCTTGCACCCAAACACAAAGCTCTAATGAAACTCAGATTTCCATGTAATCATCTAAGCATGTGGTTGCCATAGTGCAAGTCTGTCTTGGCTGAAGTTTCTTGTGTCCATGGCTCACTCTTTCATCTGAAAGGCAATTTAAACTGCAGTGATAGTGTGGTGAGCTGCTGGTCTTGTAATCTTTGTCCAAAATGTGATGTGCTGGTTATGACTGGCATAGATTTAATCTTCTTCATATAACTGGGTATGGGGCTATATTTTGGGTTTGTGTTGAAAACTGTTGATAACAAAAGGATGTTTTAGTTACTGCTGAGCAAGGCTTACACAGAGTCCAGCCTTCTTTTCTGCCTCTTACCCCACCTCTCCAGCAAGTGGGCTTGGGGTACACAAGGCGTTGGGAGGGAACACAGCGGGGTCAGCCAACCCCAACTATCCCCAAGGGACATTCCAAACAATAAAGTGTCACGTTCAGCATGTAAAGCTGGGGGCAGGAAAAGGAGGGCATGGGGATGTTCAGAGTGATGGCGTTTGTCTCCCCAGGTCACTATTACGTGTGGTGGAGCCTTACTTTTCTGGGAACAGGTGAACACCTGCCTTCCCATGGCAGGTGGTGAATGAATTCCTTGGTTTCCGTTGCCCGCATGTGTGGCTTTTGCTTTAGCTATTAGACCTATTAAACTGTCTTTATCCCAATCCACAACTTTTCTCACTTTTATGCTTCTGACATGGAAGGAGTGAGTGAGTGGCTGTGTGGTGCTTCCTTGCTGACTGGGGTTGAATCACGACATCTGGTTAGCAATATTGAATGGTCGGGATTAGATGGTTTTATTATTTATTTTTTTCCTCTTGTTGCTGGGATTTTGAAAAAAAATCATATCTATGCTATTTTCTTTATGCCAAAAGTGCTGTTTATCTTTTGAATACCAGCCTGGATTTTGCTTTCTCATCACATCTATTACTGTAAAGCCATGTTCAATTCTCTCTGTAGGTTGTCCTACCCTACGAAGTGTTCTCTTTTAAAATCAACATTATTTCAATAGGTTTAGAAAGAAAATAATTAATAGATTTAGCAAGTAATTTACCTGTCTAGAATTTTCCTCTTCAAACTGAAATATTGTGCAAAGAATTCCCAACCAATAATTTCATCCTCATGCTTTTTCAGTATCTTGCTTGAAATCTTTCATGATACTAGTTGAAAAAAAACCCAAACTAACACAAACACCCACACCCTGAAGAAAGAAACACACCAAAACCCAATCAATCCACCCTTCTCATTTAAGCCACTGCTTGAAAAATTGAAGATCATGTTGATCTTCATACTTGACTAATGTGCTTTAAAAGTTCGTAGAGAAGCAAATAGAACAACATGTAAGGAGTGCTGTTTTTGTCTTGAGCATCAACTTGCCTATTTCCATATTGTCTCTACTGTCATGGTAAAAGCTGTTCTCAGTGGTATATAGAGGTGCTATGTAGATTGATTGGTTAGTGTCTATGAATTTAAACTTCCTAATTTTCAACATTAACTTAAAAAATAAAAACTTAACAGTATTCCACCAAAGTAAAATTAGCCCCACTTGTATTACATGAGAAGTGAAACAACACCACATGCTAACAAAAGAATCGTGTTTTCCTAGGAAAAGTTGGGGGAGTTCTTTTGTGGAAGCAGCTTTGCCCTGCTGCTGCTCAGTGGTTTTGACTTGTTCTGGTGTTCGTGACAGTGCAAAGCACCCATGACTCATGAGCAGTCAGCAGAAATGAGGAAGGACAGAAATAGTTGTGATTGCAGAGAAGTGGACTGGAAATTACAGTAGAGACCACCTAGCTACCGTAGATGATGAAAAAAAGCAGCATCCATGAATCTCCAGGTGGTCATGCTGAATCCTAGGATTTCTGCCTCTCTGGTCCTTTATACTCAACAGGAATACAGATGGCTGCTGGAGGTAAATTGTATTACCAAGAGGAATCTTGCTGGTGTTTAGAGTTGTGAAGGTGCTTGAAGTAGTACGGGCAGGACTTCAGTGTCTGGTTATTTTGCTTCTCTTTGATGCTTTTCATCTTTAAGAATTATGTGTAAGGGATGAAGTTTATAACTCAGTGCTGCTTCTGTGGTTACAGTATTTGTCAGGAGGAGTGGAAACTTCTCTCTCCTCTAAATGTATCTCGACTAAGTAATCGAAGCCTCATAGCCTGAATTTGGGAAGTCTGTGGGGTTGAGAGGGAATGCTTTATGGGTAGGCTGCTTAAGATTAGTGGTTGGAGGATACTTAGTATTCTGAAAGTTTTGTGGTGCCTACCAGATGAAAACCATTTCTGTATGCTTTCCACGGCATGAAGGGGCAGACAGCCAGCCCTTTCTTTTTGTCTAAGATTTGGTAGCTTCAATCTGCAAGCCTGTGTCTTCTGTGGGGAATGACATCCGAGTCTGAACTCGGTAGCTTGACAGAGTGATCGACGTGCTTGGTGGTAGTGCAAGTGTGGTAATACTTGCTCCTGTTATGGGCTATTTCTAGAGGAAATACAAAACAAGTCTGTGAAATTGAGTCCCACATTGATTTTTGTTTCTCAGAGGCTGTTGAATTCTTGGTAATGTAATAATATTGGGAGAGACTGGAAAATACATCCAGGTACACCACCATTCTTCTTAGGAACTGTAAGATATAAGCAGGAGGGGAAAAAAAAGCCCACAAAACCCCTAGAAATACAGTAATGCTTGTTTCAGCTAACAGGACTGGGCAATTGATTCTAACTTCTTTTCTGCTGATATTTTATCCTGTCACAATAATGCAGTCCTGTCTTTAGGCAGCTTTTGTAGTGAATATACTGTGCTTGCTTTCAAGGGCGTGTTGAGTTGAAATTAAAAAAGAAACTATAGTTAGGAAAAAAGTAACTTTACAGTGATGATTTTTAATGCTCCAAAGGTCAAATCAAATGTGTTTTGCCTCGGTTATGGTAAGAGACTGGAAGCGCTTTGATCCTGAGTTACTGAGGATAACATGCTCAAGTCTGTCTTCTGACTTTAAAATTGTATTAATAGGAAAAATTATTCTATACTAGAATAGCAAAATTTACTGACATTCATGTTTCTGATGCTGTCTTTTCAGAAAAATATAGTTGAAAGATAGTCTTATGTCTTAAACTTGACAGTATCTTCATTTAGAAAACCTTATCATTGATTCAGCTTAAGACTATTAGATGTTTTAAGCCTGAAAACATGTCTGCAGCTTCTTGAGAAAAGAACTTGCACATTAGCTGTATTGTTACTGATTCTGTAACAAAATGTTTGAATTTTCTGTGCTTCTAAGAGCTAGGTTTTATTGTTACTCATTAAATAATCCAGCAAGCCATCTGGCATGTACAAAATGAAAAAGAAATTTAACCTTTTGATTAGTAATAGTAGAAAATCCCTCAACCCTACAACTGAGCCTACGTTTTATGCAATTTTATAGATGTGAGTAACTCTGAACTTCCAGTGCTTAACTGTTATAAACTATTTGAAAAAGTTTGATTATCACTCTCACCTTGTTTGATTAGTTTAACTATTGACACATCTTTATAGAAGAAAAGGTGAGATTTGAGGGCGTGCTGTATTGGGCATAGAGCAAAGTGTCTGTACTGGTGAGCAGCAGATAACTGACAGCGCAGTGTGTGTGCACCAGATGGTGCTTAAACCAGTGTTACCAACTGGAGTTCAAATGCAGAATCCCTTTGATATCTTAACAGCAACATGTTAACCTGTGCTGAGATCACACATGGTGTTTTGTTTGGATTGATGGCTTATTTGATGAAATAATTTGGCTTTAGAAATGGATTTGCTGTGGTAGATAGTAGTTGAGCAGGAACAAGCCGCTCAGCTTGGACAGCTGCTACGCCCTTACAGCTCACTTTTAAATACCCATTCCCTCTGGTATTAGAGGGAAGGTCTAGCTCTCAGCAGAAATGCTCCATTCACTTATAAATGCTGATGTTATGGTACTTCAGCCTGCGAAGCCTGTGACCCCAGATTCCAGCTGTTTGCTGGGCAGAGGAAAATCATTGCTCCTGCCACAGTTGCATTCTTTGCAGTACTTGAGGTTAACAGATGGAGGGGATCTTTTTGCAGCCTCCAGCAGCTGGTGGTGCCTGCTGCTGTGGTGAACTCATTGTGAAAACAAGAGATAAAGCCATGGAGGATGTCATCCTGCTGCTTGTCAGTTGTCAGGTATCTCCTATTACAAAAGATGAAAATGGGAAATGAGTAAGCAGAATCACTTAAAAAACATAGGGAACTGGGGTTTGACACTGGAGATTAGAGGAGGCTGAGATTTGATATCCAGTGGTGGTGTACTTCTTAAAATGGATAAATCAGACTGCAGCTAGATGGGAAACTGATGGTTCAATGTAGCTGTTCAAATGTGGGGTTAAAGCAAAGACAGGCAGTGGCATTAGAAATTTGGATGAGGGAGTCACCTGGGTGCCCTGGGTAATGGAGGGCAGATGGAAGGAGAGAGGTGACAGAAGAGGGAGACTTTAGGATTACATAGGGATGCCAGAAAAACAGGAAATCCCCAGGAGAGAACCAAAGCAGCGGTGTCTGAAGCTGAAGGAGGCTTGATAGCCATCATCTTTGGAGTGTGCTCAATTTAGTAAAGCAATGAAAGTGTCCTAATAAAAATTACAGTTTAATTATCTAGGGACTGCGTAGTGTTTTATAGTTATGCTCTTTTCTTTAGGTTTTTTAAAAGTCTAATTCCTTACCTTTCTTTAATGCTGCATATTATAAATCTGCCAAATTCACACACTGAGCTTACGCTGCTTTTACACGTATAGTGAGGGAATTTGTTTCTTCTCCTCTTGTTTTTCTTCTTTGTTTGGAAACTTTGTCCTATGCCATTTTTTCCCCAGGCACTTTTGCAGCATCAAATTCAGAGGAGGGAGGGAACAAGGCACAACTGTAGATGTTGCCTATATGTGCATGCAAAGACACCTCATTGGATATTTGAGCTTCTTAGCTAGGAAAACCTTCTTTAAACAAAGAAGTGTAAACAGCTGACATTCACAGTTAAATATAATTTTACAAAATACTGATGTACTAATTTGAAACTTAATAATGTTTTATGTTAGCATATTATGCTGGTACTGATCATACTGGCAGTGCAGAAATTAAAAGACTGTTAAAAAAAGCCAAAAAAACCCCCAAAAAGCAACTGGTGAAAGAACATTCTGTGGTAGAGAATAGTATTGTACCACCACTTTGAAGGAATCTCTCTTTAAATTCTTCCTTTGGACAATTCCTGTTGTTCTCCTAAGTAGTCCATATTTTGAGGAGGGAGTTTTATGCTTATGCAGATTCTCAAACAATTTGTGTTTGTAGGATAAGCAGCAGTAATGAGGGAGTAGCGCAGCTTTCTGAGCTGTTATGGATGTACCTAACTAGTAGAAGCTGCACAGTGCAACAAAAGTAATTTGACAATATTGAGGACAAAAGTGCTGCTACAGTTGCTATTTTCTATAATAGATATGGTCATTACTTGATCACACAGTGCAGGAGCTGTCACAAGCCATTTTTCCTGTTAGAAGGACTGTAATTTTTCTCTTTTATAGTTCATATTTCAGTGCTGACCATGATGACAGTGACTTTCTGAGTTAATTTTTTTGCTTTCTTTTATAGTGGATTTGGTGTAGAACATGAAACTGATTAGAATGACCAAAATAAAAAATGAAAGTGAGAAAAAGTGCAGCTTTTCCTTTTTCTTTCTGGTTGCTTTGACTGCTTTCTGTTATTTATTAGAAATTTAGACAGGTTAGTGACTGTTTTTCAGGTGCTTTTTCCTGAGTGGTGGAGTGATTTCAGTCTTTATGGGATGATAAATGAGTTGTGTTCTTCTCCAATAGAGTCTCCACATATTCCTGTGGAATATCTTTTTCTATAAAGTACTTTTTGCAATGGCAGTTATTGCTTAAAACATCCTTTATATGTATTGTGTCCTGAATACATACATCCTTTTTTCCTGAAGGGAGAGCTCTCCGAAGACGAGCTAGGAGTTGGGATTCTCCATTCTTTAGTTCCATGATGCTGCCACCAGATAGGTGCCTCACTGAAACCCGTGCTGGCCATCCGTGGATTTCACATCTTTGTGGACTTACTCATTAGTTCCTTTGGTGTCTCCACCACTTTGTTTCACTACAACTTCTTCCTATGCCGCCAGTAACTTTTGTGATTTTTAAATGTTACTTAAAGCTAAATTTGGGAAATGTCTCCTGGCACTTATGTTCTCAACCTGATGGGCCTGCAGGGAGTAAAAGTTACGAAATAGGAACATTCTTGCGTGACCACTTGTGGCCTGCATTGACACAGAAATAACCCAAACTGGTGTACTGCGGTGCCTGTGGAGAACGTGATGACAAGTGATGTTTGATCAGTTGCAGCTAATGGCTTCAAGTTAGTGATACTGGATTCCTTGTCTTGCTAGCAGCGTAAGCTGGTGAGCCCAGTGTCCTTGTCCCAGAAAGGTTAGTGAGATTGTCAGGTGTCCCGGTGCTGGCAGCAGTTACGCTGAATTTTTGTGAGAGGAAATGAGTTTCTGATGATATGGCCTGCTTAAAACACTGTTATGAAAAGGTCTGCAAGCTAATTTTTACTGGAAATTAGTCTTACTCGTGTGTTTTAGGAATCATAATACATCTAACTACTTTTAAGAAAAAGTTCGAAGCATATACCCTGTGACTAGGAAAAAACCCATAAGAAATCTCATTTTTATTTACACAGACTGCACCAAAGTCAAAGATGAAGAAAAAAGCAACTAAAACCCAAGAAGCCAAAAAAATCTTGAAGAAGAAATTTAAAGTTAACACAAAAATAGTCTTTACTGAAGATGGAGAGGTAAGATTGGTTAAAAATAACTATATTTTGGTGGGAATTGAGTTTGTAGTTTCTGTAAAGTCAAAAATATACTTTGTATAAAAAGATAAGCTTTTCAAAAGTATGTTTTTTGTTATTGGCTTACATTTTGCAAAAGTGTTCAGCTTTCATTTAGAAGTCAGTTCAGTTGGGAAAAAGAGGAATGTTGAGCACTGACCTCTTTTCATCTCTGTATATGTAAGGTACTCGTATAAGAGCTATAAGTGGATGTACAGAACTGTATCTCTTTTCTGCCTATTATCTTTAATTTCAGGTGGAACCAAGAGCTGTTTTTTCCTTACAGAAATGTAAATGAGCTTTCCTGTAGCTATTTGCTAAAGCTCCCCCAGTTCTTGAGTTAATGTACTGGAATTAAAAGAAATCCCTGGGGTTTTTTTCCAGCATTCAGTATTTTTAGATTAAAAGTTTAGTTAGGAAAGCAAAGGAAGTACCAAATTTGGGCCTACTGGTGCTGATGTAGCAGTACATGGAAATTTGCCAGTTATTTAATTGGATCTTTTAATGGACCCTGAACAAATGTATTGATTTTTATACTGAAAGGAACTGTTGTGGATGCTCGACCCTCTAGGGTTTCCCTATGTTGATAATCTCACTAGCAAGTATCCATGCTCCATAAACTTTTCTAACATTTGATTTCACAGCTTCTGATGTTCTGTATTTGGTTTTCCATTTCCAGCATTAAAAGTTCTTCTTTTTAGTTCTACTTTAGAATAATTTCAGTAAGGCATAAACTGAAAGAGGTCATCTTCACAAGTATATAGTATGTTTTTGTGACTAAATAAAATAAAGCATTTTATGTTACAGGTGAAGGGAGTATAGCTGTATACATAATGACTGACATTAGACAGAATTTAAAAGGTTTTAGAGGTTGCCGCATTGACTGAATATTGCAATTTCAGGTATTTTTAGATATTCAGAAACTGTTGTCTCATCTTAAAATTCATATGCAAATGTTTTATGTATTTATGCAATGAAGCAAAAAGGAGTAGAGATGGAGGAAAAAAACCCCGAAGATTATAGTTCGAAAAGCAGCACAATAGAGAAGGAGTGACTTTTTTAAGGAAACAAAAAGCTGGCATCTGTGGATGTTCATGCTTTTTAAAACTGTTCTTTGAAATTCTACTGTTCTATTGCACATACTTTCTCTTTAATTCTAGGAAATACAACTACACAAACTCAGTTTTATGAAAGGAAGTGGAGACAGGGGCTTGGGTTTATCAGAACCTGGTAAATAACACCCTTTGTGCATTAGGGAGTCCTAAATGTGTTTGGCTTTGCATTTTTACTGAAAAGGCATTCTATATTTTCTACCATGTAGGGTTTTTTTTTAAGAGTTACTACTCTACCAATCCATAAACGAGAATGATTTTGCAAAGACTACCCCTTGAAAATGTGTGCTCATACCACAAGGTATAAGCTATTAGGTCGCAAGATAGATGGGGGTGTTTTCCTGAATGTGTAGTCTTTGTCTTAACTTCAGCATTTCAATATTTAAGGGAAGCTGGATGTGTTCAGTGTGTCATCCATCAAATATTTCATCAGCATGAATCATCAAACATTTCCAATATAGTTTTCATACAATAATCAAAAAAACCCTCCATGCCTGTTCTCCTTGCTTTCCTCAAAACGTGAACCTGAAGTAATTTTTTTTTGTGTGTATTCTGTGATAAAGGCTTATCTCATTTTTGTCTCAGTTAATATGCTGGAATATCGATTGTTTACATGAAAGGTACTGATTAGATTTACTTGTGTTCTTTTCTGTTGATATATTTTGGAGAGTCGTTTCTTGAAAGAAAATGCATTTTTTTCTCCCAAAATTACTAGCGGGATTAGAAGTTATTTGTTCCATTCAGCAAAGAGAGAAAGTTGGGGGAAGAAGTTAAAGTGAATACATTAATAAGTAATGTGATATAATGGAGGCACTATTTTCAAATACTCATTTTTGAATGAGTGTGATGTTAAATAAAGTTAAATCTGAGTTTCTGTTGTCCAGATTTGTTTGTTTTGAAAATAGCCTTTTTATTTAGCTTAGAAAAACAATGTATTGAAATATTCAGGGCCTTGTAAGTGTGATGTGGAAGAACATGATTCTAACCATTATTTTTCTTGCTGACATGTCGAATTCAGCTAGTGCAGCAGTGGCCACCTGTGCAAAAATCCAATTTGGCGAAAACAGATGAGGAAGATGATGCCACTGGTATCAACCTAGATAAAGCGAAAGAAATACTGCGTGAAGAAGACAAATTTGACAAAGAAGAATACAGGAAGAAAGTAAAGGAAAAACATAGGGTAAGTTGATTTCTACCTCAGTTACTGAAGTGTAAAAACACTGTGCTGTGGATTGCTCAGTGAGGAAAAGTACTTAAACACACTGTGAAATAAGTGAAGTACAAGTTCATTTAAATTAATCAGGTTTTTTCAGGACTACATTGCATGCAGGAAGACTTGTTTTGATGTAAGTAGCGGTATAGCACAAAACCTTACTGGTTGTTGGCAACAGTGGTTTTATTTACAACTTCCAAATCTGTTAAGAGTTTAGTGGGAGTATCTTTTTGCACTTCTAAGCAGTGTTCAGTGAAAGGGTTTGTTTCACAAAAAGAAAGTAGTGTTGGGCATATGTGCTTTAACAAATGCTGAAAGTGAAAAAGTGTCTCTGAAATGTCTTCAGACTACCATTTGTTCAACATTCAATATTACATTTCAGCTAGGCAAAAGTGCTAACTTTTTGCATTGTTATTAGTGCTATCAGAATTTGTTTAGTGAATTTCTCAAATAACGTCATATGATTTTGACTGTAACTTGAAAACATTAGTATCTGTGGTCTGGCTTCTCTCTGCCATTTAGAACCCTTGAAGTTGCAGACCATAGGTTTTCAAATTGCTTCTGAATTTGTTATGGACCAAAGCAGAGTTTTCTGATCTTGCTGTGTAACTGTGATATGGAACACATCTGTAAGTCTTTGAGTTCAGACATTGTTCTCTTAGTCATTGTGAGGTGGGCATGGAATTCTCCACATAATAGATGAATGTGAGATCTCAGGACTATAATGTTGTTAAAGGCTTGATTTATACTCAAAGCTTCAAATTTCCAAAGCATTGAAAACCATGGTTTTATTGCCTTGCTCTGCAAATGCTGACTTTATCCAGTTTGACTTTTTCCACCGATTTTTAGTAGTTAGTGCTAGATCTTCTAGTGTTTGTAAAGCTTTGTATTTGAACAAAATAATTTGGAAGGGATTTGTGAAAACTTCAAGTAACCTTTCAATATGAAGTATATCAGCTGAAGTCAAAGCATATTTCACGCGTTTAATTTGAAAGTCTATTCCTGTAATCCTCTAAGTCCTTTCACAAATACAAAAAAAATCTCACCTCTTCTTTAGCAACATATTGCATTTGAAAGTAGATGCAAAGAATTCATGTTTTCTATGCTAGAGGTGAATTCATAGTCAAGTTTACGAAAAGTAATTCCTATCAAATGTCAAGGATGGAGCTTAATAAACAAGGAAGGAGGGACTGATTCTGTCTTTGCAATCAACTTGTTATTCACTGGCAAATTCATATACTTTGAGGGACACTATGTTGGACATCAGACTTCAATAATAAAATACTTCATCACTTGATCTGTTAACACATCACCATTGTTACAATGACAAGAAGAACAATGTTAATCAAGTATTTACCTGCATTTAAAAAAAAATCAACTGTGGAGATACTATCAAAAGAGAATGCCTCCTTTCAAAAGTTGAGTCAGGCAGAATGAGCAGGACTGGCCACATCAATGTCATGGGGCTTTTTTGTAATTATGGAAAGCATCATGTGTCAAGTGTCTTGCAGCCTATCTTATTGCATGAGTGTTTTCCACATTACACCTAATTGGTATCCTTTATGAGATTAAATAAAAGCAATGAACGGTGACATGTAAAAGAAGAAGAAAATATGTTAAAAAGACTTCTGATTGAGATCCTCTGAAATATGATTGTATAATATTTAGCATTGCCAGTCAATTATTGCATGCACAGTCAGATTTCTTGTTTGAGACTTTACTATTGGAGGTGAAGAATATTTCATATGGTAGTTATCCCTTATGTCTGGAATTGGTGACAGTCAGCTCTTGCTGCTTAGGAAATAGTTGTAATAGTAATTACTGGAAAAATATGCTGAGCTTGCTCTTTTGTCTCCTGCAAGCTGAGAAAATACTACCTCCTTTCTCCTGGGTTGTGTTAAGCTGGTCTGTTTCTAAATTCATTGCTTGTGACTGTCATTGCTTCTTTTAAAATCCTACATGCTTCACTATGGTCCAGAATACATCATGGCATAGCATAAGCTCTATTGTCGGACCTGTCCTGCAGTAATTATTTCATTGCCATTTCTCAATTCTTCTTCCTACAACTCTTCTTCCTAGCTTTTTGAAAAAGCCATTGCTAAATTTTTCCTCTCTGCTTCTCCTCCAGATTTTTTCAAGATACTTGCTTAATATTTTCATCAATTTAACTTTCTTTCGTTCCTTCAATTTCATCAAGTTTCAAATGTATCTTAATTAATATTTCCTTCTCTTAATTCCTTTCTTCATACTGCACTTGATACTTGCTGTAGTTTCCTGGTGTGTACATTTTGCAGTTCCTTTTTTTTTAAAATCAATTTTTGAAACATACTAAAGTTATTAAAGCTATTAAATACATAGATTAACTGACCACTAGAGAGAAATGTGTTTTTTTTTGTTATAAACCAAGTGTAGCAGTCTGGTACATAGTTAGGTACATCAGTAATCAAAAAGTCCCCTGAAGCTGAAAATGTGCTACTACCTGAAGTCTCTACATTAGCTTTAAAGTGGTGACTTACAGCCTTTGCAAATTATTTTGTTATTCTAAAAGCAGATGTTATTTTGTCCTGCTTCTTTATATCTTGCACATGGGTTCAGATTGTGATTTACATTGTGAGTGAAAGTAGAAAAAGTAGAAAGTTTGTAATTTTATATGTGGAAAAATTGAAAATCATATGGATAAAAAGAAATAAAAATCTGAGGTATAATTGTGGTCTAATTAATGGTTATTGAAGTTTTGGAAGCAAAGTAAATTTTAGTAGTTGAGCATGAGGACAGTAACACTGATCAAGATGATGTTAAAAGAATTTGGCATTAAAGGCTGTTTAGTGACAGCCCAGTGAGAGGTACAGATTTGAACTCTTGAAATGTGTAAAATGTTATAAACAACCATAAAGGGAGAAGTGAACAAGTTATTCAGAACATGTTTTTGCACTCCATTTTTCAAGTTTTCAACTGAAAATGCACTGTTGAGGAAAATAGTGGCAGGGAGGGATTCATCTCACTTCTTAATAACCCCTCTTTCTCTATACTGTCTCTAGCTCAGACAGATGCCCATTGGTACTGAAGGAAAAAGGAATAGGAGCCTTATTTCTTACCTCTCTTTCCCATAAGTAAGATGTGCTGTGAATTTCATATGGTCATTGTGAGAAGGTGGCTGCAATTTTTGGGTGTGGAGTTTTTTTTTGGGGGGTTGTCTTTTTTTTTTTTAAGTTTTATTTTATTCGAGTGATATTAGTAGCAAACTGGCTGACACTGTCTTCAGGGGTCTGATACTGCAAGATACAATAATTCTGTACCTTCCTGGGAGACATTAGGCAAGTGTGTTATAGAGATATGACTCAGACTTTAGGTGACAGGGAGTGTCATTCAGGAGGTACTGTACTGTAAGCATTGTACCAGAAGTCTGTATTGTAAATGTAATATGTAGTTTTCATTTTTGAGATTCCCTGCAGAATCTTCCAGTGATACTGATGTTGGTGGGAGGAACCTGGAGGTATTTCATGGCCCTTGTGAAATGGTCCTGATTTGTACTACCTGAAGTTTGTGGTTATGTGCTCTCATAGTTTTGCTTATGCTATTATTAATTCAGTAGAAAATAAAGAGCTATTTTAGAAACTCTGTTGAAACAGAATACTTTTTTGTTTGTCTCCTGTGCCCTAAATGCATTTTTTAGTGGTGGAATGGATAGTTTTAATGAGGAGGATACACTGTGATGTTTCACACTTTCTGTATTGCTCTCCCAAATACTATTACTTAGTTAACTGTTTCCAAGGCCAAAAGAGTAAATTCTTGATACAAGACTTTATGTAAAGACTATCATAAAAAAACCCCTTGAATTTCAGGAAGAGTGTACTTACCCCATTGGGTTTATTCCATAACTTTCTGATTAAAATTCATTCTTGAAAATGAAAGACTGCAGACTGGTAAAGCAAGCCAAATCCCTTGGCTTTCAACTCAGGAGGTTTCTTCCACCAGGTCTGTTTGTTGAAGCCTGGTGCTGTTCCAGTTTGTAGACCGAGCTCTTGCAAGGCTGTGCATGTGTTGCACAGATGAGGCTCACAATATACATGTGGGTACCACAGAGACAAGAGAGGCAGAAAAGATAAACACACACAGCACTCCCATAAACATGAACAGTGCAGGCAACACAAGCTTATTTTTTGTTGGCTGACCAGGGCTCACATTTGCTAGCAGAAGTAGGAGGATCCTCGTTCCTTTGATTGACAAGTGCATTCACCAATCCTTTAAGTAGTAGAGTGGGCCCTAATATGTCTAATTCCATACCCACATCGTAGGGGAGGGGAGGTCTCATCGCTGACCTTGACATTTCTGTGTGCTAGTCTTTCAGATATTCCATTTTAAGCTTGCCCTCTTCCATGAAGTTAATAAACATGGATAACCTGGTTTTTCTTTTTCTGATCAGTTACAAAGTTCTTTGTGGACCTTTTCAAGGTTGTGCTTGTGTGGTTCCTTTAATGTTCATCTGTCAGTGACTTATGAGTTCATATCTCTTACTACTGTCTGCCTTACTGCTCATGAGGGCTAGTGTATTTTGGATTCACTTTATTACTTTTTGCCCTTCTTGTCTTTGTCTTACTCTTAACAGGATGTCTTTACAAACCACATTTCTACATTCAAGGTATCCCTACCACCCCTGCAGAATTAAACATGAAGTTCAAAAGAAGCGTTTTCTGAGTATTTTTGCATCAGTATATAGGGAGTAGAGTAGGAGAGAGACTATAACTTTGTTAATTTCATATTAGTTCACATACCGATCTTTACAATCTGGAAAACATGCATCCTTCTGGGAAGAATAATGAAGTTACTGGGGATCATGTAACAGCCTCAGTACTATGTTTAGAGCTGAAGTTTAAAAAGCATGAAGATCTGGTGGCTTTAAGGAAAAGGTACTGTATAGCTATATGGGATATCAGGCATGTTTGAAGAGAGTACTTGGAAAACTCTGGTTGCATCATGATGGCTTAAAATTGATATGAATTGTATTGATTCAATGAAAGATGCATGTGATGTAGAAATTTGAAAAAAAGAGATATAAGTTTACTTATCAAGGAAGAATTCTTTTCCTTTGCAACCTGCAATTGGCCAATGGTTATAATCAAACTTTGAGTTTATTTTTAAAGGCAGTAATTTTGGTAATTTTAACTAGCAGGAGAAGAACAGTGTGACCAAATCAGTAAAGATGTCAGCTGATATTTATAGTGGATTATTTTTCCTTCATGTATCTTGTACCACACTGCACTCCTTGGAGTTTACTTCCTGGTGTAGTGCTGCAGTCTTTATCTCTCTCTGACCTCTGGCTCCTGCCACAATCCTCACCCCATGCCTTGCCTGAGCAACTCTGTGGCTGGCTGAGCCATGACCCAGACGCAAAAGTTCTTGGAGGAGAGCACCCTGTGCCATAGGCATTCCTTGGCAGTCCCAACTGGAGCTCTAGGCTCCACCTCACTCCCAATCCTGCTTTTGCAAGTGATTTCTGTTGATGACAGAGTAGTTATGGTTTAAACATGTTTGGTTTATAGTTTTATAAAATAATACCAAAAGTACTTGTGTATTTTAATAAATCATTGAATACTATATTCAAGAAACAAAAGAGCCGAGTAATTTTCTTTATTTTATAAAATCATTACTTGTGATGTAAAAAAAATAAAATCCAAGTAATAAAAAATAAAATTCTATATAACATGAGCCATTCAGTATACTGGAAGATAAACACTCGCACGAAAACCAGTATTTGTAGTTTGAAATCAATCAGATTAATTCTGAAGAGTGGTTGCTTTGTATTTCAAAGGAAGTAATATGAAGGGGGAAAAAAACTGCAGTGCAGTATTATGCTCTTTATTAAGTAAAGCACTTGAATAGTCCTGCACTTTCAGGTGGAATTTGTCAGATTTCAGTGTAATTGTACAGTTGGTCTAATGTGGTGCTGGATGAGGATGATAAAATTCTCTCATGTAAAGAGCGTGCCAGTGTAGGAGCAAAATCTAAAGGGAAGAAGGTTGCTGCTGAGAGGAGCATTTAGCTGAACGGCAAAGAAAAGTACAGATGGAGAGATATGTAAAATAAATCAAGAGAGTATTACTTTTTTAGAAAGCCTATCTGAGCCCTTTCATAGCTTTTGTGTGCAGGCAATGCTGCTGTTATGCTCCAAATGCAGAGCTGTTAAGGGGGATGGGACACGAGAAGTGGGTTGACAGGCTTCCCATTTCAGCCTTAGAAGCAGCATCCATCTGGTCTTGCTGAGCTGCTGGTGGAGGCAAGGACTTGCTTCTTGTTTGTTTATCTTTCACTTCAACAGCTGGATGGGCTACACTTAAAGCTTGAAGTGCCCTTGAATGTTTTCCAAGAGTTTTGAAGCAGAATCAGAGTTCTTGGCCTCATCTTATTGATGTGAAAAATAAGAAAATGAGCTAACTATGAGTAGGTTGTTTGTGTACAGGCTAATCAGATGAATGCCAGGAAAATACAGCTGTGGGTGGAGGCTGAAGTAGTGCAGGCTTAACCTTAAGTGCTGTGAGGGAGCCTTCATGCCAGGCTGCTTGTCCTGGCAGAGGACATAATGGAACAACTTCCCCAAATGCTGATCTCTACCGCTCATGGCCCATTGAGGCAACCTTGCAGCTTCTGATGGGAGCTGCACCCTTTGCTTGCTGAGGACCCAGGTGCTGCTGAGTACCTGTATCTGCGTGAGCAGGCACAGATAGCTGTGGGGTTTTTCTGCCTTCTCTCACGCCTGGTATATGAGAGGTGGGTGTTGCCTTGTGAGTGGATGCATAAAGACAGCTCTAGAGTCTGTACCAGTCTAGATAATGAATTTTCCACTCTTAAATTATATCATCCCCTCAAAACCAAAAGCAGCCACGAAAGCAGATTAAGTTCGTCTTCGTTGACCTTTTTCCTCTACTTTTGTCTAGAAAATAGTAGTATGTTTTGCAGTGCAACTTCCATTGATTTTCTCATTAAGATTTCAGATCACAGCTTTAAATGTTACTTTTAACCAGAGTTAACTTCTATAGAAACACTATTTTGTGTTGAATCAGGGTTACCTTTACTTCTCACTGTGTTTCTGTACATGTATACAGGGTGGAGTGGAGAGGTCTGTGAATTCATTTGAAAGAATCCCTTTAATTTCTCTAGATTATCTCACCATTCTCACAGTAAAGAATTTCTTCATATTATCTAATCTAAACCTACTTGCTTTCAGCTTAAAACCATTCCCTCTTGTCCTGCCACTTGTAAAAAGTTCCTTTCCGGCTCTAGTACTGAAAGGCTGCAGTTAGATCTCCCCAGAGCCTTTTCTTCTCCAGACTCAACAACCCCAACCTTCTCAGCTGGTCTTCATAAGAGCGATGCTCCAGCCCTCTAGCCATATTGGTGGCCTCCTCTGGACTCTGTCCAACAGGCTGATGTCCTTTCTGTGCTGGGGACCTCAGGGCTGGATGTAGCACTCCAGGTGGGGGTCTCACCAGAGCAGAACAGAGGGGCAGAATCCCCTCCCTTAACCCACTGGCCATGCTGCTTTTGATGCAGCCAAGGATATGATTGGGTTTCTGGGTTGTGAGCACACACTGCCAGTTTATGCCCAGCCTCTCATCCACATACGTATGTTTAAATCAAATGGCCTACTGACCCAAGTTTTAAAAAAAAGTCCTATCCTTAAAACATATTTGGTATGTTCAGATCTAGATTAGAAAGGAATAATTTTCAGTTTTGTCCATTGGTTTTCTGGTGTTAGTTTTATTCTGACAATGTCCTTTTAAGGGTCAGTTTCTGCTAGCTTCTGCTTTTCTCCTTTAAATAACAACACCTTTTTTTCCAGCTGCCTTTAAGATTTTTTCCAGTGCTTGTTTAGTGTTTAATATTGCCTCTCTGCTATTTTTCACATTCTTTTGATGCCACACTCTTCCTCTGTTGTCTTAAATAGGTCGTTACTAGACCTGCGTGTTTCAATTTATCTGCCTGCAAACTAAGCATCAACTCTACAGATGAAGTTTATATTGTTACATTTATGTTGTTTGTTGCTTGAAGAGACTATTTAATAGATTTCCAAAACCAAATGGTAAGAGATTTAAAAAAAACAAAACACAGCAAAACAAACACAAAATAATCAAAAAGCTTTGGCTTTTTTCCCCTAGAGGTATTAATATTTGTTTATGTAATAGTAAACAATTTTGTACTTACTTTCCAGATTTTTTAAAATAATATTCAGAGAAATGCTAAGAAGTTGAAACAATTTTCTCTTTCAGTTGAGAATGTTGGTATGTTTTGGTGGTTGAAGCAATACTTGCATGTAGATGGCTTGCTAATCTCTGTAACAAGAGAAACATTAAACTACATAGCAATATAAATGTAGCAATAGCCATAAGCATATAAACAGCACAAACTTGGTGTGAAACCTGAGAGAAGACAAATGTGAGAAACCACAGTGATATTAATTAGGTCAATTTTCAGAGCACATTTGTGCTTTAAAATTTGGGTGTAAACTAGCTCTTGGCTATGACAATGCCAGTATATGAGAGCTGCTATGAACTTTTTAACAGCTCTTCGTGTATTTTCTGCAGCACAACTGACTGACCTTAACTGTCCCACTGAAATAAATAGGGATAGAATACCAAGAAATGGTACCGATATCAACCAAGATGTATTTACAAATGACAGCCAGATTTTTCCAGGCAATAGAGTGATTTGTTCCAGACCTTGGCCACCAGCAAAGATGTGTTGTGTGGCAGACCATTACCTCAGCTGTTAAATAGAA
Source organism: Campylorhamphus procurvoides (assembly GCA_013396655.1). Taxonomy (NCBI): domain Eukaryota; kingdom Metazoa; phylum Chordata; class Aves; order Passeriformes; family Dendrocolaptidae; genus Campylorhamphus; species Campylorhamphus procurvoides. The sequence goes on along the minus strand of WBMV01009291.1, from coordinate 3,466,033 downwards.
AAGGTTGGTAGCACCAAATTACAGCATTAATATGTAAAGGAACAGTTACTTAAAATCTAGTGTTAAAATGTCTGATCAAAATTGCAGGAGTTCTTGCGTATTAAATAAAAAGACTTCAGAGGACTCAGATGAGCATGAAATTTTTACAGGAAATAGATTTTCCACAGGCTTTTTTAGAGGTCTTGAGGCTAAATATGTCATAAGATGCATTTGTTACGTTGAATGAAACTATCATTTGCCTTTAGTTAAGAAAATAGGTCAGTGAAGTTTTAGGGTGGAAAAACCAAAGCATATCACCAACTAAAATATTTATTTAATGTAAATCTGAACAGTTACGACCTGTGCACAAATTTGTTAAGAGTCTTTAGTCATAGAAATTGTTTACAATTTAAAAAGCTAAAAGAAAAATAACTGTATGAAACAAAGCTGTTCATAATACATGAAAATAAGCCCTATTTTTTTTTAATATTGCAGTAAACCCTCTGGACAAAGTAAAATGAGCTCTTAACTATAGGATGAAGAGAGTCAAAGGAAGAGGTTATTTCCTTTGGGAGGGAAGAACTTTCACCTTTCAAAATTGCTGTACTTTTTTTTGTGTAACTAAACGCTTGGCTTTTAAACTGTCTATGCTTCTTTCACATATTCACATGGAGCTCACAATACATGAGCTCTATGGGCTATAGAGAGCTGCCATGCTGGTATTCCTTATTTTTTGTCTCAAGTTGAGAACATGGAATGTAAGTGTTAGAATATTTAAGTTTGTTAGAGTCTTCGGAGTCTTGAGGAGAAGTAGTGGGGTTGTGAGTTTTTGCTTTAAAACCTAACAATGAAAGGAGAGGGAAATGGAGTGTGAAAAGAAGCCAGGGGCAGACTTCTTAATTTCACAGCTAGAACAGTGAGTAGTTTTTCCATCTATTAGACACTGCTTTATTCATGGTTTTGGCTCCTGTTAGGCAGAGCTTGTTCAGTTGTCAGTTTTAGTGCAGGAAAGGTAGAAGGTTTCAATAACTGTAACTCTTTAAAGCCGGATGACTTATCCATATTACATGGTGATGACTAAAAATTTTCATCCCTTTGATTACTGAGATTATAACCGTCGTTAAGTAGATGGATGAGAAGAAAAAAAGATAATTTGCAGTAAATTTTAAAAACCGACCAAGGAGGTCTCTGAGCCATGTAAAACCATTAATGAAAAACTGAATGGAAGGAATATAATATTAACCAGTGTGGGTTTGTGGAAAGTAGGTATGTAGCGAATGGTGTTTGTTTATGTATTTTTATCAGAGCAGAATCTGGTTTGGAAATACAACTGTGGAATACATTGAAATTTCTACAAGGCTTTTAATTTAAGTGTTTTGATTAATAAATTAACATGACACAAATTAAATGGACCAAAACCTCAGTAACTGGAATATCCCAAGCCAGTGCCTTCTGATTAAGTAGATGTTTCTTGTGGGCCCATTGGGAAGTGTATTATTTCAGGATATTTTTAGTGACATGGAAGAAAGCTTTCATGTGAAGTTGGGCTCAAACAAACAAAGCTGTGTTTTAAGATAGGCAGAAATGCAAATTTCTAGGAAAAAAAGAAATTTAGAATAGAATTTTAGTGCTGAGAGCTCTTTCCTGAGAGATATAGACTTTGGAAAAGATTTGGGTGATATGATAGTTGATCAAGTCAACATGAATTATTGCAGTGGGATTTTTCTGACAGGATTGAAGGACCAGCAGAATTATTGAATATACAGATAGAAGTGACAGGATTGGGGAGATGGCAAGATCTTGGATATGTCTGTTGCTGAAATATTTAGGGAAATAGACCTATATGTTGAGAGAGGTCTGGAGTTGATTTTCTTCACCTTGTGAAACAGAAAGGCATGAGAAGTGTGTGCCTATATAAGAACCTAAACTCTGATAGCAGGGATTCCTCATTGAGGGACCAGTTAGATAGTTTAGATGTGGTCTAAAAGTCAGTGATAAGTAGGATCAGACTGCTAACAGCAGTTACTAGTAAAGCAGCTAGTTAGATTGTGATGCACTGTTCTTCAGTGAAATGTTTTAAAATCTAGACATAATATTCTTCTAAAACATGCTATGACCACTGTAGTAGACTGATTCAGTGATTCAGTCCTATAGCCTGTGTTGTGCTAGTGAGGCACACTGATCCCATCACCTCTCCTATTTCATAAATTCACGAACCTGTGGTTCTATGGAAACTGTTCCTTAAAAAACATCTAGATAATCCGCATTTAGCCACTCACACATACCGTGTTGCTGACCTAAGATGATAAATGAATGTTCTGGTTACTACCTTTAAGGTGAGATTGCTTGGTTTTTATCTGAAGGGACTGGAAGCACTTTCTTTGGCATTAAACTGCAGCAAATTATTGCGCTGATTTTTTGGTTAAACTTCTTTCTCATCCTCAGTATTGATAGCCTGGAAAAGATACAACTAGGTCTTTCAACTGTGAAGAAGGTACAAAGGAGAGCTATTCAGTACAAATGCAAAAATGGATGCTTGACTTCACTACCATAGATAAAAACTGTTTACTCAGATTGTGTTTTAGAGCTTTAGCTGACAGGCTTCATGGTCCTGGTTATGAAGTTATGCTATAACAGTGTGTCAGTCAGTTAACATATGTAATTAAATATCCATATCTTGAAGCATAGTCTTTTTTTTTCCTGCCCTAGTAAATTGAAATAAATGAAAAATCTATTTCATCTTCAATTATGGGCTATTTTACAAGTAATGACTTATTGCTTAATAGAATAGTGATAAAGTCTTTCGCTTAATTTTGTTACACTGTAGATATTCCAAGAAAATCCAGACTTTTCTGTTATTTTTTCCCATGTGTGAAAACTAATATTGGGCAGCTTAGTAGTTACATATAGTTACAGGTTTATGGATAGATAAACAGATCCTATTCATGTGAAATAAATATCAACCTGTTTACCTGGTTCAACTGTGCCTCATTTGATTATTTTTTAGCGCTGTGTTACAGTATGTTGTCCACATGTGTTCTGCATGCTCTCATGTTCCTTCCTGGCAGTAGCAGTATGAGAATGAAGGTCATTGTAGTTAAAATACTCACCTGAGTCTTTGGACATCTGTGTTTCTGGCTGTGCTGAAGCAATTCTTTGTAGCCTAAGGCAAGGCAGCTAATTTATGGGTTTTATGTAGTCATATAAAAGGGTGTCTTTATTATTTGGGGGTATTACCTCGGCACAGTAGAATTTATAGCTGTCCTCTGGGTAACAGGAAATAAAATCCTGACTGGGGAAAAGTGTTTAAGCATTTGCTCAGCACACTGTGTGTACCTACCTATGTGCTTGAAGCTGCGCATAAATTTAAGAAGTGCCTTAATAGGATTGTTTTCCAGAACTGAAGTACAAGTTTGAGCCTGATGGCTATTCCTATACTAGCAAGTGAAGTAGCACAGTAAGAGCCAGACTGCAGAGAAAGAGAGTTGGTGCTCAGAACCAGGTTCTGTGGTGGTGGGGGTGTTACACTGTATAAGCTCGTATCTCATGGTTTGAACTGAATCATTTTGAGGGAAGTCATTCCTCTACTCTGTATCTAGAGTGAGTTTATCTGAAGTCACCCAGAGGATGGTCCTGTAAGGAGAGGCTGGGGGAGCTGGGTTTGTTCAGTCTGTAGCAGAGATGGCTTTGGGGTGACCTGACAGCACCCTCCAATGTGGGGAGCTCATGGAGAATACAGAATTGGAGCAGGTCTGTTCATAGCAGGGCAGAGCAAGAAGGCAAGAGATGATGGCCTAAGTGAAAATGAGATTCAGCATGGATGTAAGGAGAACTTCTGTGTGAGGACTGTCAGGCTGTGCTGCAGGCTGACCAGAGATGTTATGCAGTCTCCAGCCTTGGGATTTTGATGTGGCTGGATGAGACCCTGTGTAGTCTGACCTCATCTCAGAGCTGACCCAGCTGTGAGCAGGGGGCTGGACCAGAGACCCCTTAATGTTCTTTCCAGTCGGAATAATCCTGTGACTCCGTGAATGCTCAGTGTTGTTTGGAGTGTATTAGGTGAAACAGCCGAAGCAGGCCTCATAAGGACATTCTGAAATGCACTCCTAACTCCAACTCAGTGCCGACATACAGGCACCCACTGAAAAATCTACTTTTCTTTTTCATTGACAAGGAACCAAATCCTCTCTCTTCCCCTTTGGGGGGGAAAAAAAAAAGAAAAAAGATAAAAGGTTTTGACAGCACCTTCTGTTGATTGCTTTTCTGTCTTGTTTTTCTCTTGTGCTCTTGATTTCAGTCTCTGCACCTATTAACTGTAGAATCTTTTTGTGTCTCTACTGTTCTTTAGAGACTAAAGTATATTATGCTGTCTGGCGTACTCTTCTGTGTCCTTATGTCAATCTTCTGCTTTCACAGCTGTCTCCTCGGTGCTCCGTTATAAATCCCTTGAGCAGGAACTTTGACTGCTGCTATATTTGCTTAAGCCTGTAGCTGTAGTTAAGACACTGACTTTTCATACACCATAGAATTTTTCTATTCAAAATTTACTGGACTGTCCAAGTCAAAAGCTGCTTTATCCTTCTTTGTGACAGCTGGTGCGTTAATTTCTAGCTCTGTTCCATTTTTTTTTCAGTGGTTGTGTTTGAAAATGATGAGTTTTAGCAGTAAAATGAGAGAACCCCAATAGGGGCCCCAAAAAGCAGAGTATATGCAACTAAAACATTTAAAGTGCAAAACTTAAGTAAATAATTAGAAAAGCATAAGTAAAAATGGTCAGAAATTAATACAAATTTGAATTGGAAGGGAAGGAATCCCTTCCAATGGATGACCAGAAAATGGATGACCATGTTCTGACCATGGTGCATAGGTCTAGTTTGTTCGAGGGACTGCCTGTGAACCAGACAGTACTTGGTCCTGGTGACTTTTTTTGTCCTATCCGAAGCCCATCTGATTATTATTTTTTATTGCTTTTTCATACTTTAACACATCTGAAATAATAAGACAGCTGTGTTGTATCCGCCTGCAATGGCAGGGGTTTTGTTTTGTTTCATAGCATGCATTAAAGACCCTGGCACGCAACTCTGAGTGTATTGAGGTGTTTGTAGCTTTGCACAGAGCATTGGGGAACTTTTTTGTTTAGATTTGGAGACAAGAGGTTGACTTACTTAGAAAGGGACTTTGAAAATAATCTAATACTTCAGTAGTTTGTGCAGTTGGGAGAATAGAAAATGACATGTACCTGAAAAATGTCTCAAACCCCCCTGAATTTGGACAACAATTTTGAAAGTCTTGGCAGCTGTGTTCTCCTTTTCCTAGGTCTGCTGTCAAACACTGCTTTGCCAGACAGCTCTGTGTGGTACCTACCAATACATTATGGCAGCATCATGCTAAAATGGCACCAGGACTGCTGTAGCTTTCTCATTACTCCCGTGAGTGAGCTGAAATGTGGCTGGTCTTCAGCCTTCTTTGTGCTGAGGTGTTGCCCCTGGACTGATGTTAATGTCTCCTTTTATATGGACTGGGCTCTAAATGTGCTGGTGCCAGGATGGCTTGTATTGCTCAGAGAAACCGAGTTGTATTCCAGAAACATTTTTATGCTAGCATCTAAAAGTTTCAATACTAATGTCATCAGCATCACTGAGACAAAAGAAAAAGAGGGAGCAGTGTGCTTTTCTAGAGGACATGTGCTCTCCCTTGAACTCTGTGCTTTCTTGTGAAATAAACAATTTAAAGGATGTTCAATTGTAAGCACCTGACAGTCTAAATCAGTGGTAATACTTCGGCTGGTTTGAAAATAAACAAAAGAAGCAGCAGTAAATGTCATTTGAATTAGATATCTTGGCCACTTCTGTATACTCACAGATCTGGCAGGCAGCTTTGAATGAGTTTTATCATTGCATTTAGCTCATTTTCCTGTAGCAGAATCTCTTTGGTGGAGGGAACTTTGTTATGGTTTCTGAATCGATGCAATTACTAAGCAAATGCTTTTGTAGAGTGTTTGTTAGTAATGGAAATATGAAAGAGAGAAGATGTTTTAGCTTTCACTCTTCAGTTGTTTTAGCAATTCTGAAGTTAGAAAAATTTTCATTTTAGTTTGTTACATGGGTTTGATTTCATATTATGCCACTGAGAAATAAGAAAAGTTGGATCTCTCGGTGCCATTTTAGCTATTTTATTTTACAGACACGTACTGACTTTGTTATATTACTTAACTGCATTATTCCTTTAAGAGTAACAAGTGTTGGTAAAGATAAAATATACGTTTGAGTCATTCTTGTAGTTTTATTGTTTCCTTTAAGAGGAAGAACAATGAATAATATCTCAATCAGATCTTTCATTTATTGTTTTTCATGAGTAACACAGAAGTTTCCTTTAAAACTGTGCATCTTGTTTGTTTTAGGAGAAGAGGCTAAAAGAAAAAGCAGCAAGGAGAGAAGCCAGGAATAAGAATGCACAGGTAAGGATTTTTGTTGTTTCAATCAAGCTATTGGTATGGGTTTAAAACAGTTTTCTAAATTATTTCATTCCTTTCTTTAATAAGCAATGTTGTGATTAGTGACTCTTTAAAGGCATTGCTTGTCTTTTTCTATTCCTTTGTTCTGATGTGGTTGGAATCACTTGCTGTGGAAGGATACTGAGAAAGCATGAATGTGTGTGTGTTTGTATATAAATATATAAAATGTATGGAAGCCTTTTGGAATTTCAGCCTCTTTATTCTGTATATCAAGTGAGTTGCAATTTCAGTTGCAGAGCTGATGCTATTATTTTCTCTGGATACTTGGGTCATGTTTATAACTTCCAGGCAGTGACATTATTGTTTTGTGTGTCAAATCTCACTTAAACCTTTTTCTGCTGAACCTTCTATTTGAACAGCAAATATTTACATCGAAGTTTATTCCTTCCCTGTGTTACCACAAATAAAATCTTTTCTACCCTTCTCTTTCTGTGTGCATTACTAAATTACTAGAGTCTATTCTGGTATTTCATATTGCTTGGTTTGCAATAAACTGATTCTGCCGCAATGATCTTCTGGAATATGAACAGAGTGATGTGTGTCATTTCTCACGTACATCACCTTATGCTACACATGAATACTTACAGTTTGTTCTTGGCAGTTAGCAAATATCTTGCTCCCTTGAGAAAATTGATAATGTTCTTTGTCCAATTTTTGCAAGCTGGCTGTGCTCTGGGAGGCTGAAGTGTAGGAATATGTTTCATTGTGTAGCTCTGAAGTGGAAAGTAATTACAGTTTAAGATGAAAAGCCTAGTTATACTAAGTTTGAAGTATGATTCTGTCTTCAAAGATGGCAGGCTATAATAACTGTTGGCATCATGACTCCCCAGTCAAGCAATAGAAATTTTCTGCCTGTAATTGAATGTATAGAGATGCATACTTTTTAATGCATTGAGCAAGCATTCTAGGAAAATTATGGAATGAATAATTAATAAACATCTTAATAAAGGGAGAAAACATTGATCAAATCAGGCTGTATAACATTCATAAATGCTGCTTGTTAATTTTGCCTCTTTTAAGGAAAAAAACCCAACCCCTAATGTCATGTTATTCAGCAGCTGGAGAAAGAAACTCATTTCTTTCAAAAGGATCTGTTTGCTGATGTACATCTCCTATCCCATTCTTGGCCAAGCAAATGAATCTCTTTGTCCTATTGAAAAGTGAATGAAGTTGATCCTTACTGAGGAATGATCTGTTGTTATGGGGGATTGTGTTGTCCATGGGTACAGTCTGGGTTCATAGTGGAACCTCGGCCCCAAAACTGCGTAAGATAAACCCACAGTTTTATGTAAATCTGCCTCTCTTTTGTGCAACATTTGTGCTTGGAAAGCTGATGTACTAGTCCTGCTCTCCTGTGAGATTGGCATATGCTTTCTGTGAGAGTACCAGCTGTGCAAACCTGCTATTATTTTGACTTCATTTCACTCCTGAAATGCTTAGCTCACTCTCTACAAGAAGGTGCAAGCCTCAGGAGCTGACATGTCTCCTTGATGAAAACTATTGGGCTTTTTCTCTTGCTTTGAGACTATTTTTGCCAGAATTGTGTGCAGCCGGGTCCTGTAATTTTCAGTGGAGCTCATTTCAGGGAAAATGCTTCCACTGGGAAAAGCTGCCAGCTTGGACTTGGGCTGTTCACACCTGGAAATGGAAGGGAGCAGTAGACAGGAGATAAAGGTGCTAGTTTCTGTCTTCTGGGTGTCTGAGGAATTAATTAAGAACACTCCCTGCTTCACAGAATCTTAGAGATGAAGCCATAGTAGCTGAAGGTCTCCCCAGGTTCTGTGCAATATGACTCAAGCAGCTCTTATGAGATACCAAGGGGAAAAAAAGGGAAGAAAACAGTAAACCAGAAACTGTTAGAATAGAAACTAGTTTAGAAAATGCATGTTCTCTAAATCAGTAGTTAAAAAATGTTAGGATTTTCACTTTTGTAATATGGATTGTGACCCGCTTACTCTGCCATACATAATTTGTTTGGCAAATCTTTTTAATGTTTTCTTAAAGGAGAAGCAGTAAGGAGAACGAAAAAAAGCAGAAGAGGTATTTTTAGTCATACTAATGCAGTTTAGCAGCTGGGAAAAAGGACTGCATCAAGAATTATGAGCAGTCAGTCACTTCAAAGCAGCTGTGGTCATAATTTGTTGTTCCACATCTATTTGCTTTATTCCGCTTGTTTATTGACTGTCTCTCTCAGGTTACAAACTCCTTGGGTTACATAGTATTGCTTACTATCTTTCACTAGTACACAGCCCAGTGGGTCTGACGTGATGAAAACAGCAATTTATTTTCCCATTCTTAATATTAAATAATAATTCTTGAGTTATGACATTTGCATCTCAGCTTTAGTATAATTCTTGTTGTCCTGTTGCTGATTGTGTCCTGTTGCTGACTGGACAGGGCCTGGCAAGTTATTCTGAGTGTAAGCTGGGTTTTTTTCTGAAGTGAAAAAAAAAGTGTGTCTGGAACTAATACTTAATGTTTTACAATTTGTTTATTTTCACCATTGAAGCCATATGTTTGGGGGATTTAGTCTCATTTTATTCTTAGATTCTTTGATTGTGATACTTTTAGTTTTAAGATTTCTCTGTGCTGTACATGTTCATCCATTTCCTGTGTCAGGAATCTCGACTTCTTGAAATTTTTCATTTACTCTGTCTATAATTTTTTAACTTATGGCCTGCCCTTTTTAATAAACACTTCAGTTTTATACCCTGGCATTGTTTTGGGTGTGTGGAGAGTATCTCCATTATTTTAAATTGTTCTATTTTTTCCTTTTATTTCCAAGTTTTCATGTCTTGCATTGAGTGCAGCTTTCTTTTTGGCTGTGTGCCAACAAAAACATAAAAATCACGGGGGAAAGGGACTTTCTGCCTCTTCTTCTGGTGCTGCAGGAGTAATTGCAGAGAAGGTTTTGCTCAGCCTTTGCTGTGCTGGGAATGGGACAGGCTTGCTGCAACTAGAATTGAATAACCAAATTCTGGCACGCTCTGCTGAGTGTGCTTGAGCAGGAGATTAGATGAGTAGGTAGCTGCAGTGTTATTGACTCCACCTTGGATAAATCTTCATGCAATAAATAAACTGGGTAAGAAGTGAAGGCTCTTAAAGGATGCTTTGGAGAAAGTATTTCTTGGTATTTATGACCATTAATTGCATTTTAGTGTAAAAGGCTATGAAAACAGGTAAAATAAGTTTTTTTTATATATTCCTATTGAAGAAAAACTGGAAATTTAGGGGATTTGGGATTTTTTTTGTATCATAAGATATTTAATTGTCTCCTGTTTTAGTAGAATGTGATATTTACAATTGCAATATTTTAAGATGAAACAAGCCCATATTTTGTGTTCACTCAGTACTAATAAAATTTCAACCCTCAAGCCATCAAACAAACTTTGATGCTGTTTACTTGAAGATAGACTAGAAAGAAATCAGGCAATTTGACCATTGAGCAGAAGCAGCAGCAATGTGGACAGCTCCTCTGAGGCAGGAGGTGGATGTTACTCGGTGAAGGCAGGCCCTGTCCGCAGGCAGGACATCCCTGCACTGTGAAGTGCTGCACTCGCAGCTTTGCACTTCTAGAATCTATCACATACTGATTTCTTAGCCTGCATAAAGGACTTTTGGGTTTCAACCAGCATTTAAAGGTCTTTGCCCTGTAAGCAACTGTTAGCTGCAATGAAGCTAAACAGGACTGTATTTCTGCTTTGTGAATTTAGTGTTTTGCTGTTCTGATGCCCTAGAGCACTATTTATTTGTTAAGAATTATGAAGTGAGGAAGGTTTTGGTTTCCTTTAAAGATGTTTTTATAGGAAAGGAATTTTCTGGGAGCAGCTAAATAGGTCTGTGCTCAAGGTAGGGAAGCAGAGCAGGAGTCAGAATATGCTGTTCCTTGCCTTAGCCCTGTTGTGCTTTGTGATCCTTAATTACCAGCTCCCAACATCAGGCGAGGAATGATAACTAGCCCCTAAAAGAAGGCATTGGTGTATGCTAGAAATAGGTTGGATGCCATCTGTAAGCAGTGCCAGGAGCTAAAACTTGCTCAGTCATGACAGTTTGGTGCATTGATTCAGGCACTGGCAATACTGTAGTGCTTATACCATGCTGGTGTCTGAAGCAAAATAGAAAAACCTGAAAAAGGGCTGACTAGCAGAGCAGAGGCTGTTTATCCAAAGTCTATAAGAAAAACGTAACCTGCGAAAAACTTAGAGAAATCCAGCTTGAACACAGACTCCTTACTAAGAGGGCTTTTGTGTTTTCATTGGGCAAAGTTGAGGATGGGGTTTTTTATCAGGCTGGAAAACTGACTTCTGGAAGAAATCCAAGTACTTGGTGGTCAGGGGCACATTTTCATAGGAATGGATTCTTGATGAATAATTGTAGAGCATTAAAAGATCAACAGCAATAGCAGGATAATAAATATGCTTTAGCTTCTCTCATGTCCTCACTTTCTCTCCTGTTCTATCCCTAATGTATTTTGCTATTCCCACAGGAGTTAATGCTTTTGTATGAGATTTTACAAAATATATATTTATATATATAATTTAAGATTTTCAGAGTCATAATGAAGTTAGGAATCTTGCTGTTGTTATTAAGGGATTTATGTGAGCACTTCCACAAAATATATGTGGGTGAGCAGGAGGCACATACTTAAAGATGTGGCAGATTCAGGCATTGCTATCTGCCTTTATCACATCACTACAGCATTTTGTTTTCTGCACTTTGTGCCATTCTCTGTTGAGATTTTAACCAGGAAAATACAGAAGCCCAACATTTTATTGTAATCTTCACCCATCTCCAATGGATTTGAGATACACTTGCCAAATGTAGCTCAAGAAATCTTTGCACTGTGTGGGAAAATCTGAACAGGAAAGGGACAGTGAGATCCCTTGGGTAACTGTGGCTAATAATCCACTGGGAGAAATACACACTTTAAAATATGATGAATATTCTGCATCCACTGTGCATCATTCCTGTAGTTACTGGATTTCTATTACCTGACACCTTTGCTTCTGCCTTGAATTTCCTTTTTCTTGACATGTAGCCTGCAGCCTAGTGGGCTTCATACAGTATTGCCCTTCATACCGATGGTTAATGGTGCAGCTGCATTGGTTCTGGATCCCCTCTCATGACCCTCCCGTGGATGATGTTAAGGAGCCATTGCTTTAGCTCTCTGTGATTTCTGGAGCTGGAGCAGGGTTTCAGGGCCAGATCCTCCTGACGGTCTGGAGGATGTAGAGATTCTGAAGTTTGTTTTTCATAGAACGCCTCAGGAAAGGGTTGTGATGTCCTGATACAGGCTTGGGACAGGCTACATCTTGTCACTGCAGTTTGATAGTTGCAAAGGTGTGAAAATTGATCTTCATCAGTAATTACCCTTGATTCTGAAAACCACAACAAACAGCAAAAAATGAGGCAATGGTACTTCTGTTCACCTATAAAATCTTCCATTGTTTCTAGTGTGGAAAGCTTGCAACTGAAATTACCATATGAATTTGATCCCTTTTACTAAGTCAGATTTCTTGCTTAAAACAGTATCACTAACCTTGGTTTAGAAGTAGTTCTGGTCTGTTAGTTATTGTGTTCTGTATGCATACCCAAAAGCTGGAAGTAGCTTTATTTATTCAGTGCAAGTTTGTGTTTGAAATGTTTTGAATTTCCTTAAGCAGCTCTGTAAATAAACAGAGTAATTTGAGATATGAACATTTTAACCTACTAATTTAGTCATTTTAAACAGGTTTCTCAAGGCAGAATTGTGATTTCAAGGTCAGGTTGTTAAGTGGAAAATGAATTGGTGATTCTGAACTATTCATATTTTGAATCAATGTATTCTACAATATTTAAGTTAATTATGACTATTACGTGCCTGTATGGAAAAGCTACTTGGATTTTGCTTTTTGAAAATATCACATTGATAATTCCAGTTAATATAGCAGTTAAATTGCTTTAAGTAAAGCTGTTATAAGTCCTGCCGTTTCTGCAATTAAGAATTTATATGATTAAACCAGTATTTCTGTGTCATGACCCTGAGCAAGTAACTGAAAGTATTCTGATGGACTTATTTGCCAATTATGCACACGTCAACAAACCTTTTCATCGCAGCCACCAGCACATTGAGGATTTTAAATATATTTATCAGATTGGCCATTTAAACTAATTGGCCATGGCTATAGCAATGAAATTTTTTGAGTATAATGCTCACAACTGTTATTTCGAATTTTACGTGGTATGTGATGACAGTTTGCTGCTCTACACACCAAAAACAGATGATTTACCAGTCCCTGAGGTGATTTCTTCATAGGCCTGGCAGAAGCAAAGTAGCAGAGCTGCAGCCCTTGCACGTGCTCTTACTCCTGAAGGTCCGCTGGGATGAGGTGAACGCACAGTGGATCAATACAAGTGCACCTTCATTCATTACAGTGTCTGATATACCTATACCCTGCTTTGTTTTGTGTTTGGTTTCACATTTGTGGTAAAGAGAGGAAACTTCTTTTTTCTTCAAACTTGGGATTTTTCTTATTTATTTTGGTGGGTTGCAGTTCTAGGGGAGGCTTTGTTGAAAGACGTAATATGGATTTGTAAGAGCAGAGTAACAGGATTTCTGGTGTGACAGGGAGCACAAAGGTTGTCTTACTTGATTGCAAATGATTTTCTTAAATTTCTAGGGCAACACTGATGAAATTTCACCAGTAGACTCCAGGAAGATTACACTGTTTAATTCATTATTCTTTAGGAAACTTTTTGTTTGTAAAATGTCCATGTAAGTTTGATAGCATTGGAACAGAACTCTGGAGCCATCTTACACTTCAACTGCTGAACTCCAGAGCTTTGAACGTATTAAAGACTACATGATTTTGTTTACTTTAGAATTAATAGTATTTTGGCATTTTGAGGGGAAAAAAAAACCCCTCAGTTGCTTTTTTTATTAGTAGCTTAGGCTATGAAAATTGCAAGATTGCAAATTGAAGAAAGTATACATTTCATTTGAATTATGTGGTTTCTTCCTCTTGAATTATGTGAGTTTGTTTGTATCATATGGTTAGAAATAACTCTTGGTACTTGTAGAATTGAGGAATGCTCTGGCACCATTACCCCCAGGCTCCTGAATGGGGCTCAGCAAAGAACTGAGTGGCTAACTGAGTTGCTGCTTCAGCTCTGTCTCCCCTCTGAATAAGGGAGGTACATATTTGCTTCATTTTTCCTCTTTACCTGTCTCTCTGGGTTTTGAGAGCAGTGTTCCATCATCAGGTTCCTCCTTGCATATGGCAGTGTAGTAGAGCACAGGGAAAGCAGTTCCAGAGCTTTGTTAGTCTTGCACAGACACCTTTCTGAGGCTAATGATTAAGCTCCACTTGATAAGATTATATGCATTTTTCCATTTGAATACACACTTCATCAATTCAGGAAACATATTCTGATTCAATACATCTATCTGGAAAAGCAGTAGGTATGCAAGAAATGAGACAAGAACTCTTTGTGCCTTGCAGAGTGCCAGCATATATATATTCAAGGGCAAAGACCTTTCCAGCTGAGCTTCAGATTTCCATTTCAGCACTGAGGGAATGTTTTCCCTCTAACTGTCTGCTACCATGTTCTGTAAACTTAAATAGGGGAAGAAGAAAGCACTGGGACTTAGGTTTGTGTTCACTGTCCATCAATAGGTAAGCACTTGATTTTTAAATATGATCTCTTGTAAATATGGCAAGTGAACAGTTTAAATATAACTAGCCACTACTGTGTAGTTTGGAATTTGTATGTAAATTAGCAGCATCATTTCTTCTTACTTCCAAAGTTTATCATTCAGTTTCTTCAGTGATGTAACACCCCTCTCAACAGTCCCTATCTGAGCAAAACACGAAGGGTTGCTTTGCCCCTGCCTACCTCTGGCCAAGGAATAAGAGGCAGTAGACAGTGTTGGAGACAGTGTTGGAGCAGCATATAACAGTATGAAAAGAAGAAAAAAATAATAATAAAAGATGTTCTAAAGTGTTATAAACCTTTCTTTTGGCATTTTCATCTTAGCAAACAGGTCGCTATATGAAGTTAATTGTGATGATACTTTGTTTATCTGTGCTGTGCTACCAGTCAATAGTCTTATAATCAGTATTTGAAATTTCTCTCCCTCTAAAGCACAAAATTTAAAGCATCCAATCCAAGCTAATTTGCTGTGTTCCATACATGTTTAGAGTAGCAAGTTGTCTTTAATTAGTGTGGTGTTCTTGTTCTGTTTGCCTCACCATAGTCCTTTGATGCCATAATCAACACTGTGCAGAAGAATTGCCTTCTGGAGATCTTTACCCTCTTTTCCACCTCTGCCCATAATCCTGAAGATGTGGGGAACTCCAAACAGTCCAGACATAATGGTCTAAGGCTGGCAGCAGCTTTTTCATAAAGCTTTTATTTAGGAAGTGGAAATTCTCTCTGGATTGGTTGGTCTTTTCCTCTTCTGTTGAGAAAAGCAGGTGTATTCACATGCTTCAATTCTGTCTGTGTAAATATTATGCAGATCATGGCATTTCACAAGTAAGCTGTATCAGACTGTTCAAACTTGTTTATTTTGCACCTTGGTTTGTTCTGGTATTACTCCAAGTCACTTTTCAGCTTTCCTTATGTGTTTGAGACTTTATTAGATTATAGACTTCAGATGCAGGAACTGTATTTTGCTGCATATCTAAGGTATGACCTTCTTAAGGATGAGTTAATTGGCTGATGAGCAGGAGTAATCTTTCAGATGTGTTTTGATGATGCTGACATCCTTGTGCAGCAGGTAATGGCATTCAGTGTTAAATGAGGCAGTTCTGTTTTCTCTGCATCCCCCTCTGTTTTTATTCTTGGCCTGTGTTACTTGCAGTACTGTGTGTAGTCTGCTATAGCTACTCTCAGCAGCTGTAATTGCTACTAGTGATGAAAATTGATTTGTGCAATCAGAAAACCATTATCTACATTCTGACTGATAACGCTGAAGTTGCCAACATTTTAAAATTCTTCTAATGGCTATTTTTTTCAGAATGCACTGGGATCATGAAGTCACCAAGTTTCCAGTTGCTTTATGCTGAATCTTATGTGAGCATTAAAAGAGAATGAAAAAGCTTGTAATGGCTGTCTCAAATATAATTTTTTCCAGAGAGTTTTTAAGGATTTAGTGTTTTGCCAAATATACTAGATCAGGAGTAATGCAGTATCCCTTGTTTTACCATAGTGTGCAGAGATTATAATAAGTTTTCTGTTCTTTCACACTATGAACTGCATTGTTAAACCAAGGGGTTTGTTAATAGGAAATGCCAAACAAGTAACTAACATATGTGGTTATTTAACAAACTGTATGGGGATCTGGCAAGCCCATATTTGACCCACATAAAGCACCACTTTCTGTTTGGAGTCCATTAGAACCTGGCTTTTTCTGTGTTGACTCCCTCAAAGTTTCTTTTCTTTAAGGCTTAATGTTTCCTTTCACTCATGGGGTTTTTTTCCTCTGGTCTTCTATGAAATTTTTGGATTTCTAGGTTTCTTATCTCTTGCTCCTTCCTTATCCCCCTTTCTGTTTCTTCTGAAGGAGTTAAATTAAAGATGCTACTGCTTCTATTTGGTTACTTTCTGCTGAGTGGAAACTAAGAGCAGAAGCAATGGGGAACAGCAGGAAGAAAGGTAATAGCATAATTTAGGAGCCTTAGGAAATGTGCTTAGTATTTTTAGGAAAAGTACTTTTCTGTGTGGTTTTATGTTTATTTTCTTCTTTCTGTAAGGTCTCATTTTCCTGACATACCTTCAAATAAATACATGCTGGTAATACTTTGGGCTGGGTATTCCAGTACTGCTAAATAATCGTTGATTTTTCCCATTGCACCATTCCTCTGTTGCTGGGAGAGCTGAAAGAGGTTTAATCTCTAATTACTCCTTGCACACATTTATCTTCCCACAAGAAACCTTTTAGTAAAAGAACATCAGTAAGGGTTCAAAGCTAATTACCTGTAAGCTAAGAAAAGCCAGAATTAAAGTTGTCAGTGCTTGTCCCTTGCTATATAAATATAGTGATGCATGTGAGGAGAAACGATGACTCCCTTTCTTCCTGTCTGCTTGCCTGCACTTTCAGCTGAGCCAGATCCTCAACTCAGAGTTTGCTTATTGTATAGTAAGGAATGAAGGAGACTGTATATTTTCCAGCTATTCAGTGTTTTCATTTACTTGGGGTATGTGAATGTCATCCATAAGATAAATGGATGAAAAAATCCTTTGGCAAACAACAGCTACACGTAAACTGTCAGCTGGACTGTTGCTAACATCCTTATTTATAACATTTGCTGATTGATTTATTTATTTATTTATAATTTCCTCTGTCACACTATCCCCACTCTACTCACCCCCAACTTCTTTGTCTTTTGACAGTATGTCCCAGAATACTCAGGTTCCATTCTTCCTTTGCATTTATTTCGTGAAGAGAAGTTGGATCCAGGAAACTCAAGTTATTTTCTGAACTAGAAATTGTGATATGTAAACTTTCTTTTAAGCTGTGTTAGAACTAGCATGGACTCCCACGATGCCTGGTTGGTTTGTTGTGGGTTTTTTTTTTTTGTGTGGGGATGGGTTTTTTGTTTGGTTTTGAAGTTTTCTCTGGAACATGTAAATTCAGGGTGCCTCAGTGCACTTAGGAACTATGTGCTGTTCTAGTGCCCCCCAGCTTAGAAAGGATGCAGTAGAAAGAAGTCAGAAAATTCGAGGAAAAACTCAGAAAAGCATGGAGTAAATAGAGAAGGAAGACAAGTGAGACGAGATAACAAGGCATTTCCTAACCAGCTGAAATAAGATAAGTACAGCTTTTTATTCTTTATTGGGACAGGTCCCCTAGGTACAACTGATTCTGAAATAAAGCTTATGCTTCACTACGTGACACAGGGGGCATTTAGCTCAAGAAAAGGATTGAGCTAATTTTCTTCTGCTTCCCCACACCCCATGCCGATGAGAGACTTCTTGTTTTACAGTTTAGAACAGCATCTGAGAAGAGGACTTTGTAGTTACAAGGTAGTTTCCTCATGCTTTGTGGAAAATACTTAAAAAAAATTGTCTTGTAAGCAGTTTTGCAAAGCAAACTATTACTACTGATAGAAACGTAAGGTAAGCATTTGTCAGTAAGGCAGTCTTTAGAATGTCATAGACCTGGTTTATACAACTGTATTGCTTCTATCTTCATCCTTGTTGGACAATCTGCCAAGACATCAAAATTTTCAGCAAGAAAAATTGTGGGTGGACAGGGGAAGGTAAGTGATTAATTACAACCACAATCAACTTACCTTTACATGATTTACATGAACAGCTGTTTAAGGTGAAAGCTCATAAATATCGTTAGGTTTTGCAGTAACTGGCAATCTCAAACAGTCCATTTTCTTGGCTCATTCATGTGCTGTTAAAAGTGCCAAAAGTTACTATATTTTTTTATTTCCTATTACGTAATATTCTAATAGATCATGTATCCACAAAGGTAGTGCTAAGGGTCATTATAACTATTCGAGGTATTTACTAACTTAGGAAATGCATAGAGTTTATGAAATTCATCCTTTCCAAAAAGCTGTGCAGCATAATTCTATGAATAATACCAAAGCTAACCAGTGCTGGTTAGTGCTGTGTTATTCTGATTTAATTTTTAAAATTTTTTATTTTCCATGGTTGTCATATTTAATTTAGAAGACCTCTGAAGTTCACTGGTACTGGTTTTTGGATTCCTGGTTAAGTCTCGTCCCAATTTCTCTGATGTTGTTACCTCTAGAAGGTTTAACTGGAATGAAGTTTAGTTTGCCTCAAAGAGAAGGGCAAATAGAATTATAATCCCTGAGATGGTTTGGCCAGTGACATATTAGGTGAGGATCAAGGTCTGAGCACATGGTAAGAGTGAGTGCTGGCAAGTGGGGTGTCCTCAAAGCAGTGACTGTAGGTGAATGCATCTTTCCTAGAGTGTAACTTGTGAGACTTTGGTCAGAAGATCCTTTATACTCCTAGAGTTTAGTTTTTAGTTTCCTGTGCAATAGCAAGGAAAGCTGAATAGGTGGATTCAATGATTACGTGAATAACACAAATCTGCAGATGCTTGTTAGTCTTAGTTATGCCTTATTTTGCGAACTGTTGCCTGCTTCTGTACCACACTAGAAAATTGTGCTGAGGGTTTGGAGTCGTTATGGCTCTGCTCTGTTACGGCTGCAATCAAGAGAGTGTGTATAAAAGCCTTCATTCATCAAAGCTCTGTACATTAATGTGCATAGTTTGGGGAACAGGCAGAATTGTAGATCCCAGCAGAGTCACCGGTCTGTGGTGTGACTGGAGACATGAAGTCCTGGCTAGGCAGTGCACCTAACTTGAGTGTGGTCACAGGATGTTCTTGAACGGTAGGCAGAAGGAAGAAGATGAGTAGCATTTCATGTGTAGGAGCTTCTCAATAACACAGTGCTCACAAACATCTTACCGAACACAAGCATCCTAACAAGGAGCATTTCAGTGTCTAAAAGTAGCAAGATGTATATGGGAAGCGGAAAGGGACATAGTTATTGCTTTGGTTCTTGGAAGCATAGGGACAAAGGAGGACTAAAGCCCATCTGGAGCCGAGACTAGAGTGGCACATAAAGGGTAAAAGGCTGGAGGTACTATGCTAGTGCAGAATTAAGTTCAAGGGAAATACAACTGATAGTGAGGCTAGCCTAGTGATGGATAATATGGAAAAGCTGAAATACTCAGCTTTTTTTTGGTGTTGGAGCAAAGTATTCTCACAGGCTTTTGGGCATACAAGTATGGTTTGGGAGAAGGAATGAGGGAGCCAATGATGGGAGATCAAAAGGCTGGAGAGTGCTTAGAGAAATATAACATATTCATCAGAGGTCATGGATGACTGGAAAGGCTAATGTTATACTCCTCCCAAGAAGGGTGAGAAGACTTGGACTTGACCGTATATGTATTGACTATAGTCATCCAGTCCCTTGGAACATCATGAAGCTTGTCCATTTCTAAACATGTAAAGGATGAGAAGGTAATATAGAACAATCAGTATGAGTTTACAAAAGGCAAACCATCCTGCAGATTTCTCATTTGAAAGACATGGTGGTATGGAATGAGAGAGCAGTCTTATTTGTTGAAACTCATGAAGTTCAACAGGACAAGTGCTCATGCCAGCTGAGGACACGGTGGCAGTCTTGTTGAAAATGCATGAGGGCTTATGGTGAATGTGAAGCCATGTATGATCCAAGTGTAAAGAAGGTGAAATGGGTTACCTTGGAAGACATATTGCTAGCATAATAAGGAAAGTTATTAACTTTTCTGCCTTCAGGGCTCTAGAGTCCTGTCTCCAGTTCTGAATGGATATGGAGAAAGTCGTTAGGGTCCAGTGAAGTTTACCAAGATACTCTGAAGTCTAGAGTGCATACTCTATAAGGCAGTGGTAAAGGAACTGGATTTGTTCAGTGGTAAAGAGGGAGCTTAGGGACAATGTACAAGCGTGTTTGAAGGACAATCAGAGTGGAGACAGGGAGGTTTTCACCAGTGGCCAATGATGCTAAAAAATTTGATTTCAAAGCCTCAGAGTGGACACTGGGGACAAACTTGTTTACAGGAAGGGTAGTGCTGATGTGAAATAAATTACCCTGAGAGGTTGAGCCTTCCTGCTTGGCGGTTTTCAAGTCACAGATCAACAAAGCCACAGCTGACCTGATCTAGTGTTTGTAGTAGTACCACTTTGTATGGGAAATTTACCTAGGGATCCTCAAATACCTTTGGACGTACCTTTCCATCTCCTCCCTGAACAGCACAGACTGAGTTTTGGTTCCTCCAAATCTTTATTGGTGCCTTCAATCTTTATATTTCTAGAGTTATTCCTTGGAGATTTCAGTCAGTAGGAGGTGAGCAGATAGCAGACAGGAACTAAATCTGGCATTGAAAAAATTGCTGTGCCACGTGCTTGTTCTTACAGAACTCATGTCTTAGCACTACACTGCTACATATGATATTTTCTTGCTTTAAATAGTAGCATTTTTCCCAGTGAAATTACACTTACATAAATGCCTGTGATAGGTTGACCCTCTCTGGGTGCTAGGTGCCCACCAAAGCTTCTCTAGTATTCCCAGCCTCAGCATGGACAGTGGGGAGAAAAATTTATAAAAGGCTGCTGGGTTGAGATAAGGACAGGGAGAGTTCACTCAGCAATTTTGTCATGGGTAAATGACTCTGCTGCTCCTTCCTCCTTGGTAGAAGGACTCCTCACACTGCTCCAGAATGGAGTCACTTCTATGTGAGATAGAACTCCATGAACTCCGACCTGAGTCCTTTCCACAGGCTGCAGTTTTTCACAAACTGCTCCAATGTGGGTCCCTTCTACAGGATGCAGTCCTTCAGGAACAGAGTGATTCAGCCTGGGTCCCCCATGGGCTCACAGGTCCCGCCAGCAAACCTGTTCCAGCATGGGCTCATTTCTTCATAGAGCCAGAGGTCCTGCCAGGACTCTGCTCAAGTGTGGGCTTCCAATGGAATCACAGCCTCCTTTTGGCATCCCCCTGCTTTGGCCTGGGCTCCTCCACAGGCTACAAGTGGATCTCTGCATCCTTGTGGACCTCAATGGGCTGCAGGGGCTCTCTCTCCGCAGTCTTCAGCACAGGCTGCAGGAGAATCTCTACTCCAGCACCTGGAGCATGCCCTTCCCCTCCTTCACTGACCTTCACGTCTGCTGGGCTTTTTCTCTCACATATTCTCACTTCTCTCTTCATCTGCAGTTGCAGTTTTTCTTCCTCCTTCTTAACTATGTTATCCCAGAGGCCCTACCACCATCACACAGAGGGGAAGCTTCAAGTGGCTCCTCATAGAAGCCCCTGCTGTAACTCCCCCTGCTACCAAAGCCTTGCCGTGCAAACCCAGTACAAGGTCCCAGCTGACAGATGTAAAGCAGAGAAAGAGCTATAATTAGAAGAGGTAAAAATAGAGATTGGGAAGCTGTCTGAGTGATCTTACAAGGAATAAATTTATGCTGAATTCTGTCAGTTAGGTTTGTTGTATATGTTAGGTCAAACTGTGTCTCAGACAGAGGTCATGGAAAAGCAAAAGGTGTCATGCTGAAAAACATTTAAAATTTTTTGGAAGTCTCTCCAAAGTTGCCACGTCTTTAAAATTGATTAATAGTGCCAGGATGCTCGTATTTGTCCCTTGACAGAAGGGCCAGATCCACTAGTTCAGCCTCAAGACAGGAAGACAAATAATTTATGAACTTTGAAGATGATTTACTCAGAAGCTGATCATAAATGTTCAACTGCATGATGCCCTGAATAGTTGGTGAAAGAACTTTTGATGTCATAGAGTTGCATCACAAAAAGGAATTTTCTAGTGAGTTTATTTGTGGGGTAATTGCATCCAGTTCTCTCTGTTGCCAGGGAATGGCAGAGAAGGCAGGTTTCTGTATATGATTTCCCTTTTAGAGTTGTCATGGACATAGGTCAGGAATAAGCTGGAGGTCATACTTTGCAGGATGCTGGCTTTCCTGTACAAACGTGTTTGTTCTTTAAAGGCTGGATAGCTGTCGCTCTTCTGAGAGTGGTCTACTCTGATTGCCATGGGTTGAAAGCACTTTATGGGTAGTCAGTGAGCGATCATTGCGAGTTCATGCTCTCGCTCACCCTGTACTGTTTTTAATGTTTCCATTCTCATAATTGGTAACGCCAGTGATACTGAAAACAGTCAGAATAACACCTAAATGTAGACAAAGAGCAAGAGATTTGTGCAGATAACATTAGTGACTTCTGATGCACCAACTGAAAGGTGAATTCTGTTAATTAGCTCTGCTTAAAAAGGAGTTGACATACTTGATTCATTATTACAGATTCATGAGATGAGTCTTCTGGGTGTTAAAGAAAATTTGCTGTATTTTTTGTTCTGATAGGCATTTGAAAGACAAGTCCCTGTATAATTCATTAGGCATTGCGTTTCAAACCTAGTCATCAGTTGAAATTGTTTTCAGATTGTTATGGATTCTGTAATTTTACAGATCACTATAAAAGGAGAGTATTTTTTAATTATGTGTGTTGTTGGACAAAGAGGATTTGGCCATGGTGAAGTGTTTAGGTTGTAAATAAATTGTCCTGCAGTTTTATATTGTTTTTAGTATATATCATCTAGACCTCAAAGAAAACTGCAGCCAATTTCAGTGTGAAAGATGTGTGATTTTATATCCAAAATATGCAGAAGAGAATAGTTTCAAACATGCAGCAAGAAGTGGAAGTTTTCAAGTTAGTCTTTTTTTTTTGGTTGTGTGTTTCATCTGCTGTCTTTGTGGTGATTTTGAGTAGTACCTGTACTTTGTCCTTCTTCGTACTGATCTCTAAAATGATCCTTAGCAGTAAGATGTCTAGCATCTTTGAAGCTATCTTAATATAGTGCCATCCTTAGAAAGGTACTTTTAACTTAAGTGTTTGTCACAAGCTCAAAACTAGAGTGAAATAGTGTTATAAACAGTATTGAAAAGAACGAACTACGTGCCCTGATACGTGTTTCATTAGCAAACAAAATCATCCGGCATATTTTCAGAACATTCTGCTGTCTTGCTGGCCTTTAATTATTGGCGGCTTTAAACATCAATTAGATCCATAGCTGCTGGAGCTATTCATCTGTAACCCTCATCATTCAGTGGAAATATTTGCAGTCAGTTTTTGCTTTTAGACAACTGTAAAATGCTGAAGATGTCGGCACAGAAGTCTTTGCCCATCAACCATGACAGCTATGATTTTTCTGTTGTTTATAATACATGCATTTTAAGTATGATATTTGTAAGCAAATATAAAAAGTTGCCTATTGGAAAATTGCATCAAAGGCTGGTGATAAACTAATTCAGTATTGCAGTGCCAATCTAACCATCTAACTCACTGAAGGATTAGGAAATACGGTCTGTAATTCTAGTCATATTTTGTAAAGTGGCCTTAGAACAGCTTTCTTATGAAGTGAGTCTGCCTTAAGTCTGACTGAAGGTGTTTCTAGAACACTCATTTGCTTGTGTAAACGTTATTTAAAATAGTAGTATGTAAGTCTTCATGGACTGAATTTTTAAATTGCCATTAGCTTTGAATTCTGAAAGGCTATTCCATGAATGCTACCTTGGCAAGTTAATAAATTGTTATCCAGTGTTTTAGACTATCTAAATTTTGCAGACCTTGTGACTGTAGTACTGAGTGCCAGTGTTTTTACAGCATAATTGTGTGAATTATGGCAGTAAAGTTTGTGCATCACAGTGTGAGTTCTAGAAAAAACATGGTACTCAACCTCTGTAATAGAGTCTCAGTTGGAGAGTTAAATTGCAGTCATAGAAAATGGTAATGCAATGCTTGAAACAGATAGTCTCAAGGCTCTGGATACACAGAGGCAGCTTTTGTAGTAATGTGAAGGAGAGGATAGAAGGCTGACACTTCTGCTTCACTGTTTTGCCCAAAACATTCTGAACTCTTTGTTTGGAAGAGGATTCTTTGAAGTTCTTCAGGGAAGTCATACCGCTTGAAATTGTGGTACTTTCCTGTTGTTTGTGAAGCATGCACAAGAGATGTCTTTTCTAGGAAAGGTTTTTAAAAGGCTGTGGGAAAGAATACATAGGAATGTTGTTTAATCATCAGACAATATCTATTAGTTTAAGGAACAACTGGAATTTTTTTTATTTTTTGGGCATTGCATCTTGATTTTGTAAGTGTATTCATCTGTCTGTTATGTCCTGTCTTACAGCTTTGAAAGTTACTTAAAATGAAAAATTCCATCCTAATGCACCATTGGAGCTAAGGTCTTGACTTTATGGAAGCTCTTTAAATGCATTTTTAAAAGGAAAACTTGAATATAGTTTTCCGTTTTTGCTATATCTGATGAGAGACTTCAATTTTACAGAAATCAATAGTAAGTACAAAAAACCCTGTTTTAGAGTAACTTAATAGTAGTCACACCATACAACAGTGTTGATTTGTTAGCTGAAAATGGTCTTAAGAAGTTATTAATATAATTCATACCGATGACATCTGTTTCCATGGTCAAGTGGTTAGAGAGGCTATAAAAAACTGCATGAGTAAACTGCATTTAAAAGAATAATGGTATGACACGTTGGTTTGACTTCCATGACTAAAATGGAAAACAAGCTTTTTGTTTGTCTTTTATATTAATACTGTAATGAGACATTTCAGTGTTAATTTTATTTGTGACTTTCTGCTTTCTCTGGAATTGGAATATATTGCTGAGGAGAACTTAAAGTCTGTTAGAGATATTTCATGGGTGCATTTGCTCTTGGGCTCTGTTTTTAAGTCACCACATTTTTTTATTTGTTACTTTAGCTCTGAATCATTAGGGTTGAGCATTTCTTTTTGTTTTCTTCTGTAACTAGAGGTACAGCATTCTCTGAAAATGTCCTTCTACAAATTCCTAGCTTTCATGAGAACTAGGAAATATCTTCCTGAGATGTGTTATAGTTGTGGGTTTTGGTACTTGTGCATGATCTGAGGTTTCTTTGGTAAAGTTTTGATAAGTATTTTAGCGTATGGCAGCAAGGTTGTTATGGAGTAGCTGCCTGCCCCTTCCATTCCTGTGTTAGTTGGATTTTTGATGCAATCTAGATTTCGTTTTCAAGCAATTGAATTGTTTCTACATAGTAAAAGGTAAAATGTTGTTGATGTAGTGCCACTTCTGACATGTAGATATTCTTACTGTGGATGTGATACTCACTGTTTGAGTGGTATCAGAGTTTAAATTAAAATAATAGCCAGTTACCTCAGATTTTTTGTACTCTAGTCTCAGTTACTTGAATACTCAGAGTAAGTGTTTTAATCTCTCTCTTTTCCCATTATATATATTATCGGACGAGAAAAAAGCTGAAATGGTTAATCCCTAGATTAATTTCTGAGTATCGGTAGGTGATTTCTTGTTGATGTCAAAAACCTGAGCACTCTGAAATTATTTGTTACTTCTATCGTTGTGACTTTACTGGCTTAAATTCAGCTCCACTTGAAAAGAATGTGAAACGGTCAGGTCTGCAGAGTAGTACTTTATTGAAAAAAGAGAAAACATAATAGTAAAGCAAGCGGCTCGAAGCAAATGTATTTAGTTGAAGGTGTTACTGTAGCCTCCAGTCATCCAAATGTTGTCCTGAATATTTTTTAATAAATTAGGCTCTTTTTTGCATATGTCCTTGTGGCAGCTACATTAATCATAACTGCACTGAAGCAGTTGCATGATAGCAACAGTTTTTATTTTTCTTAAATGGGGTGTTCATTAAAAAAAGCCTACTCTGTAGCATATATCTTAGAGTATTGCAATATTATAAATGAGATAATACATAACTGATTCTTGTAGCTACCTTTTCAGGGAGACACAGTGGACTTCGTAGCATAGAAGCTTGTACCTGATGACATCTGAGCAGTGAATTGACTAGGTCATGTGGTGGCTAAGGATTAAGACTTCTTAAGATGAAGTAAAATACCCTTCTATTTTAAATATATTTTTTGAGCCTTAAATCATAGGCCATTTAGTAGAGGTGGCTTAGAGTACAGACAAAACCATCTGAACAACAAAAGCGGGCAGGTCTCCTGTGTACTGGGTGTTTTCAAAGAAAGAATGGTAGGGAACCACAGCCTATCTCAGATATTCCAGATGTGTTTTGTAATTCAAATTTATTGTTTTCTTCTTATCTCTAAGCAAGGAGACTAAAAAGTAAAAGTGACCTTGTGATTTTTTTTTCTTGTATTCAACACATTTGCAAGCAGCCCACCATTTGTCAGATTGTACATAGATTTCTAGTAATGTATCTAACGGTTTTCTTTTCAACAAGTCAGTGTAAATATTGTTTCCATTAAAGTGCCACCTTTATTTTATGGAATTGTGTTTTTAGAAAAAATGTCCCAAACTTAAACAGTTTGTGACAAAGCCATGAGAAATTTATTTTATCCTAAAGATGCCTGCTGGTATTTTTTAAACTAAGTGTGGAAAGTGCACACTCTGCTAATTAACATTTGTAATTGGAATTTATTTTAAAAGCCTGTACTTATTCACGTAATTAGCTAAGAACAATTGAGCCTGTTCTTCTTTTGAGCATCATTAAAGCCAGGATTAAAGGGGGGCACTATAGATAACAATTTTTTTAAATTTTCCATGCAAAACAACACAGCTTGAGTAGTCACAAAGCAAAAGGAATTAAATTCCAGGCTTCTTGATACATCCTCAAATACAAGTGCTTTGTCTTGACTAGACTTAAGAAGTTGCTTCGATTGAAAATATGATCAGCTGTGTGTAATCTTCCTCCTTTGATATGCTCATTTTCGCACTGAAAAATATCTTTGACATCCTGAAATGCTGCAAGAAGCTACTGTTGTAACAAGCTAATAGTGTTTGGATTTAGTGTTCAGTCTGGATTAGCTTCATCTAAGAGAACAATGGGCACATGACCATCATGTTTTGAAGCACATGACTACGTTTTATTCTTCCATTTAGAGCAGATTAAAGCAAATACACCTGTTTCCTCTGAGCCAATCCTAACTGGAAATTTTGTGCTGTCTGCTCATAACTTACCTTGTGAATGTTGATCACTGGTGTAGGAATGTCAGTTCATTTAATTAAGAATGAGTTGGAAGATATTGAACTAATTTTGTGACATAAAATTGCTGCGGGCCATCTCCATAGGAGTGCTGGACTGTGCAGTAGGGTCAAGAAATCTCACCTGTTCTTGAAGGTAACTGAAGCAGTTGCATATTCTTCTGCATTGGGCTATAGGGGATCCCATCTTACTGTGGTTCTGGGCAGCTTCAGATAGGGTAAAACTTTCTATGAAAAGGTATTTTGTTTGTTGGATATTATCTTTACCCCTGGTTGGAAGTCCTTCCGGAGAAAATAGTATGCTGATTTAAATTAGAATGGAAAATAAACTTAGTTATGTTTCTTATGTGTGGCT
This sequence comes from Campylorhamphus procurvoides, assembly GCA_013396655.1. Taxonomy (NCBI): domain Eukaryota; kingdom Metazoa; phylum Chordata; class Aves; order Passeriformes; family Dendrocolaptidae; genus Campylorhamphus; species Campylorhamphus procurvoides. The sequence goes on along the minus strand of WBMV01009291.1, from coordinate 3,438,629 downwards.
TCACTGACATAATCAGTCTTTCAGTCCTTCCAGTGTAGCTTACTGGATTTTCTTTTGTATATTTTCATTGCATATTATAACCACCTGACTATAGGAAAGCATCTAATTGGTATAGCTATGCAAATGTTCTCTAAATACCTGATATATGGCATAGTAATTCTCTGTTCTTATTAACAAACTAAACAGAAAGTAGTTGAATTTAAAAGAATAATAGAACAGATAATTAAAAGCAATAAAGAAATCTTGAAAATGTTATATGCCAATATTAAGTGATGTTAAATTGTATTTAACATAACAGTGTTAATTTTGATAGATGGGCAAACAAATCAGTAACTATAATTTTGGAGAGAATAGTCAGACATCCATTAAACTACAAAAGCATGAAAGGGCTTAGTATAGGTGCAGCTCGCTTTTTCTTAGCCAGTTATTTTCCATTAACTTCAATGAAAATTGGCCAGTGTACAGAGGGAATGTCAGGCTTCCATTTGGCATCTGTGAAGGGCTTGTATGCTGTTCACAGGTCACCATATCTGAAACAGTGTGAACCTCTTGACCCTCTTTATCTAATGCTGGGTATTATTCTAGCAATCCCAGCCTGTGTGTGCATATCTACATTGAACAATTCCATTAAATGCTCTGGTTTTGAAAGTGAGAAAAACAATGAACATTTCACAAATGTGTATGATCTGCTGAAAATCGTATCGGAGGATCACAGAACGGCTTGGGTTGGATGAGCCCTTCAAGATCCATCTAGTTTCAACTCCCCTGCCAATGACAGGGACACGTTTCACTAGACCAGGTTGCTCAGAGCCCCATCCAGCCTGGCCTTGAACACTTTCAAGGATGGGGCATCCACGGCTTGTCTGAGCAACTTGTTCCAGTGCCTCCCCACCCTCACAGTAAAGAATTTCTTCCCAATATCCAATATAAATCTGCTCTCTTTCAGTTTAAAGCCATTCCCCCTTGCCCTATCACTACATGCTCTTGTCAAAAGTACCTCTCTATCTCTCTTGTAGTCCCCCTTCAGATACTAAAAGGCCACAATAAAGTTTCCCAAAACCTTCTTTGTTCCGGGCTTAACAAGCCCAAATCTTTCAGCCTTTCCTCATAGGAGAGGTACTCCAGCCTTCTAATGTTCTTCCTGGTCCTTCTCTGGACTTGCTCCAGCAGGCTCATGTCCTTTCTGTGCTGGGGACCCCAGAGCGGGATGCAGAACTTCAGGTGAGGGCCTCACCGGAGCAGAGCAGAGGGGGCAGAATCCCCTCCCTTAACCCACTGGCTGCTTTTGATGCAGCCCAAGATATGATTGGCTTTCTGGGCTGCAAGTGTGTTGCAGGCCTTGCTGGTTCTTTGTCTCTGCTTCCCTTGTACAAGAAGGGATTGTGAGACTGTCAGACTGCTCAAGGTTGAGGAGTCTGTGTATGTGCAGCTGCAAGAGAGAAGAACAAGACCATGAAACAAGGAATCTGGGAAAAAGATAAAAGACGAGACGGCACGACTCCTCAAGTGGACACAAGAATGTACTGAGATAATAGAAGCAGCCGATTATTTACTGGGAAAAAGATTTTAGAACCAGGATGTTTAGATTGTTGAGATTTATAGCATATTTTAAGATCTGATTACCTATACACGAAAACGTATACGTGTGGAGCACCTGTAGAATAAAGTTAGACTTGTTACACTCTCTATGAGAGTCATCTTGTCTCATTTTCGCCTTTTACTCGGCCGCGCCACAAGTGCACATCATGAAAGGACGCAAGTGCATATATAATATTCTTCTGTGTGAATTCTATTATAAATATATATCTATATATGTATTTTGAGTCACAGTATCAGTAAGGTACAGGGAGTTGAACATTTATGCAGGATAACACTATTACTATGCTCAAATCACCATTCAGATTTTTTAAAAAAAATTAGCATCCTCTCAGTGTTGGAAAGGTTCCAGAATGTAACTGCTGTCAACTACATTTTGTACAAATGTGCCATGATGACTCTTACTTTGTGCTTCTAACATGCCAGTTTTACCCATCTGTATATTCTGTTTAGACCATTCATTTAACTCTTCTACACCTTTGAAGAAACCAGGGATTTAAGACAGATCAGCTGAAACCTCTTCAGACTTATTACAACATATGCAATACGTTGATTCTTGCCATTCTACCTATATTGAAAAGAAAGTAAAGTTCATAAATAAGGTACCTGAAAGTGGAGCACTTTGGAAAACCTCCATTTTAGTTTTGTCTTTATTCTGCCTCAGCGTAATGAGCCACATTTGTTCAAATTCAAGAGGTGTCAGTGAAGCAGCAGCAAGAATGTTTTGCTGCAGTAGTTCTTGTATGTCTTATAGTCAACTGACTCTATTTAGCATGCAGGAAGTTTATTATTTTTCACTTTTCATTCTTTCCAAAAGCTATGGAATATAATTTGGTGCATCTTCATTTCCAAATAAGTGTTCTTTAACATTGTGAAAGTGATGGCAGCATGTATTATGCAAGCCATGTCAAAAATATTGAATAGATGGAAAAGGTGAGGAGGAATAGGAGAATAAGAACAAATTTGACAAACTGCTTGTCCAAAATTCCATCCGGGAAACTTCTAGATTGACATTCTAAGTATTTCACATTTGCAAAATTAAATTAATTGATCTTGAAAATACAGTACAACGTGTCTGTGATAAAATGGATTTAACATTTTAACAATGAAACAAAATCAGCAAAGCTAGAACCAAAATAGCTTTCCAATGTTCGCATTTCTTCTTATGTCAATTATTTTATGGTAGTTCTCAATTTATCAGCACACATCCTTAAAGCATTTTACCTCCTCTTATTTGTGCTGTTTATTTATATCCAGCATTTCGTCAGCGTGTGCTCACAATCTCTTTGTTATAGGAAATACACAGTCAAGAAATACTATGAAAAGACTCATCTTTCAGGTTATTTTCTACCCAAAATCTTGGCTTCTTGGAAACTTTAATAAGTGTTGTATATTTTATTTGTCTGTGACAGTCATCTGTTCATGGGCCTTGTTTGCACAACTCGATACACATAAAGGATTTTGGAATTGCTTTGTGCTAGTACATGGCCATGCCCATGATAGTGGTACAGGTAACAGATACTGGTCTGAAAAGCAGGAGGTGTTTACACACGTTTTGAAAAGCACCTGTAAAATCAGAATTTTTTCCTAATACAGATTGCTTCAGAGATATATTAGAAAAGAGAGTTTAAAGGACAATTTTTGGTGAATTACTGTTGAAACTTAGGTGCTGCATTCTACCTGGCTGATTTTTAGGAAATTGAGTAAAATTGCTCAGATAAATCTGAAGTTCTTGGGTTCTTCTCTTCCATATTTAAGTAGGTTTCTTTCCAGAAGGAAAATGGCTTTCTGCTCTTTCAGTAAAGCCATTTTTCCAAGAGACAGTTACTTTCAGCCTCTACTTAATACTAGTTAGCCAGAAGATCTGTTTGTGCATTTGATTGATATCAAAGAGGAAGCAGTACAGAATTTGTAAATATGAATATGATTCCAAGGAATTTTTGGTTTGGACTGTTCTGAAAGGGTATTTATTCAGGTCAAAATGTGAATGCTGTAGTACAAGGCTCTATTAATAAAAACTATTTCTTGGAAATGTAGAAAGAGTAACCCTTGAAGAAAAGCATCATAATGGTAAAAAAACCCTTTAAACCCAACAAACCAACCACAAAATCACCCCTCTCTTGTATCACAGTGTCAGTACATCATTCTCAAAGGTTTCCTGAAGCTCAGAATACTGAATCCTTTAAACTGTACTTTCTTTGATTGAGAGATTTTAGTTGTTTTTTCTTTTACTGCTTCAGACTAATTTGAAGCAGTTCATTTAATGAGGGGACAAGACTTGATAAATTTATTACAAAACAGTATTTTTGCTGTTGAATGAGTGGTCCTTTATTTCTCACAAGGCTGAGATTCTGGATTTAACAGGCAAGGGGAATTGCTTGCCAGAAAAAATATACAGTGGGGAAGACTCAGGGACATGGGTGAGCTTAACCTGCCTAAAAGGGTTTCTTCCACCTGCAACTCAAAGGGAACCACCTTTCCATTGGCACTTTCTGCCTCCACAGTGGTGGTGGCTTAAATGAACCCAAAGTAGCAGTGGGTTACACCATAATTCATGGCACAATCCCGAATCAAGGTTGTGTGGCTTTCAAACGTAGGGCAGCACACTGGTGACTTACACGCTGCGGCTGTGCACTTCTGCTGTCTCTGTTTTGGGAAACACAGGTTCTGAGAGAGAGAGGAGACCTTTTGGGCAGTTAGGACTTCAGCCTTCTGAGCTTCATCTAGATGCATTTCTGTGTTTCTTATTTGTGACAGTAGGGATTTAAGATTCTTTAAATGTGATGTATCATGTGGGAAAATACAGAGAAAGTGAGACCTCATCTTCTTAGTGGTGAGAGATTCTTAGTACCAAAATACAGGAATCGGGAAATCCGAGGGTCAACCTGATGTATCACAGATGTCCAAGAATAATTTTGGATTTTTTTTTTTTTGTTTATTTCCTGGAAAAAAAAAATCACTATATGACCCGTTGATCTCATTTTTCAGCTTGTTGTCACTGGAAGCAGTATTTGGGGTGCCAGTGAGATGGCTGAAGCCCTCAGAGACACTGATCATGTTCAGCAGTTGTGCCTCTTCATCACAACTGTGAAAAGAAGTTATAGAACAGTGACTTGAATTATGAAATCCCTTTAAAAAAAAGGCATCTACAAATAACTTTTTTATCTTTTTTTGCTTATGCATAATGTATAAAGCAGGATTCTGTACTTATTTAATAAAAATAGACTTAATACAAAAGCAAGTTTAATTAAAACTGATAACTGGATATGTTAGAATCCTGATCACAGGTCTGAATGTATTTCTTTCTAAATTTAGTTACATATTCTGAATTTCATGATGGATATTATGTACTCAGTGCTTTGGAAAGTCATGCATAATGGAACAGGGATATTCACTTAACAGTACCTCTAGCGAATGTTCTTTGTGCTAATGTTGTATGCCAAGTAGAATGTGATATAACAAATGATTTATTTATTTTCAATAGATCATTAAATTTTATCCTCAAAACTTTTTGTGAAACTGCAAGAACTTAAAAAGGAAGTGTAAGCCATTTAAGTTACATGTGCGAGGAGATAGGTTTGTGGTAACAATCATATCACAAGTGGATTTTATAATCAGGTCGCTCTATAGAGGCAGGAATAATTTTAGTGACTCCATAAAGCTGAAATTCTAAACTTGTCAGTGGCAAAGAGTTGTAGTCCTGAAGAAAGCAAAAGTATTACTGTAAAGATAAAATGTTCCCCTTGCAAAGATACGTGACTGTGCAAAGGAGACCACGCACTTAGGGCCCACCATTTCTCAAATAGAGAAATACTCCTATGTCTCTGAAATTATTATGTGTAACGTTTCAAAATCAGTTCTTTTGTTTGTCTGCCTTTGTTTAACATAACAGATGGAAAAGATTTCTAAAAAATAAAAGAGCTTGGTTTTCATCTGTCATTCTAAGTACTAGGTCAAGAATTGAATTATGCAAATCAAAATCATTGTATGACAGGAAGTGGAGAAAGTAGCAATTGAATATAATTTTTATGTGTGGGGTGTTATGGTTGCTGCCTTCAGATTTTTGTCAAGATTGACGTGCTAAAGACCAGTGACTACTAATTGATTCTTGAGGATGGGTCTCTAGGAGGTATTAATGTGGCCACAGGAGACCCTGTCTATCCCTTCAGCAGTTTAGAAAATACATTTAAACATCTGTTTCTGCCAGTGGTAAAACACCACAATATGGCAATATGTGTTAGTGTGTCTATGCTGAAGCCAGTAGATCCTGTTTTCAGTTTGCTGTTTCTGTTTCCAGTATTCCAATATACTAATGTACAGCAAATGGTAATTGCAAGCAGATTGTGTAACAATACCAGAAAGTCAGTAGAGCAATTGAGCTGTTTGCATTGGGGTTCATAATGAGCACTAAAATTAGGCTGAAATTACTTTTCCTTAGAGTTTTCTAAGCATACTGTGATTTATTTTTTGATCAATGAAATTAATATTTATCCTTCTTGCTCTCCCTTTCCTTCATGTTTTCTATGTATGTTGCAAGTATATGGGGGAATGCAAGGGCATATGGAGTAAACCATCTTATACTTATTAACAACGTGATAGATATAAATCAGCAGCTCAATAAAAACAACAGAAAAAAGTTACTAAAATACATATTTTAATTTGTTATATACTTTTATTTTTAAGTGCTTAAAACACTGGGCAAAATAAAGGCATTTAGGAATGATCTATGAAAAAAATGACTAGAAAAATTTAAAAATAAATGCTTCAAGAAATAAACTTGCTGATTAACTTTCAGATAGTGATGTGATTTAAAGAATAAACATTAATAGGGAAAATGGACTGTTTTTTCATAAAAAGTTTTATCCTTTCCTGGTTCTGAAATGGTTTATTTTTTTGATATATTTGATCAGTTGAATTCAAGGTGCAGTTAGAGGTTTAAAAATATATTAGGATTTGAGGAACCAGTTCTCTTTGTTTATTCTAATCATTCTCTTTCAGCCTGTGAATATAAGTTAGTTTGGAGGCTGTTAGCCATACTAAAATCTCATAAGATAGGATGCTCAGAAGTAGTAAATTTTGTTAGCAACTCAGAATAAATACATAAATGTTAAATTTACAATGCAGTACCTGCTTGGATCAACTTAATTTTTCTTCCATGTATCTGATGTGTTTAGGATGGAATAAGAATGAGCTCAACACTAACAATGATAAAATGAATAGTAATCACTTGACAACTATATGATGGCTCTTTTATCATTTACTAATGGAAAAGGAAAAACTGGGGCTTTAAATAATTAGCATAAAACAATACCAGATTTTGTGTAAAGTCCAGTGTAAAACAATTGTGTCTCAGAAGACTAAAAAAAAACCCCAAAATAGCAATGATTTCTTGTGTAAAACGCAGTGGGTATTAAAAGTTTCCTGACTTTAATTGGCTTTATGATTAGTGATTCAAATCACTGATATAAATTGATCCACCCCTGATGTTGTTTTCTCTGATTCCTTGAGAAACAGATGTAAAATAGCATTGCTTTGGTACCTTATGAAGAGTGCAAGTTTGTACCTGCCTGTGCAATGTTAATGACATTATGTCTAGCCATACCTAAGTCTGATCATTCAGACAGTTTAACAAAAATGTAATTTTCAGGGCGTTTGATAGAGCCATGTTTCACAAAAGCTGTTCCCACAGGAGCTAAATGCCAAGGTAATCAATCATACAGTGTACTGTAACCTATTGTTATGGATATAATACATTATGTATGCAGTATAAAGATTTTTTAGATGTTGAAATGAACAGGCAAGCAAATGAACAACTGTTAAGTTATAATATGTCATTAGCTGAAAATTGCAATTTCCTAGGTTAAAATTTGTAAACATACTTGCAGTGATTGCAGCGTGTTTGAGACTGACTTGCTGCAAGTACAGACAGGGAGCAGGAAGAAGTTGGTTAGAAATCTATAATGTGCTAATTGCATCCACAGATAAGTATTTGTATACCACTTGTATTTCAGTTGCTGCATCTGAAAGTTGTTACTCAGTCACTGGAAATAGGGTAAAATGTTTTGGCAGCAGTACAAAACCCAAAGACTGTTTGAGATAGCACAGTTTGGGTTCTTCAGCGAGCCATTGCATATGATATAATTAGGCACAGATTTAGGCTTTTCATGGAAAATTGTCTCAACTTTCAATTTCCCCCTCACTACATTGTTTCAAATATTTTGGTTTTGTGCAGAGAATGAGATGATAGTAGTCTTCACCAGATTCATTTAATAAAATGTGATATTTACATGAGAAGCCCTAAAAGACTGACAGAAAACAGAACAGCAATGGAAAAAAATTTGCTTCCATGGAATGAGGGTAACCTTGCTTTTCCCCTGTCAGATCATTCAGTTGGGTTGCAGGAAAATTTGCAGTCATACCTGTAAAGTGGTTTTCCAGCTGTGATAGTTACACTCCCCAGATGAACAGTTTCGGTGCTCAGGGACTGTCAGGTGCACAGACTCAGCACTGCTGTTACTTACCATGTCTTGATAATATTCTATTACTGTTATCTACCTACTTTTTAAGCCTATGTGAACTTCTGTAGACTTCGGCAAAACATTCATGGCTTTGCCACTTGCCATGTGAAGAGGTACCTGCAGGTGTTCTGTCATGTGTTCCCTGGTGTTTGCCCTTGATTTAACTTCTCTATACCCACAACAAGCTGTTCTCTCTCTTTGCTGTTTTTTCTGTGTCCGTTGCATTTAGCTCCAGTGACATTCTCGTGCCTTCCTACTCTTCCCCTTTCCTACTCTTTTCCATTTTTAAAATAGCTTCAGAGTTCTTCTCTCCCCCAGTTGCCTTTGTCATCACTCTGTCATCTCCATCAGATCTTCTCATGAGAGTATTCTCCTAGGCCCTCTCACTTTTGCGTTATGGTTCTTTTCAAGCGGCCACATTTCTTCATGCCCTTCTGTTCATTTGCAACCAACATGTTTAAGTTCCACTCAGTAGACATCATCCATCCTGTTCTTTAGCAACTGCTCTCTAGTTTCCCTCTTAGACAGCTCCTCTTCTCTGGGAGCCCTGACATTAATCAGCCTTCCTCTCACTTGGTGGTTATTCACTTGGCCTTTCCATATCCACTTCACTTTTACACGGGCTTGCAAATGTGACCACTCTCTATTCTAGTGTCTCTCTTCTCTGCTAGCTCCTCCTTCATAATTTCAAGAATCTTACAGTCTTCAGTCTCTTTCTATGGCAATGTTTTGCACAGCCTTTTACTTTTTTTCTCCTCTTATCCGTGAAGAAAAAATACAAATCCATGTCTGTACTGGTGAGCCTTATTTCAGTCTCTCTACTCCGACTCTACCTCTCTGTCCAAACTAAAATTTTAGCTGATATTTCATGGATTAGGCAATTCTCAAGAAAAAAGTTCAACCTTCTTTGCCACCTTCTTTCACAGGCACTGTGGATATCACCACTTTCTCTTACTTTAGCCTATGCCTTAGTATTGTCGTGGTCACTTTCTGGTGCTTTTCTAAATCCTTCCTAATTCTCCATTTGTCCTTTCATTTACCACAGGTGATAGATGTGTTCTCTCTTTCCTGAAGGGAAGTGTCCTGTAGCTTCTCCCTGTACTAGCATTCCCCAGCCCTGTTGCACATATGGTACTACATTTTACTCAATACCTTGAGTAACATTAACTCTGAGTGATTATTCCTAATTTGGGTGATTTTTTTTCCCTTGGCTTTGAAGTTGCATTACATTATTTTGGACCTGGAAATTTGTTTTTCTTTCAATTAGTTGGCCTAAAAGGTCTTGCCTCATAAATCTTTCATGTTCTTCCTACTTGTCATTTCTAAGACATGCCTGTCATATTTGTTCATGTAGCTAAAATTGTTATCAGGGGATATTATAATTTTCAGTCTGCTGGTGGACAGCTGTCAGTCTTCCTTAGAAGCTCTTTCAGTTACTTCATTCAAGTTCCTCTTTTCAGCAATGCTTGTGGAAATACAAGGGGGGCAGGTCTTGTGCTGTGTCATGCCCATTGCTCTGAATCTTCCCAAGGCAGTCTGCTTCCTTGTCCAGCAGGCTGGATTCATCTGTTCTCTTGTGTCTTCTACTTAACTCTTACCCTTTTTGTGCCAGGACTTGGTTTTTGTAAAATTTGTATACAGGAATTCATGGCTTAAGAAGGTGAAGTCAGCAACAATAAAAGTGATAATAAATGACCCTGCAAGTGTGCAGCATCAGCCAAGTGCTTTGTGATTTACTTTCTGGTTACTAGTCTGAAAATTTGAAGAAATATGAAGCTACTGCTGCTGCTTCATAGATCTGGAAGGAAGGTAGACAAGGTCTTGCTCTTACTTCAAAAACTCAGTCAGTGCCGTGAGCAGCGATGCCTCTTCTGGCATCTCTCTTAGCTCATGTAGAAGCACCAGTATCTTTTAAAATAACTTTTGCTGCCTGGAATTAATTTGATTCATATTTTTCTCCCTGTAAATATGCTGTTTTACATGCATATTTTGTACACTTGTTTAGAGTACATGACTTAATCAGCACAGTGAAAACATGAAAAATCTTGTCGCAGGACAAACAATGTCAGCGTTGCTCTTTGTTGACTACTGAATACAAACGAATTGTTCCAAGAAAAGAGCAGAACTAAGCAGTTTACAGAATTATGCATCTTAAAAGGTTCTGAGTATTTCATGTCAGTGCTTCTGTTGACCTGGTTCCTTCTTGAAAAATACACATCACTGAGTGAAGATTGGTGTCTGCTCCCAGTCTCTGCTGTGAGTAGTGTGTGTTGGTGGTGGGACGCTGCTCTGTCACAGCAGGGGGAATGCAGTTCCCTCAGGCTTGTTCAAAAGTGCCAGAAAACGATAGAGAGGAAAATCTCTTGTGTGGGCACTGTCTCTGTGGACATATGCTGAGGTTCCCTGGAGGAGACTGATGTGTTGAAATGTTTGAACACAGTGACTGCTTTGGAGAATTACTCTCTGTAGTTGAGCTGACAGCCTTGACTGCTGTGAACCTGAAAGTAGAGTGAAAGGAAGTGTGTAAAGAGACAGTCCAAGGATTATGTGTGGAGAATATAAGTTTAAAAACAGTGTTCTGCACTGTGGTTTTCTGATTGCTGTTTAGTTTTGTTTTGTTTTTTGGCTTTTTTTCTTACTGAGAGGGCCTTAGTTGTTTGGATGATTATGTTGGCAGGTTTAATTCTTCCAGACTTTATTACTCATTCCTAGGGTCACAGCAAATAAACCCATTTTCCCTGCTGTACTACTAGCTCACTTGCAAACAAAATGATACCTGACAACCTACCATTAGAAAGATTTAAAGATAAGAATTGTGTAGACTTTTCTGGTCTGAAGCCTTTGCATTATTAAATGCTTTAAATCATTTTTGTTTCAGATGGGATTTAGTGTGTATGGTGGTATCTCTGTCTACCTTCGGGCATGGCACATGTGGAAATCTTTATACTATATAACCTACACATACTCTATAACCTATATATATATATAATCTGTATACCCTTTGAGATGAGGGTACTATTCTGTTAACCCAAATGCCAGAGACCTTGTTTATGGTACTGAAGATCCTAAGTTTGATCTGATAAACGCTCTGTGTTCTCATACCCTTGTTTCATTACGCTGGAACTATTAGCTTGCACTTCTGTGAAATCCGTGTGCAAGCAGTCTCTAAAATCAGTATTATATGCAGTAGATTAAACCCTTCTGCTTGCTAGAATGTCACGTATTTCAGTGCTGTATTTTGCTTCTGGTGCTACCCACGTAGTAACTTCATTTCTTTTAAGTTTTATTCTCATGTCTGTAACATGTAACAGTATAGTTATTTTATCCTGGTATTAGTCTGCCCTTATTGTTAAAATCGCATTGATCATTGTGGCTAGTAACAACTTGAAGACGCTTGTTTTTATAGTAAGTATTCTACATGGGTCTCATAAGAACAAATTAAAAAAGAAGTATAAGGTCTAGTTCTGAGACATATCCATTACAATTCAAGTGCAGGTAAGAGCAAATATATTATGAAAAAGGCTTTGAGTAGATTTAGAACTTCTCAGCATTTCATTTTGAGATAGATGAGTGTGTAATTGTAAATTTATCAAATTATGTTATCTTTTTCTGTATGAATTCATTACATTGCTATTAATTCTAGTATGGACTCTTAAGTACTTTGTATAGATTAAATTTACAGATGAAATATATTCTTACTGCTATGAAAATGACAGAAGCTTTACTAACATTAAAAAGCCAGAAGTACAGGTGTGAAAATTTCTACAAGTTTTGTGTTTTCAATGATTCTTAACTTTGCTTGTGGCTGGAGCCATTTCCAGCACAAATTACTTTGCTATAGTTACACTGAGATTTGAATGTCAGAATATATACATCAACGTCTGCTAGTTTGGAACAAAGGCTTACCATTCACTGACCATAAAATCTGCGGTGTTTAGGAATGCCAAGAAAGAAAATTAGGTATTCTCGTGTGCATTGTGTGAGACTGCTGGTAAAAGTAATGTTCTGCTGGCTGAACTAGGCGTACTATATTATTTAAGATGTCAGATTGCTTGAAAAGAAATAAAGAATGACTGGATGAAATTGAACCTTGGTGTGACTGCTGGTGATTGGGAAGGGTGAATGGTTTGAAGAGGAAGCTAAGAGTTGTCTGTCCTTTTTGCTGAAAACCAAAATCTATGACTGACCACTTCCAGAAACCAAAGATCAGTGAGATCATCCGCATGTAAGGACTATGTCTTGTCTGACTAACTGAGAACCCTAGTATCTCCAATTTTTGGTTACCAGCCTTTCTGGCCAGACCCATGGAACACTGTTGCACCTTAGATGGTAATAGAGTGTTGTTGTCCAGTGTTGGCACGGCTTAGGCAGCTCCTTGTGTGTCAGATCAGCACTTGGTTTACTCCACTGGCTCACAGTCAGTTTTCACTATCATCTAAGGCTTTGGTCTTGATCTTCAAAGCCACTGTTGGATCAAACACCCCAGCAACATCAAAGGCTGTATTTCATTTGTGAACTGCCAGAATAGCTGTATTCCTTTGGGGCAGCGTAGGTGATGAGATATCAGAGCAACCATGGATCCGCTGGGGACAGTGTTGTTGGTTGAGGATACAGGCTGTGAAAAAAACAAACCTGCGAGGTGATCAGGGGAATCCAGAGTAAGATGTTTTAAAGGAACTGCTACAAAACCTCTCTGCTTAAAAATGTGTTCCATCATAAACATGATGCAGGAACAACTGTTTTCATCTAAAAAATAATTCTCAAAAAAAAAAAAAAAGAAAATTTGGAATGCTGACAGATCTTAAAAGATGATATATTTTTAAATATCCTTTTATATGAGCCATAATATGCTAAACTTCTAAAATTTGTGTATTTGTATAATGTAACCTCCTATCAGTATTTAGAAATTACCATTTCTTAGTATTAAAATCGCACCACGTACTGGGAGAGGCCATATTGGCAAAAACTGAAGGGTGACATAGCTCAACAAGAACTGAATATTGTGACTCCTGGTGGACTGAAATCTAGTCTGATCAAGTTCTAGCCAAACCTTAAAAGTTTTGGTTTCAACTAATCAGGAATATTGTCCCAATGTGCTTTGTAAAGTACTGTGGACAGAACTGATGATGCCTAAACAATTATTTCTGCCCTGTCGACCTTGCTTAGAGAAACTGATAAATTGCTTAAAGAGTTGAATATAAAAAGTGCAACTCTAGACAATTGGAGGGGAAAAGTCCTAGTAAATTAGATTAGATTAATACCATAGTAAATATGTATTTTGTAAATTAAATCTTGGCAAATACATTTTTTATGTGCATGTAGGTTTTCATGGTGGAATTTTTTTTTTTTTCAGTTCTCCCTCTTTCTGATGATAGTAGATATTTGCCACCTGAAAGCCTAGTGCCTGGTAGAAATGAGACATCATTCTGTTCTTTTGGACATTTGAGTCCCTTGAGTGTCTGAGGTACATCAATTTCTTCATTTTAAGTTTCTGTTAGCCTGCCTGACACATTTATCTGACCTCCACCAGCCATTCAGCTCTCTTTAGGAGAGGAAGTTGTCATTACATCTTGCAGCAAAGACAAGTAGAAGTTGAATTGGAGCTGTTCTGTCAAGAAATGTAGCAAAAGCTCTATAGGAGCCTGCCGTGTTTGCCTCACTGGGTGTATGTTTCCAAAATGACTACAGTAAGGTTGAGTGTTGGTCATTGTCGATGTGGTACAATGTAGAAGGCTGAAGGCAACAAGGTTTCCAAAACCTCCAGCATAGAAATTTTGCTGAATTTTTCAAAAATGTTGAGTTTGCATAAGAAGAATCTCTTTAGGCCTCAGAGGGAGACTATGTGAATGCAAAAATGTTTTCATCTCAGTGTTGGATTCAAACTGGAAGTGTTTGTGCGAAGTTTCTGTGGAAGCAGATTACAAAATACCTGGGCTGGTGTGTCATAAAGACAGAAAGAGCTTGTCACCCCTGAGCAGAATGAAAATAGCAAGGTGATTGTCACCAAATCCAGTTCTCCTGGCAAGTCTGATTTGACATCTGAATGGGGTTCCTTCCACTGCTGAACTTAGTAATAAATGCATACTCCAAACTCTGTGTTACATTGTCTCTAACTTCAGACATTAAATACAGTCAGTCAAAATCTGTTCTTTGGTTTATCTCTTCTTTGATAACAATTGCCTTAGGAAGGGTCTAATCCTGAGTCTGTAAATTGCATCCTATTTGTATCTGAATAACTTTTACGTGTGTCATTTTGAACTATGGTTTTACTTTTTTTCTCCAGCTCTTGTGGTGAGTAATGCAAAATCACAAGATTTTTTCTTTCTGACTGGCTGATAGAAATTGGGAGAGATTAAAAATAACGAGTTTCTGTTGTTCAGTTGTGGGTGATGAATGTTTGCATTCAAGTTCTTAATAATTTCAGGGTCTTACGAATATTTTAATGAATATGTAACCAGTGATACTTATAAGATATACAACTTCTTGATTCCTGATGAATGAAAGAGGCATCCTAGCCAGTTATTTCTTTTGCTATAGCAAGCATTATGTTTAACACATCTCTGCATGTTTTCTGCTGGAAAAAAATAATATGAATATGTAATGAAAGGTAAAGTTTGATCTGCGTGTGTGTAATAGTCTTTTATGTGTTCATATATATGACAAAACTTAGGAAACAGTGCAGTCTCAACACTTCACTTACATAACTGAGAATATGAATGAACAGTCCAAGTCTTAAAAGATGACTGCCAATAAATGTTAGTATTACAGAACTCTTTTGCATGATGTCACACATACATGTATTAAGTATTAAAAATACTTTGTTCCATACAACAACTTTGAATGCTGCTTCTACTTTTCTGTTCTTTTTAAATGCAAGATTGGCATGCATCAGTTGTATTGAAAGAATGGATGCAATGGGAAAGACAAGTAAAGAGCAAATATTTAATGTTTAAAGAAACTCTGTGGAGTTAGTAGTGCTCTGTAATATTGTACTGAAAGATGAGTTTTAAGACTTTTTTTTTTTGTAAACAAAAAAGTACTTTAAAACCCCCACAAAATCAAAACCAACTCTGTTGTGAAGTAGAACCTGGAGTTCCTAGTTGTCAACATGCTTTTTGGTAGGTGGTTTTACCTTAGGAAGCTTGCAGTGCTGCAGAGTCTGGTGATACTTTTAGTGATTTTATGCACCCAGCTATATAATTACCTTTACTAGTATTTCAGAGTGGTGAAGAATGAAATGTGTGTTTAGCATGTTTTCCCTCTGCCTTCTGATTGTAGGTATGGCTTTTAGCCCTTTTTTCTGCTTGCCTTCATTACACTGTAGAAGTGTCACTGGCCAAGCAAGAATGGACTCTTTTCAGTGGTGACTAAGCTTACCCTTCACCAGCTCATTGCTTTTCACTCATTCTCTATGCAGATATTAAAGGGACCATTGGTATGATTTCTGTTTGGCATTTTGTGATTTTTAAAAAAAATTATTTTTATTGTAGGGAGGTATGTGCACATAAACACTGTTCTTTTAAAACCTGCCAACAGAAATAATGAAAGATCAGAAGAAAAATTAACTTTAAATATATAATGATGTCAAGTTATTCATAGAATGAAAGATCATTTAAATGGGTACTATTTTGGAAACTCCGCTCTGTGTGTGGTGATTAGATATATAAAGAAAAGGTAGTTTCTTTGCATTTGTTTGTGCTTTTTGTCATAAATATGCATGGATCTAGGGTTCATGCTGCTTAGGAATGCCTCTAAGTTTTCTGTTTGCATTTCTGTGTGCATGTACAATCACACATGCCCTCCAGTCTGTTTTTTTTGTGCCTATTAGCAAAAACTTAGAAAAGTGGTGCCATTAGTTCAGGATGGAGTGGAGCAGAACCTGTATCTGCGAAATCAGTCAACTTCTTTAATATTATCCAATACTTTTATGGAACAGCATCTTCTGTGCTCTCTTTGTTAAGGAATTAGTGAGGCACTACTGCACCCTCGGGAAACTTGCCAACACGAGCAGCCTATCCTGAGATATGCTTTGGGGCCGGAGGGAAGCTGGGCCCCAGAGAGGGGGATGAGGGGATCTGTAAGGAAGCCTGAAGAACATGCATCTCATGTGGAGGATGGTTGCAACTCCCTTAGGGCAGTTAATTCAGCTTAAGCGGCATTTGGGGGGGGGGGGTTGTGTTCTAAATCAGAGTAATTTCATTAAATTCACCTTGAGCTGTGATTAATGTGTCCACGGATAGGTATCTCTTTGCCAGTGTTTTCTGAGAGACAGTAAAGCTGCATTATTACTTAGACACTTGCTCTCAGATGGCTGTTGATTAGTTGCTGCTCAAATCTCTCCTAGGTTTGGTAGATTTAACATGACAATATTGGAAGGTAGAATTTGAATGTAAATCCTTGTGCTTCCATTTTTAATAATATTTCTTCAACCTTGAACAAAAAGCCTTGGAGCAGAGCACTGATGATGGCAGAAATGACTCTGTTTTCCTGCCTGTAATGGGGGTGGTCTTTGGCTGTGGTTGAGGGCAATGGGTTTTGTTACAACCTTCCTGTTGATGGGGTTGTGGCAAGTAACATAGACTTGTTTACTTGTGTTGTAACTGTCCATTTGTCACTTGACAGGTTGAAGAGGAAACAGTGGCCTTCCTTGCTCACAGTGAAAGTGAAGAAGAGTTTGATCCAAGTACTCTTCCAGATCCTGATAAATACAAAGATTCTGATGAAGAGCAGGATTCAGAAAGTGAAGACAGCTATAGGTTTGTACCATCTTCCATGATCATTTTGAAATGTTCATGCTTTTTATAAACTGTTTTGTTTAGATGTTAGGAACCCTTAGCTCAATTGGTTAGAGTGTGGTGCTGACAACACCGAGGTTGTGGGTTCAATCCCTGTATGAGCCATTCACTTGAGTTGGACTCAGCAATCCTTGTGGGTCCCTTACAACTCAGAATATCCTGTGATTCTGTGAACTCATCTTAGAATCATTCTCTTTCTCTTGTAGTATATAAGTTTTACTTTAGGTGTTAGGTGCTGAATAGAAATCTGAGCTAAAGGCTATTATTTTCTTTTGTGAAGCTGTATGAGAAAGATTTTTGAGTCAGTCTTTGAAGGGATCTCAGTGAGACTCTTTCACTTGCAAAAATCTTGACTAATTCCCTGGAGGTTTTGGAGGTTTCTCTGGTGGTTTGACCCTGTCTGGACACCTGGTGCCTGCTCTATCACTGCCCTCCTCAGCTGGACAGGAGAGAAAAAGTATAACAAAATGCTGATGTGTTGAGGTAGCACCAGGGAGAGATCACTTCCTGATTAGTGTCATCAGTGAAATAGATTCACTTGGGGAAAAATGAATTTAATATTTTTGCCCATCACATCACAGTAAGGTAATACAAAATAAAAGCAAGCCTTAGAACACCTCCCCACCCTCCTTCTTCCCAGGATTAACTTTACTCCTGATTTTCCTCATCTCCAGCGGCACTGTGGAAGGGCTCTTGCTTTACACATCTGAATTGGCTAAGTCCCACTGACTATATTGTCCTTATCCATGTGCCACTGAATGTTTTGGGGGCAGTATGCAGGACTGAGTGTGGACATGGATTTAAGGGCTGTAGAGCCCTAAGTCAACAGGCTGGTGGCCTTGTCCTGTGGAGCCCATTCACCAGTGTGGGTCAGTAGAACTGACAAGGATGGGGAAATGCGCTGGTTTTTCTGAGCAGCTGTAAATTGCTCCTTCTTTGTGCAAGGGGGAGTATGCATTCATACATCATGTTCTATATTGATCCTTTCCTCAGAAGGTCAGCTAGACTCCAGATTAGCTAAGCTTTAAGAATAAAAGTTGACAGAGATGGACAGATTTTGGGCAGTGGTAAAAAGTGCAGATTTTTTTGGAACCAGTGGCTGATCTAGCCAACATGTCTCAAGAACTGGCATCACTTGAAGCTTCATAACCAGCTTCTGTCAGCTTTAGGACACAGTGCTGGTCTCAGTCATTTGACCTGACTTTTGGTAGACTTTTTGATAATGAGAAAGGTCTTTTACTTCCTCTATGGGAATTTTTAAAGGGTTTTAATTTCTTCATCTTTACACACTTGGACTGAATACTTTACTGCTTTCCATTATGTCTGTGTTTGCTGGAGGACTGGGGCAGTGGAGAGTAGATGTTTTCAGCATTTGTAAGTAAGGCAAGAGGATGAAAATTTGAAAAGTGAGTCAAATTGCTTCAAGTTCTTCACTATTTAAGCTGAACAGGAGTTACCAAGGACCCAAAGAGCAGTTGCAAACAGCCTAACTAGCCTTGACGTCCGAAACTTCCTAGAAGAGGCCACATCAGTTTAGGCACTGTTGTAATGGGAAAAGTACGACAGATAAACCTTCAACTGCAAAGGCCACAGCTTTGAGGTTATCTGCAGTGATGTCCTGAAGCAGAGACACTGGTATACTGTTATATTATAGCCAGGGACAGGCTGGGACTGGATTTGTTAGTCATTGCTAAGAATGGTAATTAAGTTGAAGTGAATGGTGAGAACAGCCAGGACAGGTGTGCAAAAGAGAGAAAAACTGTGAGTTGCTCAGGGGAGCTGGAACAGTGTGCAACAACATACTGATAGATAGATTTGGAAAAAGCCAGGGTCCAGGATAAAATTAAATTCCTAGGAGTGCCTGAATGGAGTTTGCTGGAATTCACAGTCATCAATAGCTCTGGTGTGCGGTGCAGCATGTGATCCTTAATCCTGTGCTGACTATGGCCTGCCCAGGGAAACATCAGTCGAGTCATTACAGGCTGAATGGATTTGGCCAGGGTACAGGCGTAAGTATTGGCATGTGATTGCAACTGCTGTGACTTCGGGTGATGCCAACTAAAGGTCTTCTGGGCAAAGTCTCGGCTTATTTTTGTGGAGTAGGACAGGCCAAGGACTGTTTTCAGTCAGCGGTGTTGCTGAAGCCACATTTCTTCAAGGTGTATAGTGGTCTGTTCTCTCACTCCAAAGTCAGCTTTGATACTGAGAGTAGGTATGTCTGGAGACTTGTGACGTGTTCCGAGCACCCCTTAGAAGGCTTTTGAGAAAGTAGACGTGCAACTAGAAGAGGAAGATACGGTGAAGGAAATCAATTTAGATCTAGAAAAAAGTTGGCAATTGAAAAAACCGAGGGAATTTGAATAACCAGTAAGCTTGTAGATAAAAGAAAGTGGTAGCTGAAGAGGCCGGTGGTGAGCATAAAACTGTGAAGAAGTGGTATTGATTTTGCATGGGGAAGGAAAGAGGTGGAGGGGATGGATGCATGAAAGGAGGAGGGAAAATGATGGGGATCTCGTGGATCAAGAAGAATAAGTAAGAGAACAGTGCAAGAAGTCTTACTGCCAGTGGAACGGAGGGGTTTTTGTTCATGCTTATGTACCTCTCTAAGAGCTGCCATTGAATTGTATGATAAGTTGCTCTTGAGGCTGGGAAATATTGACCTGCTGATTTTAACAAAATCAAATCAGCCAAGAGTAGCAGACAGTGAAATTGGGCCTTCATATTAGAAAACACAACTCTATTCTATTTTATATTTCCAAAATCCAGATTTCTTTTCTCAGAGTTGCATTAAAATGGAAATGCGTGGGGCTACACTAGCTGCTACTTGCTTTAAAGGGAAAAAAAGGGGATAATTCAGAGCAAGTGTGTGAGACTTAGGGTGTCTTCCTTCAAGAGTCTTTAAAAATAGACCATCTGTCCATGGTTTAAGAAGTCAAAAACATTGTTAATATTTTCTCACTTTTCCCCCAGCATTTTTTTTAAACTTGGGTAGCTAAGCAAATTGTGGGTTAAATTTGCCTTTGAATAAAATTCTCTTCCAGCCATACCTCTACAAGCAGAGTAATTAATGACTCCAAGCATGTAATATGAGATTAATTTTTGTATATCTAGCAACATTCATCATATTTGGTTTAAGGCTATCAGTGTAAATTGTTAATGAGATGAAAAATTTAAGAATATAGAACAGGGTGAATGAAAAGTGGCTAGATATCTTAAATATCCATTTTGCAGTGGAATTGAGTTTCTGGTATTTCTAATTCCTCAACCTCTTAAAATAAAAATGTTGAGGAAGAAAAAAATTCCAACTGACCCTCATCATTACCTTCTTTAAATCTTTAATTGGTGTGACTGATCACATTAATTCTTAGATCAGCATGGAAAAAATCTTGGACATGAGGGGAAAGGAGCAATGTCTTAGTTCTGGTACAGTTTTGTTTGTGGCTTTATGGACAGTCACCAGCTGACAGGTGTGCAAGTTAGTATTCAGTGCTGCTTGGTTGTGTGCCTTCCTTTATTTATGTAACATATGGGCAAATTGCAGTTTCTCATACCACTTTATTTTATCAGGATGCTGATGTTCACCTGCTAAGTTTGACTGATTCTTGGTAAGGTTGCCATTATATTGCCTTTTGAGATGATTCATATAGAAATTATGGTGCTCCTTCTAACATGGATTATTCAGGACCCAAAGAAGCACTGTAGGACAGACATTATAAAATGTCTCTGTTTAAGGCGTAGATGGTTCTGATTACCTGCACAAGTGGACATTGTGATATTGAGTTGTTCATGATAGAGATGGGATATTCTTATGCCATGAAAGTCTTTACAAAAGTCTGTGAAATAGTTATATTCTAGCTGACTATGTGAAATGGCCTCAATGATAGAATTTCCTAGTGAAACTTGGTAACCTATGGTTTTCAGGCCAGACTAGATACTTCCTGTGGTTCCTGTAAACTTGTCAGGTACAGAAATTACCTTTAAAAAAGAATAATAATTTTAAAAAAAAGTAGTATGTCATCAGCAAGTGTCTACATGGATGAAGGAGAAATGGAATGAGTATATACTGAAACTCTGCAGTTCAGAAATTAGCTGTCAACACTTGGAGGATGATAGCGGTCACACAAAAGAAAAGGAGAGGAATAGGTTTGAAGAATGTCAGTGTCAGGTGAAGCTGAGGGGGAGTGAACAGGTGCAAGAGTTAGATTGGTGGTTAGCAGCATCTCCAAAGGCAGCAGCACATGTCAGAGACGGTTAAGCCTCTGACAGAGACATACAGCAAATCATAATGGTTTCATTAAAATCGTGGTCATCTCCAGCTGGAAGAGTTTCAACTCAGAAACAGTGGTATTTTATCCGTATGATAATCAAGATCCATATGAGAACCATATAAGGCCAGGTTGGATGGGGCTTTGAGCAACCTGGTTTAGTGGAAGGTGTTCCTGCCCATGGCAGAGGGGTTGACACATGATGATCTTTAAGGTCCCTTTCAACCAAAACGTTCTATGATTCTGTGATCAACCCCTGCATCATTTTAATTTTCAGACTATTGTATAAAGATAACCTAAAATTGCTTAGTCCAAATACATTGAATAGAAACTCCAATGTTCCAAGGCTGGATCAGTTACTGCTGCTTTATGGCCAGCAATGTCTGTGACAGAAACGGAGAAGAAAAGTGCTGTTACAGCTTCAGAGTTCTGATTTGAGTCCACTCTCACTATAGTCTTTAGAAAGTAAAAATTACCTCAGAACAGAGGTGAGATGTTGATGGTTGGGTTGAGTGCCTTTTCCCATCAAATCTTCTGTATACTTCCAATAGAGTAATAAGAAACACTAAGCATACTCTTTTACTGGTCTCATTTCCATTTAATTTTTTTCTCCTCTTCTGGATTACTTCTTCCACTTCAGCTCCAAGACAGATTCGTCTTTTGCTCTTACTTGTATTACACTTGTATTTCATTACAAGTAGATTATTCATCTCTTTTACTGCAATGGTTCTTTTAATTTTAAAGGTGTTTTGAGTTACATCAGTGGAATGGCCAATAAGGGAATCACAGAATCATTTATGTTGTAAAAGACCATTAAGATCATCGAGTCCAGCCGTTAACCCAGCCCTGCCAAGTCTACCACCAGACCATGTCCTTGAGTGCCACATCTACATGTCTTTTAAGTACTTCCAGGGACATGACTCCACCACCTCCCTGGACAGCCTATTCCAGTGCTTGACAACAAACCTTTCAGTGAAGAAATATTTCCTAATATCCAATCTAAACTTCCCCTGGTGCAACTTGTGGCCACTTCCTCCTGTCCTATTGTGAGGTACCTGGGAGAAGAGACTGACTCCCACGTGGTTACAACCTCCTTTCAGGTAGTTGTAGAGAGTGCTAAGGTTCCTCTTGAGCCTCCTCTTCTTCAGGCTCAACACCCCCAGCTCCCTCAGCTCAGGATATCTTATTATCCCTCATAAGATTTATGCTCCAGACTCTTCCCCAGCTCTGTTGCCCTTCCCTGAACATGCTTCAGCACCTCAGTGTCTTGCTTGTAGTGAGGGGCCCAAAAACTGGCTGATGTTCAGCTGCTGTTGACCAGCACTTCCAGCTCCTTTTCCACTGGGCAGCTTTCCAGCTGCTCTGTCCCAAGCTTGTAGTGCTGCTGGGGGTTATTGTGACCTGCGTGCAGGAGCTGGCACTTGGCCCTGTTGAACCTCATACGGGTGGCCTCGCCCCATCAATCCAGTCTGTCCAGATCCAGAAAATAACACAGCACAGTACATTTTCATTACTGTTTCTGTGAGCTGTAGCATTCTGACAGCTAGTAAGGAAGAAGCTGCACTGGGCTTTATGGAAGGGACTGCAGTAATTAATCTTCGTTAGGATTGCTGCCATGGCCTTGTGAATTAAAATTTATTACATGGAAAAAGTTTTGGGCACAGCATGTTTGATTAGCAAAATGCCAATATTTATGGGATAAATTATTCCTAACTTTTCTGAACTGTATTTTATGAGCAGATTCATTCATTATTCCTGTACATTTCTGAGGGAAAGACCTTGTGTGTTTTATTGCAGCCTGGAAACTTGACTCATGGCCTGTAATTCAGTGGCAAGGGTGGTTTGTTTCCAGAACAGTGCTGGTAAAGCTGGACTCCAAAGCATTCTCTGATAAATGTTAAGTGAAGCAGAGCCTGTCTAGAGATCTCACAGTTACCATATTGTTTAAACAACAGCAACTTGGCTGTGTGGCTGCACATTTCAAATGGCTGATTCTCAAGCACTTAAAATATCAGCCTTGCAGATTGTCAAGACATAGCTTGAAGTCCAGAAGCGAGTTAAATACTAACAATTATATGCTTTCTATTTTTTATCTGATATTAACTCAAAACACACTTGTGAGATTATTTTTTAGGAGTTAAGACTTCCTTGATATATAGGTATCAGGGTCATAGTTAGATCCCCTGTTTCCCAGTTGCCATTCATATATGCTGGCATTTTGTTTAAGGGACAGTATTCATAATCCATACTTTAGTCTTTGAGTAATAAACATTACCTGTCAAATGATAGCATCTTACTTTGTTCTTACAGCTGTGCAAATGGTGACCACAGAAATTACTATGCCTGTTGATAAGTCAGTTTTTGATACCTCCTCACCTGCGTAAATAGAAAGTAAACCCTTCCATCAGGCAGCCTCAGACTGCATGGATCGTTCCGGTGGATGAAAAGCTAAATTGCACCAGATGGTAAAAGGAAGCAATTGTAAACCAGCTGCACATGCCACTTTCAAACGGTTATAAGTAGAACACAAAAAGATGCACTGGCTTTGGTTTGGATCTGAATTGTGGGGTTGCTTTCTAACTGAGTTGTTCTGCTAGAAAATAGTTCACCTTAGAATAACTTTATTTTGGCTATTTGTGGACACCCGCTGGTAGTGTATCAGTCTGTGTGTTTGTGAGGAATAAAGGGCCATTTGTGTCCATGGGAAGTGACCAACGATATAAAGATTGGCTCTGCAGGGTGGGCTGAGATGCCTTCAGGTAATGGAGACTTAGGAGGAGTTCATTTGACAGTAAGAGCAGCAGTCATGCCCATATACCTGCTTTTGCACACTCAGTCCTTTCACATGCAGACCTCAGAGTTACGCCTATTACATCTACAAAGAGCTTTCTGTCAAAACAGCTAAAGAGAAGCACCCCAGTGGAGTGCAGGATATCCCTGGGTGTCATGATGGTACGCATTTTCCATCTGCCTCTTAAAATTGCTACTTTCGCCTTTTGTAAAACTTACATCTCTGACTGCTCCTCCAGAGTAGTACAGCCCCTCTCCACACACCCAGACCACTGCTGGTAAAAATCCATCCTGCAGGAATGGGGTTTGGGGCTGGACTTGCTGATTTCAAAGGTCTCTTTCAACCCAAATCATTCTATGGACGGACTGTCTTCCGTATCTCAAAATTAGGAACATTTTATTCACACATTTCACCTGATTCTCGGCTAACCTTCCTAAATTGTCTTTATTAAATACTCTTTTGCTTCTACTTTTTAAGCATCGTGAAAACAGAAGTCCTCAGCTTTCTTCACTGCTTGATGGCTTTGCTGCAGCTGCTTCATGTGTTATACATTCCTTTTTATTCACGTCTCCAGCTCAGAGCCCAGTAGGGGTCAAATTGGTGTGAAAATACTCCTGCTAGCGTGTAGATACATCTTTAGTTTGCTCTACTAATCAAACAGCACAATCCCTCAGTAATAGTAAGAAGTGGTTTCACTCAGCATAATCATCCCACGAAACTTAGGATGAAAATTAATCGTTAATTATGTTGATGTACTTTTGTTTGTGGAAAAAATGGGAAATCTCACAGTTAAGTTCCTTCTAAATATGTTTTATATTGAAACATTATTCCTTACAGACATCTAGGCCTATGGGCCTCTGAAACTCTAAAAGTGATTATAATTTTGGTGTTTCAAAGTCTGCTGTTTCATAGCTTGTGAGATTTCTGCATTGTTTTATTGCTAAGATGTTTTGAACTAATGTCCTAGATGAAGCATTAGTCAATTATGAATGCAAACTGGGCTTCAGAGTCCCTTCAAAGGCGAGAAATAATTGGCTCTTGCAAACAAGATAAAATGCTTTTACTTAACAAGGCTTTCTGTATGCTTTTAAAGTGAACCTCAGTAGTCTGTCCTGATCAAAGCGAACACCATGAAACTCCAGCCCAGACCCACACTGTCCACTTGGAAAAGGGAGAACTTTTAGTGCTTTAGTGTATTTTCATATACTGTCAGTATATCTTCAGCATTTATGGAATATCTCAAGCACTACAGAGAGAAATATGAGAGTCCTTTCTCTGGAAAAGGAATAAAATGTTTGTAGCCAGCCCTGAAAAGCCACCCCCATGCAAACGACAGCTCAAAGCCAACAAAGTTATTATATCCTCTGAATTATAGGAAGATTGAGTTTTTGGTGCAGTCATCAGCTATTCATGGAATCATTAACTGGTTTCTTTGGAAGGGACCTTCATGCTGTGGGCAGGGATACCTTCCATTAGACCAGGTTTCTGTACACTATTTCTCTTGGGTGGGCAGGGGAAGAACAATATAAAGGTAGGATATTTCATTTGTTTTAATTGTGGAAGTGCAGGGATTTTCCTCCTTTCTCTGTGCTGTAATGAGTAGGCAGGAGGTGGCACCATTCTTGTATGAAACGTGGGGATGGGTAAGAGAGGCAGGCAGGTCACACACCTGGAGTCCACCAGCACAAGGCCATCAGATCTCACGTTGCTCCTGCATCTCTAGGGAGAGGCAGCCAGAAAGCACAGCGTATGAGCTGCATTGTGCTGCCAATCCCTCTCAGAGAGCATTTGGGAACTTCCTGAAAACCCCATATATTGGCATTAATGGTTGGGTTAGCCTGGTTTGCAGTGAGTGGCAAAACCAGCATTTCACGGAATGTTAACTAACTCCTAGTAATGGAAAAAATTAAGGTGGGCAGCTGAAGGTGATTTGATTTGAACATTGGATTCCTCTGCTATGCTGATTCAAAGGACAGTATTCCCCAGTTATAACTATTTACTGTAACTGCTGTTTCTAATTGTTAAGTCTCTGAACAGTATTTCCAAATGAAGCTTTTCACGAGCATTACATTTACATTTAAACAATTGTAAAGATTATGGACATTAGGAAAATCTTTGTTGAAACTCATTTTTTTAAGTAAAAATATTCTGGGTAGAAATTTGCCAAATTTTAATTGAAAATCTGAATTTACCAAACTATTTTAGGAAAGCCTAAACTCAATCTTGGAAGTTCCATTTTTATTTTTGTTACTTTTGAAAAAATACAAACGTGAAAAACTGAGAATGCCACTTTGTTTTGGTTACCTTGTTTGGAGGGAATGGTTTGGAGTGTGAGGGGTTGATTTTACTTTTTTGGGGTATGAAAAAAGCATATGTCCTACAACATAGGACAACCAGCTCTCTATAACCTGGCATACAGGTATTATACCTGTGAATAGACTTTATTGGATTAGATTGCTTTGATCTTAGATGATTTACAGCAGTTTCTCTATGTTTTGGACGAAAACCATATCAAGATACATGAAAGCACAGTCTTTCCTGCTGTTATTATCATGTGGCCATGTGGTAGAATCCAGGGTATTAAAACAGATAGGCAGCCTTTTTGTCCAGACTGAAGGCTGCAAAAGCCAATTCATTCAAGTCTTAAGAAAAGCAGCAGAAGAAATAGAAATTCACCAGGGAAAATTACTGGGTTTGGGCTTTTCCTCTTCCTCTCCTGGCACAATGGTGGTTAATAGCTTCCAAGGAAAATTGCTGAAAGGAGAGAAAAGAGTGACTGAATGAGATGGTCCCAAATCGAAATTGTATTAAGTATAGGATTCACCAATGAAATGACAGTTCTCATATTTTTATTTTTGTCACATACTTATTTTAGACAAGATCTTGAATGCATGTCAAGGTCTACTGACACATCACTAAATCAGTTTTGTCAAGTTGTCTGTTCCTGTATTAGACAGTAAATATTAGATAAGACTGATAGTGATATCTTGATGCACTGTAATCAATTAAGACAGCAGAACCGTCTTGGCCTGAGAGCAGTTCCAGTTTACACATTCAGAGTTAATCAGCTTCCATTGCATCACCCTTCTGAACTGTAATTTTGTTTGCTCTTATCTGACATAAATTTGCCTTGTTTAAAAGGAATTGTTAGATTACATGATGATGTTGATTACCACAGTTGTTAAAAAGACTAATTGATTTGTTTCTGCAGTGAATTTGAAGAGAAGGGTGGAAGACAGAAGAGAAGCTATAGCAACAGTACTGCAGCAGAAGAAATACCGCTGAAAAGAAAGAAGGTGAAATTCAGCCAAGAGGAGGACCCCTATTTGCCTTTAGATACTGGACTTTCTTTGGCAGAGGATGAAGAGCTTGTTCTGCATCTGCTCAGCAGTCACAGATGATTATTTTTCTGCACATTTTCTTCCCTGGGACATCTCCACCATTTTGTCAGTAGTTTACACAAAATGAATTTGGCATCTAGGCAGCTGGGTACCAGTGGGCGTAGATAAATGAGTTCCACATGCAATGGGATTGCCTTAGATTGGCTCATGGATTATAGACAATATTTTGTTTGATTTATAAGGCACTCTAAATGAACTTTTCAACCTAAATCCCCAGATGTCATTTTGCAGTAGTAACATGTACATAATTTAAAATCTCCCAAGTTTTGAAGCAATTATCTTCATTTATTTTAATCTTGCTTTAAATGAAAACAGGATGTTTCTTTCTTGACTGTATCAGGTTTGTTGTCCATTTGGAAGATATATGTGTACTAAAATTATTAAAGAAAAATACTGTTGGCAGCTCAAATTATATTACTTAAAAATAAAATGTGTAGTTTCTTCAGTGTATCATGCACATATTTTAAAAATATTTTAATAAAAATTTCTGGAGTCTTGATGTAAACTTATGGTGTCTCTTTCAGCTTTGTTATGAAAGCCTGTATTTATCCTCCAGTTATCATTTCTGTTATGATTCTGTCACTAGTGTTAGGCAATTCAGAAAAACACTTTAGAAGCTAAAACTGTCTTGCATTTGAATTCCTCATGAATGAGAGCACAGTGATGCCACAAAACAGTAAAGCATAACACTGCCTGATAAAATTGGTTGCAAGGTAGATTTTGTGGCAGACTTATAACTGGAAGTGAAAGGATGGAAAACCCTTGCAGGCAATATGGAGAATGATAAAAAATGCTGAGAGTTTTACACATCTCTGAAACAGTGTTAGCAAAGGGAAGGTTCTTGTGTCAGAAAAACGAAAGAGAGCAGAAAAATCCAATGTTGGTTGACATAAGTTCTTTGACAGCAAAGAGGCATGTAAAGTGGTGTTTGTCTGTTGTCAGTAGACCTGTGTCTTAATGAAGTTTACATAGAAAAATGGAGAGTAAAACACTGAGTAGGTACAAATGCCTGAGGACTGTCCTCTATTGCTTCCCTTCAGCAAATCATAAAGTACACAATGTCTCAAAGTTGTATCTGTTTGGCCTTCCCATATGAAGATACTAAATACTCTTTTTTTGTCAGTATCACTTAACCCTCCCGCCCCTGCCCCCGCCCAGGAATCTACCAGCACCTGTGTTGTACATGCCTTTCCTCCTCTCCCTCTACCCTATTCTATCTTTTAGCTCAGTTACCCAAAACTCAAGATACACTGTAAATTCTTGTCTCCAAATGTTGCTTCCACTGTTCTGCCAGCAGGCAGGGTATGATGAAAACAATATTATACGCAGAGCACATCTGCCATCTGCTCCTTGCTGACAACGTGGAACGAGAAGAAATGACCGAGTTTCACAAACAGCTAAACATGAAAGATGGGACCTGCTTAGCAGCTGATGCAGTGTTTGTTTAGTCTACAGTGCCACAGTGGGCCTGGAAAATGTTGTGATCTGGGAATAGCATCAGTATGAATCTGTTAATGAAGAAGGATCTGCTGTGCTGCCGTTGTGACCGATGCGTGTGTCCCATGCTCCATCCTGTGAACAGCTGCAGTGAATGTGAGGAGCAGTGCCAGCAAATGTGCTGGGATAGCAGAGGTCCTGCTCCTGCAGGAATGGAGGAAGGCAGCAAAGTGCAGAGCAAGAAGCACCACCAGCAGAAAGCTGTTCCAAGATGACTTGGGTATAGATGATGACACGTATGGTGGTGTGTGCACCTTAGAGGTCTTTGTAGATTCATAGTGTACTTGGTCGTGATCAATTGTCCTGTACATCACCTGATGTCTCTCAAAGCTTTCCTCTGAGAAGTGTGAACATTGTTGGGGCAAGCAAGTGAAAAACTGAGAGAGTCACTGTTTCTTACTAGCTTTATGTGCTGGGATGTGAGAGAAATATTCATACCCACTATGGAATGATTGTGTGACACTTCTAGTCGTGTGTTGTTTTTATTGTCTGCATAAAAATAATTTTTCAAGTGCTTTTACTATTTTATTTTGAGATAACGAAGTTTCCAATGTATTTGTGTTGCCTGATATAGAGCCATTGTTTCTCAATCCCTGTGAAGTTTGCCCATCTAGTTCAAATGTGTATGTCCTTGAGGGTATGGTGTGTATCTAGAGTGTGACTGCCACAAGAATGGAGCCATGTGAAAAAGAAGAGGGAAGAAGGCAGATTCTGCATGCCGTGAGTATATCTAAGAACAGGTAACTGCTGAATGTTCTAGAAGTAGTAAGACAGAAAAGCCAGCATTCAGCATTTTGAGGTGGTAACTGTGATTGAGTTATCATTCCTGTCAGCTGTAGATCTGCTTTAAGAGGCTCCTCACCAGCCCTGCTCTTAGCAGTGCTTTTCTGGTGTGAGAGAAAAAGTGCCAACACACAAAACAAATACCAGTCTCAGAACTGGCTTGATTGGTGTTTTCCAGGGAGCTTGTCTCAATTCACACCCAGAGACCTCTCGACCTGGCACATGTGTCCAGGGCTAACAGGCAGGTGGAGCAGAGCCAGCTTGTGATACCAGCCATCATCTGTCTCCTTTTCTCCAGGTCCCAGGTGCAGCATGTGCCACTGTAGCATCAGAAGAAATCCCAGCCTTTTACAAGTTTGTACTTCACAAGCATCATAATCCTAGCTTTACACAGGAGCAATGGAAGCATGGAAATAATTTTGGCTTGTCTGTAATCAAAGACTTCATTGATGACTTTAAGTAGTTGAATCCACAACTTCTAAGTCACTTGTAGTTTAGGAAGAGTAGCCTCCCACTTGGCATCTGAACCTTCTTCTGTGCAGGACCCTAACCTTCACGTGTTGTGCTGCTGGGATGAGTTTCAGGCTTCTTCACCCCTGTAGGGTGCAGCCTACAGAAAATTCCCTTTGGAGACTCCTTCAGGAGAGGTAGAAAAGTCTGAGGATGCTAGTGGGCATTTTCCAAGGCTATTGACCAGGAGACATCTTTAAATTACTGAACAGAAAAATCTTGTTTTAAGTAACAAATTTTCAGATTAATTTGTACTTTATGGTAATAGTGGTTGATTTGCTTCTGCTACTAGAATGGTTCCAGTGTGTTGATTTATAGCTGGGTATAGTGTTAAAACTAAATCTGGCACATTTAGCTGATTTTCAGATTATACACTAGGCATTTATATGATGGTTTAGTTTAGTGGGCTTTTAATCAGAATCAGTTTTTCTCTTTGCTGTGTACAAAATAACCGACATTTGTTTACCAGGTAATTCATTGCAATTTGTTTGAAGCCTCTTTGGATGAAAACTGGAAGTCAGGTAAAAGTCACAAGAGCATTGATGAGTTTGGGGTTTTTTTAGATGAGTTAAATAGACTGACACTAAGTGTGCCAACTACTGAAGATGTCCGACTAGCAGTATTTTCATGAGGTATATAAAATGCGTCATTGCAGAGATACTGTTTTGCCTCAGCATCATAGAAACTTCTGTTCAGGGTTCACTTTGTGAAGACCTTATTGATACAGCACATTAAACTGTGTGAAGAGTATAAGAAAATGAGACTAACATTAGAGATTGCAAATTAGTATTAAAATTTTTAATGGGTATTTTTCTTTAAATATTGTATGAATAGAAATAAAAAATCATTTTTATTCCTTCTGCAGCAGACTGAGTCCAGCTAGAGCATTGACTGGTGTGTCTGCTGTCTGGCCGTACTCATAAAGGCAGAGATATGCCTGAAGCAAAACATTAAAAAACAGAGAACTGTGGTAGAGAACATTCAATTGAGGCTATAAAAAATAGTACAAGATCTGAAGATACTGAAGTGACCCTGTGGGTTCCTATAATCCTGGATACATATGACAAAACTGATATAACAGGGATGAAGGAAATATCTCTTAGTAAAGGTTGCTAATGGGTATTTTTCTTTATCGCTCTGCTCTCTGGTTTGACCTGATTGATGCTGATATCCTGTGAGAGACTGAGTATGCCTTACAGCAGGGACGCTGAGCTATGGTAGGCTGCAGCTGCTGTAGAAATGGCCACTGTGGCTCAGGATGTTGATGCTTTTATCCTGGAGGTCACTGCCCCCAGCCATAACTGTCCTGTGGCTAATAACCTCAGGTTTAAATTCAACTGGTTGGTTCTGTCCTGGAGCAGCTGATTCCTTTTGCTGTCTGTTTTGGTAATTGGGCAGGAGGCTGGTGACAGGCAGGTGAAGGACACTAATACTTTCTTGTGCAGCAGCCACTTATGTTGTTAATTGGATAGGGATCTTGAGCAGAACAGAGCCAATCCCTGCACCCAGCATGCTTCAAGCTAGAAGTTCCAGAACACATCTAAACTTCAAGAGACATACAATTTCAAATAAATAGTTTTAGTAAGAAAATATTATTACCTTCACTTTTGGATCACATTTCATTAGATATCTTTCTTATGTTGCTCTCTGGTGTTTGCAGCTCCTCTTCATTTAGTCTCATCCTTTCAAATTAATGTTTTATTCTCAGAAGGATCTGCAAGTTTTATCTTTAAAAGGTAGAACTAGATGCCAGAAAAATGCATTGCCATTGTCTTTGTAAATCATAAAAATTGCTATCAAGGTAGTCTATACCATGTGGACATTTTATAATGAAGTAGTGAACACTTTTATAATGAAGTGCTCCCCAAACTTCAAAGGCAAATGAGTCAGTCAAGAATATGAAGGAATTAGAAAGCCTAATGCAGAAGAAAATTCTTTTTGGGCCTGTTAGGAGGTATTGCTATGATTAAATCAGTAGAGAGAAGTTGATCTGTTCCAAGAATGCCTTGTTCATTGCCTATTTTTGTCCATGTCTGGCCAGAAGCCATTTTTCACAAAGAAAACTATTCATCAGATTCAGTCATGTAAAAATGATTGCTTAAATTACACTGGGCTATCAGCTAGCAGCTTTACCCAGGACTGGAATCTCTTGGGTCAACACTATCTGTAAGTTTTGCACATCGTCTGAGATGTGCTTTGTCTATAAAATATAGATAAGTTTAATTAAACTAAATTAGTTTTGTTGAGCAGTTTTTTAAATCCTTTCTAGCTGAGAAGTAGCCGTGCTGAGATTTCAGCTGCATTAAGAGGAAACTAATGATCATTGTTCTCCTAATCACATATGGGATCCTGGAGGAAGATAATATTCCTGGCTATGGCCTCTCTGGGGCTACAGAGTCCCCTCTATCATGCACAGCTTGTCCCTCTGATGCTGAACTTAAGCAGTTACCAAAAACCCATGTGTAAGTTCAGACTGTAAATTGAACTTGCTGTTACCAGTATTGATGTCCATGAGCTTCCACACTTAAGATTAAATGGAATTTAGCTAATTTTTTTGGCAAGTCCATCATACATACCTTGTGCTGCACTCCCTAAGGAAGTGAAACAGTTCCTCTGATCTGTATGCTTAGTGGCCATACTTATATAATCCTTCCCCACCAATTGCATTTGATTATGCTGAAAAGCAACTTGTTTTTATTGTGTGAGCTCAGTGAAAGCTAATGAATATGGCTTAAGAACTAATTTGAGCTTGCTAGTAACCACAAATGTCTTAACAAATCACACTTGAGCGTGTTATAGGCTTTTTATGCCTGAGTGCAGTTCTTATTTATTTGGAGATGTTACCAGTCCTTTGCGGAAAGCACTGGGATTTGGTTTAAAGAGAACTTTGTGTTCCCTTCTTAGAACAGATACTAATATGAATCATTTTCTCTAGCAATGAGGTGAGTCTCTTCCAGTACAGTCCCAATTGCACTCAGAAACTTGCCAATGTGTTTCAAATTGGTGCTCTAACTTATCTATAAAAGGGCAGCTCATGGGTGGGAATGTGCTGCTACAAGGAGACCCTTAAAATGGAGACTCTTGCTACCACCAGAAAGCAGATGATCAACCAGCTGGGAGATTTGATTCCCCAAGTGTTACCCTGTGCCAGTTTCCCAACAATTTAGGGTATTTTTTTATAAAAAAACAAATGTTCAGAGTGTCTGTGCAAACTTAACCTGATTGGGTTTGGGTGAAATGGTCATTAGTGGGTGCAGAGAAATGCTTGGAATTAAATAAATGGTTTGATGTTATCCCACACAACATTGCATGCTCAAACTACTGCAAGTCAGCTTGCAGATGGATGCTGTTCCCTGAAGGGAAACCAGATGTCTTGCTCACAAGTCCCAGGCCATGATAAATGGCACAATTTTTACGTGCATGCTTCTAAACATTGGTTGTCCGGACCTGTGGGGATGGCTGTTTGATGAAGACCTGGGTCATGGTTAAGAAACAGAATAATAAATAAGCAGTGAGGGTGCAATGAGCAGCAAGCATTCAGTTTCATTTTAATACTGTCTGGAATGCACAGAGTGGTGCACATGAGCCCTTTTCCAAGAGATAAAGAATTATATTTCCTTTTATCTGGCTATTTTTAGAATTTTCCTTTATAAATCTCTCCATCCTTCTCTGGGAAAATAAGAACATCCAACGGAACATTGTAGGGAGCTACCAAGCTTGTCTTTGGCACTCTCTTGGCAAAACCTTCCCTCTCCTATCACAGAGGAGAAACAGTCCCAAGCAGAAGCACAAGGCTCTGGCTGATGTCCCTTGGCAAACCTGTGTGCTGCAGTGATGAGGTGACATGAGGATGTCAGCTGTCGGGGGCTGGGCCAGGAGCTTGGTTTCAAGCCTCTGATGATCTTTTTTTTTAAACTCTGTGCATTTGTGTTCCTGTTCTTACGCCTAGAAGAAAGCCAGCAAAGTGGATTGCAAGGGACCAGCATGCAGGGGAAACTCAGTGTGAAGGGCAAAAGGTTCACTGCTGCCCTTCCCTCAGACTACACTTTTGTCCAGCATCTCTTCAGTGGCTGTAGTTGTTGGGATACATGGTCCTTGACCCACGCAGCTGTTCAGGCAGTCATCTTTGGAAAGATGAGTTCTCCAGGGAAAGGAATAAAGTGCACTGGGTAGGATTAAGAGCTTGCATTTCTTAAATATGTGTAAGAACACATTAATCTAGTTCCTTGTCTAGTGACTAATTAAGCCCATTTACTTTTTCTGTTGCTTCTTGTAGATGCTGATACATTTTTTTGCAAACTGATTTGCTTCTTCAGCATCTAATTTCAACATAAACAATACCAATCTGTTAGCGATGCAGAATTCCCTGGCTAAAAGAACAGCTCCTCTCCATAAACTTGCTAAATAAAATCAAGGGAGGGTAAAATTCTCCACTCAGCGCTCTTTTTTTCCTGCCAAGCATCTGATGTTGTAGTTTCTATCCTCTGTTTCATGTGGAAGCAAAGGACAGGAGTGCAGGTCTTGGCCACCTTCAGCCTGCTGCAAAACCCCTCTGCCCAGGGCTGAGAAGCAGGACTGCCCAGGTCCCTGTGTGGTGGGACCTTGATAGTACCATTGCTTTGCCAAGGGAGGGCACCAGGTCCTACCAGGGGTGTCTGCAGCAGGATAGGGTCTGCACAGAGACAAATGGCACAGGAAAATAACAAGCTCTGTGAGACCTTTGGCAGAAAGAGGAGTAAAAAAACACCAAGGAGAGTGAAGCTGTAAGGAGTGAGACATTGGGATGGGAGATGGCCCCTGTCTTCTGCCAGTCCTCTGCCTGGCTAGGCCCCTCAGAGATGGCTTGGGTAGGTTTTGCCATGGGGACATCCCTCTCCTGGCTGTGGGTGATTGCCTGCTGTAGTTGTGGGTGCAGCCATGGGGCACAGGCACGTGCAGTTGTCCCACAGGGCTGCCACGGTGACCAGTGCCAATACACTCATTTAGTCTTTTCTGAAATATAATGAAATTCCCTCTGGTTATTTGACAAGTATCATTGGCCAACTGTGCTATTTTGCAAGACTGTGCTAAATAGAAGCTCTTTCATTGCATTAGCTACTCAGAATTATTTTACATGTTCAAAATACAACCTTCTCTGTGGTAATGTAAGATCTTAGACATTTAACAACAATTCCACTCACATTTCTATTGGGTAATATTCAATATCTCAACTAAATATTCTCCTCTGTATTGTAAATATTCATCATTTCCCCCATCTACTCCTGACTGCCAGCACAGACATTGAAATTTTCTTTCTGTCAGTCAAGTCATAAAGCATTAAGAGGGGCAGTTTTTCTCCACTAAGTGAAAATATGAGCTTGTCTATTTAGCTCTGCAGAGGTCTTAGCATACATTCTGTGTTCAGTTAACATACGTGGCTGCAGCATTAACTGGCTTCTGCAGGAACAAGCAACATCACGAAATCACATGCTGACTGTTCTGTTAGGGAAATACAAAGCTCAGTGTTTGATCCCCTACAGTAAGTCATCTAAAATACCCCCCACCCCGGTTCTCATCCCCCTACCTCCCCATTTTCTAATCTGCTGTGTGTTATTGAGCATTACTGCCCATTTGACAGGCAACACCTGCTCTGGAGCAGCCCAACGAAGTGCCTGTGGACCTTCCTGATGAGAGGCTGGTGGTGGTCCAGGGGGCAGGGAGCTTGTGTCGACCCATCTGCCCCTGGGTGCTGCAGCTCTGCCCCACATTTGGCAGTGGCCTGTCTAACACTGTTTCACTCCTGTGAGGTGTCTCATCTCCTGCCACAGCCTCCCTGTGGCAGAACCTCCATGGACTAGCAGCGCAGTCAGACCAAATGGACAGGCTGTCCACCCTCTCAGCGTCTATTTGCCCCTGTTCTGACTCTTCTTGGCTATCAGGTTTTGTTCCCTGAGCAAATACTGAGTCCCCCTCCAAGTGCAGCCCTCAAAGCCAGGCCAAGACTCCCTCTGAGGATGACTGGGGCCATGCAGGGCAGAGGATGATGCTGCAAACCTCTGCAGTGCTCCTGTATATGTGTGCCCATGTGAGGATGACCTTTCCTGAAGAAAGGGATTGCTGAATCCCAGGTCAGGATGGTGTATTCTGCCTTCACCAGAGGCAAAGCTTCACCCACCTTAGTCCTTGTACCCTTCATCATCAGGCTTGATCTCCAGGCAGCAGGTCATGGTCCATCTGCAAAGTGTTAATTGGCTATCTGTGGA
This sequence comes from Campylorhamphus procurvoides, assembly GCA_013396655.1. Lineage (NCBI taxonomy): Eukaryota > Metazoa > Chordata > Aves > Passeriformes > Dendrocolaptidae > Campylorhamphus > Campylorhamphus procurvoides. The sequence goes on along the minus strand of WBMV01009291.1, from coordinate 3,402,231 downwards.
GAGTGTCTTTGGTTAACTACATGTTTCATTTATAACTACATAAAACTTCGTAGATTCATCATGGTTCATGTGTGTTTGAACTGAGAAACCTGTCACCTCTTCACTGCCAGCTTTCACTGTTACACATGATATGTCATCTGAAAAGTGTGTAAGATTCAGTGAAGCAGCAGCTAATGAGCAGAGGAGCAGATGTGCTCCTGAACATGCAGCGTCCCCTCCAGCAAGACCACTGTCCTTGAGTGACCTCTTGTCTATTGTGAGAACTGTTGTGAGAACATCCCGACATTTTGCAACTCCAGAGTGAATCCCTGATGCAACAGGTGCTCTCTGGGCAAGTGGTGCCCTACATGAATGCTGAGGCTTCTGGACAAGCATCAAGAAGATGATATTCTTAAGAGGCTGATATTATGCACAGTGTAAGAAAGATTATAGTGAATGGAAATGAGCAATGATTGACTTGGAGAAAGAAGAGAATTTTTTTACCTTGTGGAATATATTGCATTGAGTTGCCACATCATTAAGAAAACCCCACTCATGATCAGATTAATGGATGATTACCCTATGAAGGGTATTATTACACAAATGCTGATGAAAATGTCTATCATGATTAATTTCAAATAAAAATAGGTGTTTCAGCTGCTATTTGCCAATCTGAGATTCAGCTGTGGCTAATGAAAGTGCACTGAAGATTTTAAGGATCCTATGAGCAAGGCTGTTGACCACAATTGAATGCTTATCTAGCAGCAGAGCTGGGAAGAGAACACAGGTCTTGACGCAATGGTCCTTCAGGTGCATATCTTGCAGGTACCACTGGCTTTTATTCCAAAAGAAGACATCAGGTTTGTTGTGTGCCTTGGGAAAATCTGCTGGTAATTCCCTCTTGTGCACCTCAGTGTCTGGAGAAGTGCTGGCATCAGCCTGCTACCCTTGTTTGAAAACTGCAGGATGACGGAGGACCTCTCTGTACATTCAAATAATGCTTTAACTACTGCTTGAAGCATCTGAAAGGCACTGGGTTGACTCTTAAATGTTTGGCACTTTCTGTGCCTCAAGGTCAGCAATAAAATTCTGCTGATTTGTTGAGAGTGGAGGTGGCCTCAGGCTGATGTTGCTGAAAAAAAAGCCTCACTTTTGACCCCAGCTCCATAGAAATGATCCCCCAGCTTGTGACCTGTCACCCTTGCTCAAGCAGAGCAGCACTTACGGGTTGGAGCTGCCTTCAAGGACCTATATTTAGCCAAAACACTGTGAAAAAGCAGCCGGTGAGGCTGTCTCGGGGGCAGCTTGGGGGAACTGCTTTTGTTTTCTTGGCAGTGGTTCAGTTCTATCAGCAATGGTGGGGAGGCCCAGATGGAGGGAAGGGCAGGATTTCAGTTTTTGTTATAAGAATTTTATTTTATAAACCAAATTCCGCTTGAATAACACTTCTCAGTTTAATGTATTGATCTGAGCAGCAGCAACAGCCGGGTTGTGATAGGCTGTATGATGGCTATTGAAAAGGGAAGCATTTGCTGTATAAATTGATGCATTAGGAGGTAAGTGTGCTCAGATCAAGCTGTGTGCTGAAATGCTTTGAAGTTTCTGACTGCATTACAAGAATTCAGCAAGATACAACCACTGCCCAAAAAAATCTGTGCATTAGCAGGGAACACCATTGATTGCTGTCTCATCACTTACTGGTGGCCTGCCAAAAGTATTTTCTGAATTTAGTGGAAAAATGGGTTTTAAAGGAGGGGAAAGGATTTGGCTGTTTTCTGGCACACTTTGGCCATAACTGTGCATGTGGAAATGCAACTGCAAAGGCGACTGGTGAAGTTTACCAGCCTGTACATTTTGTTTAGGAGCAGTTTCTGTATCTGTTATTCTTTCAGGAGTTTGCACTTGATACATATGCAATTCAACAGCAAAAGTAATTACGTGGAGTCATGAAGGGGTTATAACTCATTGTAATGTTAAAAATGAGAAGCTATTCAAAGATGCCTTATATTCAGGAGAAAACCCAGAAAGTTCCTTTGTTTATGAAGCAGGTTTGATCATGGTCTGGAAATATTCATGGCAGGACCTTGCTCTGTAGCTACTGTAGGCAAGAGCAGCCTGCATTAGCATTGATTGTAGCCCCTGAGCTCACTCTAAGTTCGTTTTACTTTCTCTCCTGGAGCAAACAACAGGTTTGTCATTGACGCTCATGCCTGGCAAGGCAAGGATGCAGAAGTTCTTGGAATGAGACAAGGGATTCATTTGACAGATGTGAAAAACCCATCTTAATCCCCACTCTGGTGTTGGTCCTAATTTTTATTTCTGGGCCCATCCTCCACCTAGAAGAAAAGTGCAGGGCAGGTGGCACCAGTGGCTGTGTCCCTGGAGGAGTATTACTCTGAGGAGTAGCCTGGGAGGAAGGGCATTTGGAAAGATTTATAAGGAAACAAACCCTGCTTGCCTGGGCCAAGAGACTTCTGTGTTGATTCTACTCTGTCCAGAAGCGTAGTTGGTGGCTATCAGCATCACTCCAGTGGAGCTATGTCAGTTTCGACCACCTGTGGGGTTTTCTGCTCAATATATGAATGTGAAACATGAGCAAAAACCTGGAGTCTTCAGTGCAGAAAATGAAGTAACTGGAAATCAAAACAGATTGGCATTGCAGGAGCCTGCAATGGGGAGCAGGAGGAGATGGGGAAACAGATGCCCTGTAGTGGATGCTGGACTTTGCATACTCCCAAGCCCTCTGGTTCCTGGGGAACTGTGGTATTATTGCCCTGCCTGTGCATTTGCTACTGCTCCTCAGCTTGTATTCAAACATTTCGTACTAATGATCATTTATAGCAAGCAGCTATGCAAATGTGTTCTTAGCAGCAATACAAGAAATCTGCTGTTGTCTCAGCTTTTCTGGTTTGACAAGTGTTTTATAGCAGGTGATAACAGGCCCTGACACAGCCAAAACACTCTTGTAGTGTTTTGTACCTCTGTCAGTTTAGCTCAACTGATTTTTGATCTGTTTTTAAGGCTGATGAGAGATTTTTCCAGGATTTTCCTTTAATGGTAGAAACAATTCTCAGAGACATTTTTATGGGGCAGCAATTCCTTGTCTGATCCCTAATTGTGTGTCCTGGATGGTGTCATTCTGGTAGCAAGGCTCTTCTATGCTGAGGCTCATGCCTGCTTCCCAGGGACACAGATGTCCCCAGTATCACATAGCAAAACTTGGGATGTTTCTAGTTACAGAACAGACCCAAGGGAGTCTGAAAATGATGTATAAATGCAGCAAATCTGGCTTTGAGGAGTTTCAGGTACTACTCAGATGGCCATGAAATACATGGAAATTCTAAAGAAGTGAATGTTAATAGCCACTCTCTTATCAGAAATATGGTACAGCCAAGGGATTGTGGCCAGATGCAGATTTTTGTCATTTTGTTGGGGCTTTTTTCTACTATTGCATCTCTTTGGCACCCAGGCAGCACTGGAAGATAGTTCCTCAGACAAATAGACAGATTTGTCATGTAGTGCATAGCTTGAAGCTCAGGACAGTGATTATCTACATTAGTGGTTTTGCTGCTGTTAATAAAAGTGACATTTCTCTGCAATAACAAGTACCAGAAAGAAGTTTGCGACTGTTGAAAAATGTTGCTTGAATGTATACAACTGGTGTTGTGTGGTTTTGGAACTTCTTCAGGACTGATATAATTTCTTTAATTTTATTCAATTTTATTTATTAATCCCATTAAAATTGCCATATTGATTCATTTGCCAGGAAAATAAATTGGTGGATATCTCATATCATACAGTTGTATTGATCTGCTAGAAGCTGATGGGAGGGAAGCTTTTATCAGTGGACAGGACATTAACACCTTAATTGATATATTCTGAAAGCTAATTAGAGGCCAGCAGGATTCCTTGTGGAAATAATATTTATTTTTGATGTTGACAAAGTGCTCCAAAGCACAAGTCATATGGTGTGATTTAACAGGGATTAAAACTTGGCTGCAGACATAGACAACTTGAAGAAACTGCCAAGCAGCCACGACCAGAAAGAGTGAAGGCCTAGATGTACACAATCACTTTGTGCTCTGTCACATATACACACACCTCTCTCTATCTATCAGTCAGTGAAATATCTGGAGAAAGGTTGCAGGACTTTAATTATTCACTGTCAATCACCCTCTAACCAGCACAGACACATGTGCGTGCATGTGCCATGGGCAGTCTTGTCTAGAAACATTTTGCAGAAGGGGTTATTGAAGTCCCACAGATAAGTACAGGTGAATCAGGAAACCTAAATTCTTCCGCTCATGGTATCTTACAGTGCAGTTTCTCTCATATGATCATGTTTCTCACCTTATGAAGTGGAACATCTATTTTTCTCCATAACTCATGTATACCATCTCCTGTGCATGTGCTTTGCACTGCTCACAGGGGAGGGAAAAGGGAAACAACACAGGGACCCTGCTGCCACAAAATATCTCCAGTGAGCACACAGAGAGCCTGGGACAATTAGCTCAGGTGTAACAATCTGCATCTTATCAGATGGATCCCACCAGTTTTTTTGTGCTGTCTGATCTTTTATATATCTGCCTCCCAATTTGCTATGGAGAATTATCGTTCCAAATTTTCTCCAGTGATTTGGATGACTCTGTCAAAGAACTCCCTGTATTATCAGTTTATTATGTTTGAGTTTTTATTTTATTTCTCCAGAGGGGAGGTGTTCATGATGACAAGGTTAAAGGGTTTCATTGGAAATTGCAGGAAAGCTTTACCCACAGCATGTCCGTTCTCTGGCAAAGAGCACAGTCGAGCAGCCCTGCCTTCTCCTTGTGTGCTTCTGTAAGGTCTGCCCTCAACCTCTCATCCACAGACTGAACCATTTTCTTTTTATTACTGTTGAAGGCTGTGACTGTTTTTCAATTTTCTTTCATTTGTGGCAGGGGTGAGCTCTATCTGTTTTTCTGTAATTGATTCCTGTTCTCATTTCTCTCCTTCTGCTTTCAGACGAGCTTTGTGCTCTGCAGAGCTCTGTCAATGTCTGCAGCCATTGGAGCTCTGCCTGTGCATCAGCTGCCTCTGCCCAGTTGCCAGCACCTGCCTGCGGCATCCTGGCACTTCCCCTGCTCCCGTGGACCCACTTGTGCTGTGAATCCCACCACAATGCCATTTGGTGGGATTTCCTCATTCGATTTTATGTCATTGTGCCTGTGTTGCAGGCAAAGGATGTGTGTGTGCTTGGGGCAGACTGAAGTGTTTGCAAGTGTCTCAGATGCAGGATGAGTTCCTCATTTTCCAGTCAGCTTCTCTGCAGCAGGTAACTCCAGTTCCCCAGGGTGGTCTTCTCCATCTCTTGCTGTTCTGGTAAGGTCACTCACTGGTGCCAAGCAGGCACCAAAGAAAGTGCTTGCTGGCTCCTGCAAGCTTGGTTACTTTCCCGGGAGCTGAATTTATCTTCATTTCAATGTTGCTTCTGCTGTAGCCCTCTTCATTTTGACAAATCCCAGCTGTGCCTCCAGGAGCTACCATTGAAGAGGGAAAGAGGAGTGTTGCCCTGCAGGAGACATTGCCAACCACTGGGGTTGATTCCCTGCTCTGGCAGGAGGCTGCAGCATCCCCTTGAGACATTGCGTCTTACTTTCTGCTAATACTTAAACTCTTCTCCCTCTCACATGTAATCTCATCACCCTTGACAACTAAGCAGCTGCAAGGGGAGAGAGAATCTCCTCAACATTTACAGAAAGGTTTTCTGTTTCTGCCTAAGTGCAAAAAAACATAAAGAAAAGATTTTGGTTCTGTTAGTCTGGGCAAAGAATTTGTTTGTGAAACTATATTCATGTTTTCTCCTGGCAGTGCTCTCTTTTGGTAAATCTTCATGAGGCCAACATCATTATCCCTTTCCCACTTGCTTCCTGTTTTATCATGAGTGCAGACTTAAAGCAGTTGACCTCCAGCTTTAACAAGTTCTTGGTTTGAGTAACCTATGGGCTTTCCTCCTTTTCAACCTGCATATGATGATGTTTCTTAGCGTCAGAACAGGGACCACAGCACTCAGTGCCTTTCCAAAGTCCTCTGAGAACTGGAGCTCCTCTTACACTTACAGCTCCTGAGCTAGAGTATGTTACTAGCGGCATTCCCAAGTGGCTCCATCCTGCTTGGCCGATGGGACTTGCAGGAAGCCTCTGCTGGAGGAGACCCTGGAGATGAGTAGGGTTGCCCAGGCAGTCCTTGAGAGGTAGCCTTGGGTGCCATGAGTCTCTGTGCCTGGAAGGGGGGGCAGGTGTGACCAAATCATGCCTCCATCTCCCTTGCTGGAAAAGGCTTGAGGGATTTCTGTAGCTCCAGAGCTCCTGGGCATCACCAGGCTCCGTACTCTGGGGGCTGTGAGTCTGGTCACTGAAGTTTAATGGATCAGAAGTCTATGGCTACAAATGAGCCACAGATACACTGAGCCTGGTGTGAAGCAAACGTGTTTGTGAAAGACTGCAGTGAACAGTGGGGCAGGCAGGTGACACTGGAATAAATCCTGGGACGCCTGCAACTTGTCTGTGTGGTTGAAAGCCTGCTTTGTGCTCTCCAGGCTGCCTTCGTGCACTAGGCAATGGGATGTCATCATGCTGAAATGGCTGCCAGAGATATCAGAGAAGAGCCAGACTTAAATTCTCCACCTCGCAACAGGTAGAACACATTATAAAACTACCTGTGCCTGATAAAGCTGTAATCTGCAAGCTGCCTTTCTGTGCATACAGATGGACTTCTGATGTGCTGCTCTCCACCTCACCTGGGCTGTGGTTTAATGGCAAATGGGCTTATGGTGCAGGTGACTTAGAAAGCACGAGCCTTGCCAGACCATTGAAGCATGCAGGTACCTAAAGATTGTTGTTGTGGTCAGAGGTAGGAGCTAAAATCCTTTCTGGATCTGGGCCTGCCTTCATCTCCCAGATGAATGGCAGTGTTTCTCATATCTGATAAAGGCCTGGGATATGTGATCCTGATTGAACTTATAGGATATCACCATTGATAATTCCATTTATTAGTTGTCCTCAAGGCATAGGAGTGATGGACAAAATCACAAACTCTTCCAATTTTGTCTCTGCAGTGCTGTGAGTTGGAGGGGTGTAAGGGGTCTGGGGGAGCAGTTGCAGGTACACACTCCATTGAGAAATGATTTTTTTTCCCTTTGAAACGCCACATTGAGCCTGTGCCTATCTTCTGTTAGGAGAGAGAGGGAAGCTTGTTTACTCATTTCTTTCTCTCCTCCTTGAAGCCTTTCCAGGAGAAATGATGCTGGGGCAGCTTCATAGGTAGAACTGCCAACACATGTATCAGTTTCTTGGTCCTGGGGAAAGAAAGCAAACCAAAATCAAACATCATGTCAGACCAGCACTGGTGCTGACCAGCACCATCCTCCAAGATAGGAGGATGCAAAGCTGTCACAGGACATCTGCTAAGGGGCTGTACAGCTGGGGTTTGCAGGGCCCCCCCACCTGACCTGGTGACCTGCCTTGTCCTGTGCTTGCAAGGTTGTGGCTGGGATTCCTGCACTGTGTGTGCCCATGTGCTGTGCAGGGCGTGCTCGGGGGTTACTGTACCTGCAGCACATCAGCCCCTCCGCATGCCCAAGGGGCTGGGGGTCCATGTTGCAGGCAGATGCACCAGGGCTGCCTTACAACCCCGGAAACTCAGCTCAGCTTGCCTCACAGACATCTGGAAATCACCTTGCTGCAGAATGTTAACTTACTGCTTTAGTAGGTGACATTGTGATGCTTTTCCCCTCCAGACCATGAAGAGTGTCACCACCATTCTGGTGACACAGCAGCTGACTGTGTTGCTTCTTCAGTGAAAACTTAAAATATTTCTACCATAGACAAGCTACCATTTTTTAATTTCTTTTTAATAGTGTTTCCTATACATCACTTCGGGATTTAAGGCTCTGGAGAGGGAAAGACTTTTATTTTGCGAGTATGCAAGATGTCTAAAATATGAAAGATCTGTTGCTTCTGACAGGGGTTTGGAAGTGGTTACATGGTTCTGTGATGCAGAACATAGTTGTTTTGATGCAACATCATAGTTTTTCTTCTCCCTTGCTCTGGTTATTTTCTCACATAATTAACAGGGTTTGAAAGTAACACTTTGGAGGGTTTACTGTCATGAAAGGACCCAGAGTTGGTGACCATGGTCTTGGTATTGATTACCAGTTGCCAGTGCTCTTTAGACAACAGCCACTATGGCTACTCTGGCATATTCTCAATTAACAACAGTGGATTAATTAGAACATTTTAAACCTCACAATATCATTGATATGGTTTTGTTCAAAGAAAGAAAACTGTTAAGGCAATTCATTTCTAATGTGGATTTAAAAATACCTTGCATATAAGAGCAACAAATTCCTATGAAAATCTATTTTCTTGCCCAGGGTATAAATGTCCAATATGAAATCTCAGAGTGAGCAATATGGTTTCCCTTGGACAGAGTGTCTCAGTCTAAGTGTTGTATAACTCATACTCTGCTCCTGGTGCGGTGGCAGAGAAACTGTTCCTTGTATATAACTTTATATAACTGCTGTATATAACCTGCTATAGCTTAACTGCCACAATTTAAAAGCAATGACAATTTATTCCCAAGTGAGATCCCTGATCAAAGTTGGAGTCCCCATTTTAGGTGTTAAATATTTATTCAAAGTGCAGAGCATACATTTCTGGTACTATGCAGGGAATTTATGATAAAGCACCATTCCACACTGAACACCAGCTGTTTCTTTTTTTTCTTTTTCTTTTTTTTTAAGCAAGGAAATGAAACATAAAATAGAATTAGACTGGTCCTTTTGCCAGAAAAAATTTAACTAGCTCTCACTTCTACTGCATAAGTGTGCTGGTCCAGCAGCTGCAGGGTGCTGGCTCGGTGCCTCCCCACACTGGGTCTCTTGGTGCCTCTCCTGGGGTTTTGTTGGTTGATAGTGCTGTGGATTTGGTCATTTCTCCTGGTTGTGCTGTTTGCCTGTTTTGTCCTGTGGCAATACTTTGCCCTTGCCAAGGAGAAATGCTGCAATGGGCAAAGTGAGCTAGGCATGATCCCTATCCCGTGTAAAAATAAGGAGGGTGAAGGATGAGGGATAGGCACCCCTGAAGGGAAACTTCAGCCAGTTTGAGATACCTGTCCAAATTAAGATGGATGAATCTGGAGGTGTTTCACTCTGCATTTGCTACAGGTAGAGCCTGGACAAGCAGGTGACTAAATCTAGGCAGCTGAAGTTAGCTGAGCTGAATCAGTCTGAGTGAATGTCAAGGACACACAGCACAGCTCTGCAAAGGTAGAAGGAACAATGATGCAGGACTTTCAGCATTAGATTTGTAGTTCAACATTCACCTGGAGGACGATTGCCATTTACTGATCGATCCATGGTACTTTCTACAGTGCTGATCTGGTGTTCTGGCTCAGATGAAGTTTTGCCTTCTGGCAAAACTGGGAACAGTGTCTACTGCTGTAGGTAATGTGTCTAGCAAAATTATTTGGTTTGGCAGATGGAGTCCATATTTTCTTTTATAATTTTCTTTTTTTTTAGAGTCTTATTCTTTATAATTAAACAAAATACTGAAATATATTGTTTACTTCATGTACATGCAGAGACTCTCAAAAAAGCTTCTTGATTTACCTTTTTTATTTCTTACACATGTGACATTGAGTCAAGGAAAGAGAACTACCTGACTTTGTGGTCATTTATTGACCCATTAACTAGGTGTTGACAAATCAGAGAACTGGTAACTCTTGTTCCTTATGCTTATAAACAAGTCACAGAACAATTTATGTTAAAAGAGGCCTCTGGAGATCACCTAGTCCCACCCCCTTCTTGAAGTGGTTCCAGTTAGGTTAGGTTGTTCAATCCAGTTGAGTTTCAAACATCTCCTAGGATCATGATTGCACAGCCTCACTGGGCAACCTCTTCCAGGAATGGCAGTAGGCAAAAGCAAATACATATAGAGGTGAGAAACACCTTGTAAAAACAGGGTGGGACCAGTGATGCAGTGGGCAGTGACCTCAGCTCTCCAGGATAGTAGTCACCAGCAATATTTTGCATACCTTGTTCCTAGTGACACAAAACACTCAATTTAATTCAGGAGCATTTCCATATGCTACTGAACTAACAGGAAGGCATGACAATTTTTAAGCTTTAGGCAGCCTTATTTAGAAGTGAATTTCAAATATTTAACCACTGCATAGTCTCTTCTAAATTGAGGTCTCAAGTTTGCACAGCTAAGGGTGAGGGTCATGTTCTTTATCTGATGAAATTAATGCCAGCTCTGACTCCAAGGATCAAACTCTGAATGACTCTATAGGAGCAATTTATCATCACAGGAGTGAAGCATCATCTTCTTTCTTATGTAGCAGAGGTTAGGACAGAAACTCATTGACCTTCTTCAGTAGGAGAACTGGGGCACATCGAGATTCTGATCACTGTCATGTTGTTGGAAATGGAGAGAAAATCCTTTGAAATGACATTGGAGAAGAGAAGCAATAAGCAACCTGAGAATGAAGCCCATAATCTCTTTGTCCCTATGTTGCACATGTTTTCCCTGTAGCCTAATTTAAGAACAAAATCTTAATTTGTTTGAGAAAACCAAAAGTGTCTGCTGTAGTTAATTTGTCTGGGGACACATTGAGGCTGATGAGCTGGAGGAGGATGTTATCTGTCCTTTTACAAGGAGACAGAAAACATCATGAGGTATGCAACAGTCAAACCATGTCGCATGGGTTAAGAAGATGGCTCTTTTGATTCCTGCAAAGCACAGTGGAGGGCAGGTCTCTGAGGAGACTGAGGCATGGGGAGCAATGGGAATTGAAGGTTATGTATACTTTCATCTGCATGTTCCCACTGCACCTGCTTGTGACATCAGCCAGCAGTCTGCATTTCCAGAGCAGAGCTGCCAGGACCAGACACCCACCTTAGTTATCATAAATGCTTGACAGGATGGCTGTGGTTCACTTAACCATTTCATCCTATAGCTGATTTTATGTACAAGGACTTAACAGATTTCTTCCCTCACCTTTGGACACAGTGGTGCCCAAGATTTTAGGGGATTAATGCAATGGTGTAAATGTGACCTGTTCCGGTGAGCCAGGCTGCCTACATAAGGGCACAAAGGGAATGGATGAGGCAGAGTTTACTTGGTTTCCCTTACAGAAGCAGGAGAAAAGACTCCAGGGATATTCAACTTGTGTCTTAGCCTCTGTTTGCTGTGCCAGGATCTTTTTGTTTTGTGATGGTGCTCTGCCCTGATGTCCTTTGGGCATTAAGAGATTAGAAGGGTGCAAGGTCATAAGCATACCGCACTGGAAAATACTTTGGGGAATTGGGCTTAATACAGCTCTTTACTGTGGTGGTGGTGGCTAAACAGAAGCAATTTGGCATTTAGGAAAAATAGTGTCAAATACTGTTTCAGAAGAGGTATTGTTGGAGCAGTATTCTCCCCAGGTGGCAGGAGCCTCTTGTTGGGAAGAGCCCTGTTCCAGTAAGCCAAGGGAAGATCAGAAAGTACCTGAGCCTGAGCATTGTTTCTAGTTCTTCTGCAGACCTCTCCACCCCAGGTTACCACCAGCTGTGGTGGCCCCAGGCTGGGTTTGAGTGCTCTCCTCTGTAGTTAGAAGTGAATAAGCCTGGAGTTCTCTGGTGCTACTTGTAGAGTTGTGCCCCTGTGCTTAGTCTTCTCTGAGCAAAACTTGAGGCCCAGTGCTAGGGTGAAACAGAGGAAGGCTGCAGTGTCAGTGTGGTGCCTCTTGTTGGCTTAAGTATCTGCATAAAAATGTTCAAAGTATCTCCGTGACCTGGGCAAATAGGTGTCTGCCATAGGTGTCTTAAAAATGACCTTTGTAAATGGCAGTCAGGAGCCTTAGCTAGAGGGACGTGTTTGAAATTGATATCCCTCATGTTTTACGAGTGAGAAAGCAATCCCACAGGACCAATTGTAGAGTTGGAAGGAAATATAATCAGAATACAGAGTAGTCACCATTCCCTTTCAGGTCGCAGTTACCTTCTGTTCTCTGTCCAGGCTGTCTAAGCTGTGCATGCTTAAAGATTAAGGTTGAGTTTTATTTATTTGTTTGATGAGGACCTTGCTCAGAGGCACATGGTCTTTAGCTGAGGTGTTAATGTAATAAGGATCCCTCTTCAACTTTTCGTTACCAGCACACATTCTGATTTTTCTACATAAGCACCTAAAGAGATGTTAATGGTTACAGTTATTCTGGTTTACATGGAAAGGAAACCTGTTCATTTAACTGGATTTATATATCCCAAAGTCCGCATACACGGAAGAGATGACAGTTGTTTGACAAAAGGCCCAGCAATTAAAACTCCCCACATTGCACTCTCTGCTCCAGATAAAATGACGTTATCTTGCTGGGAAGCATAAAACAGCGAGATGCATAACCTGCACAGTTAATTATAGCTAATGACCAGAGGAATGGGTAACCTGGGGTAGCACATAATCAGCCACTGGCTTCCTTGCTTATTTTGCTCCTGATGGAAAAAGGAAAAGGAGCAAAGATATTGTCCTCTAACCTGTGGTCCAGTATTTACTCTTACGCTATCCATTGGATAGCATATTGCGTCATATCGAAAGAGCAGTGGATTGTGACTGGACATGACACACTCTAGGTTTCAATACAAAATAGTCATACAAAATCCCTTTGTTCTTGCCTTGTTAGCTCTCAGAAGAAAACAGATTCTCACAAAATGCCTTTTTTCCCCTTCTCAATTATTTTAGAACACCTCAACACTGAGCTAAGTCACATCTCACACAGTCTGTCTGGAGCACATGGGCTCCAGGAAAGGAATTGCCCCAGAAGATACCCTCCTTATGATCAAAAGTCCAGCAGAGGAGGGCAGCAAATTCTCCACATACTAAAAACAGGTTGAAGAGTAGAGCTGCAGAAATATTTAAAGTCTATTGTACTGCAATGTCTCCTTATCTATTAATGCAACTTGAATGTAGCTTGTCAGCTTGCTTTAGCTCTGCAGTGAATCTTTTTTGTCTTTCTAAAATCTGTAAATAATGAAGGCTATCTATTAGGAAGGTATGAAAAGTCTTTTTTAACCCACTTCATAAAGGAGTCCTGCAGGCTAACATTTGGAAAGAGTCTGGGCTGCTGTAACTCGTTTGAGCCCTAATGTGATAAAATTAGGAGCTATGAGATGTGAATCTTAAGTTCAATCTCAATGTTGGCACAAATCAGACAATGAAAGTATCTGTCTGATTAGGCAGTTAAACAAGGAGGGATGACTCAAAATATCCTTTCCATTTCAATAACTCCTGTGAGATTAGGGGCCCTTTGAAGAGCATGTCAAACTCTCTTTTACTTTAATACACCTCCATTTAATTGAAATGCTATGAGAGAGAATGAAGGCAGTTGTAACCCAAGGAGTCTTGAGTGCATTCCAGTGTTGCATTGAGACCTTAAAATGGTTGAGGAATTAGGAGTGACAGACTAGTCCCCTGAGCAACTGGTTTTCATACCCCATCGTTCTGCTTTCCAAGTCCTGCTGTCTTTCTCCTGTCTGGTGTGATGTGTTTTGTGGGTTGGCAAATCCTCTGAGTAAGTCAGAAGTGCTGCTCAGACATAAGAGCGAAGTGGAGCTCAGGGTCTTGTCCTGAAATGCTGGGCAGGGCATGCAAGATACACTCAACTTCAATTTCTCCTACTCTACCCTTCTGGTGAAATCAGATGTGCTTCTGTGATTGCGTTTATTGGAGCCCTCCGTGGGCGTGGGAGGATACAGACATGCCTTCTCCTGCCTCCCACAGGCTGTGCTCTCTGATCCTGTTATGGCTGCAGGGACCAAGCGCTTTGCTCCAATGTCCCCTGTGCCTCCGGTGCCGCAGGGAAGCTGCCTGGTACGTCAGATGTGAATGCAAAGGGAGATCGTCCCCAGCTGTCTATTAGCCACTTTGCATAATGCTCTGAGCACTCAGACCGGCACTACAAATCCGGCTGCCCCTCAGGAAGGGTGATGTGCTGGTAGCAGGCAAAGTAAATGTAGAAAGTGATTTGCAAAGGAGTTCCCCAGGTTGCTTGTAAATGTGTCTCTCCTTATTCCTCTGTGTTACACGTACTTACTTGTCCTGTTTTGAATACGGAATAAGTTGCTCTGGTTCTCGTGCCTTATACATTGCATCCTGAACATCTTGTTCTAGTTGCTTTAGGCTTTGTATAGTTTCTGGCAGGCTGAACAAATAAAATGGGTAAAAAATGCCATAAAATCCCAAACAAATATTTCAACCAGCTCCATTATGTCGTTTGTGCTTGGCTGGGATATATTGCTGTGTTGGGTTATTATATTATTGTGCAAGTATGTTGTGCTCTTTGGACAGGGTTGAGTCAGTGGTGCTCCATGGCAGAGCTTCTTACAAGATCGACAGAATCTGGTGTGCCAGGGCAGGGTCAATTCTATTGCCCAGTTTGAGTCCTACTTTACTGAATTTTCTGGCAGTGTAGGCACCATATTTCAGGAAGATCTAGAGAACATCTGGAGCTCTTGAGCAAAGCCTGCAGTAGACTCAGCTGTAGACACTTGACTGTAGCTGAATTGAATAAAATAGATCAGGCAGGATGAAGAGAAAAGAGAGATCACCTCTGAATGCAAGTGAACAAACAGAGCATGAAATCTCTCAGAGACAGAGGTCCTCAGAGAATGGGCAGAAAAATAAACTTAAAGTTGGGAGACTCACAATCAATGTAAGAGTGCATTTTATCCCAGTTAGATCCTACACAAACACTCAAATGTTGGACTGATGTAATATGAACTGAATTTAAAATCTATCTAATGAATTTTGTGCCCAGTGAAGTACTTTCTTTAAAGCACAAGGCTCCCATAGGAAGTTATCTGCTGGTTTTTTTCCTTCAGACCTCGAGGAATCCCCACAAGGTACAAAAATGCATTCACAGTTTTTGTATTGAATATTGATCAATACTTTGCCTCTGTAAATGCAAACATTCATGATTTCAGTATATATTATAGCAAGTACCCTAGCTTTTCAGTGAGAACAGTTATTTACACTGCCTTAGAAATAACCAGTTGGCATGTTATGTGTTTAATTATTGCAGAGTGTCCCAGGATAGAAAGAAGGAAGATGCTGAAGTAATCTACAGACAAAACAATTAAAGATTTGTTCCCACATTTTTACTAGAATGCATGAGGTTAAATGAATGAATAAACTTGAATTAATATCTCCACAAACCCAGCTTAAGTTCATTTTGATCCAGATGCCATAATGCTTAATTCACAGAGTGCCTTTGTAAAGTTACCTGGAACTTTATCAAAGTTAGGATATGTGAGGTCAAGTTCATAGCCTGTTACTTATTTATAAAGAAACAAAAATGTGCTAGTCCCCCCATAGTGCAAACAAACAAACAAGCAGTGTCAGCCTATTTCCTTTTCCTAGGGAATGTATATAATCTAGACATGTGAAGGGAGATGAAAGCATCATGGGAAAAATAAAATAGACAAGTCTTATAATGAGATGTAGGTAGTCTCTGTAGTTCTGTTACACATATAAACTTTAATTGGCTTAAGTTCTTGAGGTGATGCAGAAGGATGTGGTTTTTGAGAGGACATGTGACTAAGGAGAGATTATTAAGGCTTTTCCTCTTTTGATTCTTCCAATATGACTTCTTTGTATTGTGACTGGAATGTGTATCTATTTGTAGAAGATGCATTTACTGAAGAATCAGCCTTCTGATCATCTGTTAGGCAGAAAGTCCTATAACAATGTGTTTCTAGTTTGTCTGGTGGCTCTTTGAGTCTCTAAACATCAATGTAGTAGATCCGTGAGTGGTTGCAGTGTGCCTTGGGGAACTTCCTGTGGAGATGAGTCCTGTCTGCCTCTGCCCAGCCAGCGTGGACACAATTAATCCTATGTGAGCTGAATAACAAGGTAACATTTCATTTTTCCAAAATTTTGATGCAGGACAGAAGCTGATGAAAACCAGGGTGGCAACAACAGGTTTGCCTTGGGCTATGTGACTAGTGAGCCTTTGAGAGGTATGCTAACTAATGTGGGGAAAAAATAATTGTTAAGAAATCTGGGCAGTACAATAGAGGGGGGACAACAAACCCTGTGTGCACCACTGTGTAGAAGATAGAGCCCAACGGGAAGAACCAAAAAGTGCAGGAGCCAAGCTGTCCTCTGCAAACATACAAAACGACTGTTCAGAGTGATGTCCTGTGCCTTAGGGCCTTGGTGCTGGACTGGTCCACATCACAGTCTCACATGGGGCTGATTCTCTGAGGCGTGGTGTGTGTGATCCACGAAGCAGGAATCATTGCCCAAGAAAGGACTTGTGCTCCACGATGTGAAGTGTTTTGTGGATTTAGTTGCTATGTCTTGTCAGTTAATTCCAGAGCCCCAGGTAAGAGTCCAGGGGAAGGTTGAAGCATGCATGGGCAGCAGCAGGAGGAGGCAGCTTTGTCACTTAAAAATGTCCCTTCAGATGAGAATGTGTTTTAAATTGTTGCCTTCTCTTAGACTCATATCCTTTCTCAGAGCTAAGAGAAGCATATTCATCAGTCTGGACTTACAGTTTGTAGCTTTTCCTGAAGGCTAGTGCTGTGAAAAAAAAGAGAGCAGGGATCAATTTTTTGTTTTATTTTACAATTCAGTAGGTAGGATGAGAGAGATACTCTTTCTGTCATGCAGAAGACCAAGGCCAAACTTATCCTTGCATGATGAAATTCAGCCTATTTATCTTCATCATCAATAAGGGATTTTTGCCCTGTGCATAACAAAACTCATGGGATGAGAGAGCACGCAAATGAATGCCAGTGACACTCATGTTTTCACTTGAAAGATTTGGGTTCCAGTCTTGGTTATGTGAATAGTTTATGCATTAGTGCAATTGCTGCTCGACATAAAGCACCCTGAATATGCCCCTCTCAGCAAGCCTGGCAGCTGGACCCTTGTAGATAAGGCATTTCTGCTGGGAGATAGGGAATAGATTTGAATTGGGCTTAATTAAATTTTGCTTCCCCTTGTTTGGAATAGCTTTACAGATTGAAAAAGGATAGTGATATTTTCTATTAAAAAATCTTTATGCAATTAAATATTATGGGTGAAGTTTCATGTTTCTGTACTGTGGCACTTATCCAGTGTATCATTAAAGGACATGCATTCATGTAGGGCAGCAAGGACAGTGGGGGCAGCCCACTAGAACATAACTGTTTACGTGTTATAGCAGCCACTGAACAGGCAGCTGGCATGGATTTTGATAGTTTTTTTTTTTTGATGGTGTGACATGTATTTTTTATTACATTTCTAGCATAATTCACCATGGATGGTATGACTGATTCATTTTGTTTTCCCACCATCTAAATAGAAAGCTAAATTCCTTCTCCTAAGTTTTAGGTATAACAGTTACCACATTTTTATTTTTGTTTACTCACCTTGACAACAAAATGTATTTTAAGTCCTCTGAAACCATGTCTTTGGTTAGTATTTTAAAAATAACTGTTTCTGCTTAGAAGAAGAATTGTACAATGCATCAAGCACAGTTAAAGTATTCAAGGTTAAAGAGAAGTGGTTTAATGATTTCTTTAAAAATAAGTTGAGAACACAGTCAATCCTTCTTTCCTTTATTTTGGCAGTGTTGTTTATATTGATTAGCACTGTACTCTGCTCCATATATGTTGCCACCATAATTAATTTGAAGAGGACAGTGTGTGTGGCTCTGTTCAGAAGATGACACTCTTTCATCCCTCTGAGGATTGGGAGCATGCTTTTACATCAACCAGCATCATGATCAGAGAAGGAGCAGTGAGTAAGTGACCCAACATGGTACAAAGCCAAAAGTTCCAAAGATGATGTGCAAGCCCTCCCTTTTTAATGCTTTTGTGTAGAAGTAGTCCTCTACTTAAGCAAAGCCTCTTCTCTGTTTTCTGTCTACCAGTTCAGCACCTCTGTGGATGTCCCTGACTCAGCAGGCTGTAAACCAGCATCTTGCACTGGCTGTCACTCCTCCATGTGGCCAACACTCCCCAGCTTCGTTCACTGCAGGTATCGGTACCTCTTGGCTCTGTGCCATGCTGGAGCTAATTTTGAAACTTACTTTTTGCTGAAGCTGCACTCATTCTGGCCTGGAAAATCGCCAGAAGATTCCCAAGGCTCTTCTCTCCTTGTGGTTTCATGAGTTTGCTTCCTAGAGATCTACCCTTCTATTTTTAGATGGAAGGAGTCCAGTCCCTCCCACAAGTGTGCTTATGTCAGTTTTAGTTAGAAGGAAACAAGACAGTTTTGTTCCTAAACACCCACAAACATGCTTCTGTGCATTTGAATGTCTCTGATGTCTTTCTCTGCTCCATCAATTGAAACTCTGTGACACGGGGACACAATTGTTCAGCAAATTGTTATGTGATGATAACATCTGGGACTATTATTTGAGGGCTATTACATGCGTCAAAATAGTTGTGTATGAGGCATTTGGCAGGGCTTGATTCCGACTTATAGAGATGATGGACTGTGATCCTAAATAAGCAGAAATATGTCACCCCAGTTTTGATCCTGAATCTATTTTATTTACTGATGACTGGTGGCTTAACTTTGCTGTCACTTTGCAAAGTCTCACTTGCACATTTTATTCACTTTGTACTATGACCCTTATTTCCTTTCAGAGTAAAAAGACGCCTGCTTTCTCCTTTATTCTGCTACTTTGGTTGTAGGAAGGTGCTTCTAGAGGAGTGGGGGCCCAAACTGAATTCTCTCTTTTTACGTCTGGCAATGCTAGTGGTGCTGCTGGTCATAGTCCTTGGTCAAGAGCTGGGATACACGGTTTGAATTCTTAAACACTGGACTGCGTACGCAGATTTGCTCCTGCGGAGTGCTTGGATGGTGGGCTAAAACCAGTTGTTCACCTGTTCTTCTTTCATCCTGGAGACTCTTCCACCTCCATAGCCCCAGGGCATCTGTCAGTTTAGTCTCTTGAATGTTGAAACTGACATAATCAGTTCTCTGGGATATTTACTGAACTTGGTCCCTTCTGCTCTTAAGCCCTTGCTTGTCCTTGGCAGCAGTGCTTTCTCCTCACCTCTCTGCCTTGCTCTGGAGTTGATGATGTTGCACTGTAAGGTTGACTTTGACATACTGTTCTTAAATTTTAGAAAAGCTGCAAAGGTCCCAGCTTCTGTGTTTTGAGCTACAGCAAATGCCTCAAAGGGTATCTTTTACTGGCACAGACACTGAGAAAAAATATTTTCTCCTTGTCTGTATTTATTGTCTCAAATGCAAGTAGAGAGTACTGCAGTTTCACTATGCTGTCAGCAATACAAGTTTTGCAGTAAGGTCCTCAATTTTCCCATAAATTACCCCTCATATGTTTTCCTCCTCATTATTTTTTTAAAGGGATCATTAAGTTCCTCTCAGACAGACTCTTATGATGTTACAGGTTGGGACTTTTCTGCTTTATTGCTCTGTTTCATAATGTATGGACAGAAATACTGCTTACCAAATAGCAGGTGAAGTGAAGGCTCTGCCATCTCAGCATATGTTGTGGAACCTACTGAACACCCCTTAGCACTGTTTTAATGCACGGAAAAAATCCCAAATGTATTTTAAGTGGTTTGAATTCAATTTAAGCAGAGAGACAAATCAGAGCTGTGATGAAGCCGGCCAAGTGCCAAACATCCCAGGTCCTGGTATTATCCCTGCAGGGAGTGCATCCGCTCCCACCACCTGAACCCTGTGGTTCATTATATACATTGCTCATTAGCCAATGTATATTTCTTCTGAAGGGGGAAAAAAAACAGGAAGAAGGAACATTGTGAATCTGCAGATCAAATCCACATTTTGTCTCAAGGGTCCACAACTGGGGTCCTTTTAGCAGTTACATGTTTGAGATGCATCATCAAGGTGGTCTGATGCTCAGGTGAAATTATTTTGACAAGTCCAGACATATGTGGGTGAGGAAAGTTAATGCAACAAAATTTCCCACAATAAAATTAAGAAAATTATTAACTCAGCAGCTTTGGGAAAATACTTCCAATCTAGATGGACACCTGATAAGAGCCCTGTCACATTTTCATAAATAAAATTAATTCCTTCCATTTAGAAACACTCAATTACAAGCTTCCAATTTGGTTGCATACTATATAATTAAAGTGCTATTAACACTCCAAACCACTGCTACTGACATTATAGACCTGACAAGGAGTGAGTAAACAGCTTGATGTGAAATGAAAGCAGCTTAACTAAGAAATCTTTTTGCCAGATGTTGAGGTGAACACTTTTCTGTTTTCTATTCTTTCTAATGTACATCATTTATACAGTGGCACATTGAAGTGCTTTGCAGTGCTAGCAGGACCAGCCTGTGGTGAGCCCACCTGCAGGCTGGGGCTGTTGAGCTGTTTTGGACCCCACAACCCACTGGCTGGTGAGAAGCCTGTGCCAAAGCTGGCCTGGGCTTCCTTGCACAGTGCTACGTCCTGCAGCACAGTGTCACCCTCCCTGCCTTGCCAGCACTGTCCTCCCCAAGTCTTCCATCTTTTTAGAAATGCTTAAAGTGTCAGACACTTCCTATGATCCTTCTTTTGAAAATACAAAAGTGACTCATCTGATTTTATACCAGCCCTGTGGGCAGAGTTTTTCCTCACGGTTCTTCTGTGCTTCACCTGATAAGCATGTGGCATATTGCATATTTGGAGTATTCAAAATAATTTTTATTTAATGGATTTCTGCACTTTTCCTTGCATATAAGCTGTGTAGAAGCAAAGACCTCAGCCAAAGACTAGCTGAAAGGTGTATCTTTTAGAAGGTGATGGAACTGGTGGTCTTTTCTAGCAGAGAAAGCATGTGTTTAGAAAACTGAAAATGCAACATTATCACATTATTTTAATGCTTATTATTAACCAGCTGCGAGAATATGGGGAAAGGGGATAGTGGGCAAGAATCTAAGTGGTGGCTTGAGCAAGATACCCCATTGGGATGCCTTCTGCAGTTTCACATCTAGAAGGCACTGACCATATCTAAATCACTGCTTATCAGCCTGAGTAGTTCTTGCCAAATGTGTGGGGTTTAGCTGGAGTAGAGTTAATTTCCTTCACAGTGGTTGCATGGGACTGTGTTTTGGATTTGTGCTGAACACAGGCTTGATAATATAGAGATGTTTTTGTTATTGCTGAGCAATGTTAGTGCTTACACAGAGCCAAAGCCTTTTCTGCTTTTCATACTTACACGCTGGCAAGGAGCCTGGGGGTACATGGGAGGCTGGGAGGAGACACAGCTGGGACAGGTGACCCCAAATGACTAAAGGGATATTCCGTACCATATGACATCAGGCTTGGTATATAGAGTGAGAGGAAGAAGGAGGAAGTGGGGCACATTCAGAGTGATGGCATTTGTCTTCTCAAACAACTGTTATGCATGATGGATCCCTCCTTTCCTGGGGATGGCTGAACACCTGCCTGCACATGGGAAACATTGAAATAATTCCTTGTTTTGCTTTTCTTGCATACACAGCTTTTGTTTTCCCTATTAAACTGTCTTTATCTCAACCCACATGTTCTCTGGCTTTTACACTTCCAATTCTCTCCCCAGTCCTGCTGGTGGGAGACAGAGTGAGGGGCTGTGTGGGCCTTGTTACTGCTGGGGTTAAAGCACCTACATAGAAAGCATGGGGGTGGCAGGAAGCCTCTGGTGCAGCCAGAGTTTGAAATGTGAATGTACCTGAGCTGGCTTTTGGAAGCCTGGATTTCTTGCCTGCCCCTGTGAGATCCATCCTAGTGCCAACAGGACTTTGCCAAATGCACTTGGAGGCAGCTCCATGCTTGAAATGTGGTATTGTTAGTGGCTCAGAAATTTATGCAGTGAATGTCAATGCTGAAATTTGGTACTCTGAATATCAAAACTTATATAGAAACTTTGGAGAAATTGCTGAATGTACTTTCTAGTAGCTATTTCAGGGTAACAGATCAAGTGTTTTTAATGAGTTTTGTTTCCATGCACCTAGAGATAGCGTTCTCCATTCGGGATTAATGACTTATGAAATCCTGAGCTTAAATGCAGAGGTCATTTGTAATTTACAGGAGGGCAGAAAAGTGTCAACTCTGCCTTAATGATTCTACTGGCTTTTTATTCCCTCAATCTCAAAAGACCGGAGGGATTTTTCTTTGAAAAACCTTTTGCTTCCAGTGATGAGACTCTGTATGTTGAGTTTCAGCTGTGATTGAATTTATACTACAGCCAAGTTATAAAACCTCGAAAATAGGATTTATAATGGAAATTCCAAGTGCAATCTTAACTGTAACAGCCAGCTTGATACTCAATAGTATTATTAACATTCTTCAAACCCAATGTTCAGGATGAGTCATACTTATCTAATTCTTTACATAACCCTTTTCTTTTCTGCAGCGCAGGCCTAGTCTTGTAATTTCTAGTCATATGCCAGTGGATACGTTCCTTTAATTTGGGGGGACACAGGATACAGCTGATATCAGTGCTATGGAAATATACAGTGTTTCCAGCAGGGCCATGCCTTCTACATTTATTTATTCAGTTAAATTCAGACAATTTTCATTAGTCTGAATTATTTACTTGATACTGTGTTTTTTATTTGTATAATGTCTATGTAACCTTCTAGTTCTCGTCTTCTACAACATTTAAAATTACAATGATAATAAGTTTTAGGAAGATGTGAGAGTGAAGTAGAGAACCGTAACTCCTGCTTTCTACCTGTTTTTTGTAAAAGAGAGATGAAGAATAATTGGCATGATGTTCTGTCTCGGTGATGAATGCCACATGCACTGTCCTCAGTGGTGCTGCGTTGCTATAAATGCATAAGGTGATCCTAAAATGGGAAGGTGAGTGTTAGAGATGAGAACAGTGGTGATGAAGTCACTTTGCTTGTCCTGGTCCCAGCAGCAGAAAATCTGGATAACCTTGCTGGCCAGAATATAGAAATTCTGATTTGTGAGGATTACGGAAGTTTTAGAAGTTATGTAACTCTTACAAGTGAATAAAACTTGGGTTTTATGTAAAAAGACATAAAGGCAGCATCTGAAACAGCTAGCAGTTTGGGTGGAAAAGGGCCAAAATGACAATGTGTCCTACAGCAGAACTGGTGTGTGAAAGAAGGGCTCGAGTTCCCAAATTCCCTCATGGCAGGCCCTTGCCTCCCCCTTGCCTTTGCTTCCTTGTGCCAGGGAAAGAATGAAATATTTAATTGCATATATGAAGTAGAACTAATTGCTCAGGTGAGATTAAGGGGCTGCCCGGGGCTGTTGGCTCTGCTTTCCTTGCTCCATCAGCAGAGGGTGAAGGGAAAGAGGAGGTGCCAACAATGGCCCAGGCTATCAGCAGCAGACCACAAAGTACAGGGCAGCTGGACAGCCCTCTCCAAAGAAACAGTGATTTATGGGGATTTGCAAAGGTAAATCAATGAGAGTCCAGAGGAAATCTGGGATTCTGGACCTTTAGTTCAGTCCTGCTGTCCTTTTCCTGGGTAGCAGAAGTTTCCTTGCAGCCTATGCTGCTTTATCCTGCCATTGAGTGGTTCATATAGGTGAAGCATTCTGCATTCTGCTAATTACATCTGCCAGCGATGAGCAGCCCACTCACAGCCTCTCCAGGACTTGTGCCTGCATGTGCAGTGCAAATCTAAGTACAGGTGACACTTTGGGCATGCCAAGAATTGACAACAAGCTGCCTCCACATCGAAGCAGTGTGTGTCCTCAGCAGGGTTTGAGTGCTGCTCCTTAAGCCCTTAATTCCCTCTAACTATTTCTGACAGATCAGTAAAAGTAAACAAGCAAGGCAAGTATCCCGTGAGCAGGTTTGTGTTTTCTTTAGTGGGACACTGTGCTGTAAATTTTTAGGAGTCTGGAAATTGCAGAAGGTTTAAAGCCACAGGATCACCTCTGTAAATATCCAGAGAGTAGCCAGGGAATAACATTTTCATATTCTTTCTGCCTCTTCAAAACTGAGGCATAACTGGTGCTGCAAGTCCTTGTGGAATTGAATTTTTTTTTTTTTTGCATAATCAATTGGGAGGTTTTAATTTCTTTATTTAATAGGTCATATTATCATAATTTAAATTGCTGTTCACCTACAGTTTAAATATACTTCCAAATTTATCCCTGTGATCTTTTCAGCAACTTTTTCAAATCTGAAGTGTCAAGCCCTCTGGGGAAAAGAGGGTCACTAGCAATAAAATTTGATTGATGCAGTAAGATTGCCACTTGAATTTCTATTATACTCTTATTTTACACGGTCCTGAGTACACATTATTAGCTGGTCTTTTGTTTCTTTAAGCTGTGTCCCTGAGAGGGTATAAATTGTTGCTTTTGAAATTATGAGCATAGAGAAACCTTTCCCATATGCTTTAAAAAATAATTTTTCAGAATGTTGTAATGACTTGTGAAATTAAGTTACAGTTTGACAGAGAAACAGTCACCACGGAGAAAAAATGCTTTTACATATTTTTGGAAAATCTTTGAAAAGTATATGATTAGTCAAGATTTGAAAGTCATATTTTAAGTTTCCTGGGTAATTTAGGAAAGGCTTAGTCCCTTCCAAAGAAGCCTTCCCCATTTCCTATGGGGACAACATTTCTGCAGCTATCCTACCCACCATGATGTTTGCTTCTTTCCAAGTCTATGACAAATGTTTAACCTCTTGGTTGCTCTTAGACAAACTCAGGAGAGGGAGGGTCACCTCATGGGCTGCTGAGGAGCTCTGTGGAGATGGAGGATTCCTGAGGCAGGGAAGTCCAGGAGCAATGTGGGCTAGGGGCAGCCATCACCATCCTATAGGGTGGTGGGTGGCACATAGGCTCTTGTGTAGGAGAAGAGATGTGGCTGCTGTGCATGGGGAAAAGACCTTGTGGACCAAAACAAAGAATCCTGGGAGTGGGACTTGGATCAGACTAACCCAGGAGATAAGGAGAACCTGGAATTCTCTGTTAGGTGGTGCCAGATCAGCCTCTGGCAGGGACCATTGGCTCCTGCCTGGTTCATGTCTCCTGACTGAACCTGACCAATGAGGAATAAAACAAACCTGCCTTTCAGAGCCTTATCCTGGCTAGATGTAGTTTTTGCATTGACAGGGTGTTCTGACTGTGCTGAGGCTACAAAATGCCTTGTTCTTAGAACAGAAAAAACATGTACAAATTTTGTTTATCAGTTTCTGAGGATTCAAAGAAAGAACATGAACATTCAAGTTGCATAAGCTATGTCTTCTAGAGGAGGGCAACCAGAAGACTTCAGTGTACAGAATGACCACATAGCCCACCTTTACCCTCTCCCCATGAATGCTTTGCGAGACAAGCTTATGCAGGTTCCCAGGTGTTGGTGTATTCACTGTACTTCATATCTGTAAGTGATTTATTCTGGCTTACCCCTCTGGTGCAGCCACAGAAGCTGTCATGTATTCTGGGAGGAAAAGGTCTTTGCTCTGTTTGCAGTGGAGTCTCTATGACTGGAGATGGGGTTTAAGTAGGAGCAGGGTCGTTTTGCTGCTTGTATTCATTATTTGGCAGATGTCCAAGTGCTTTGGAGATAGTACTAGGTTTTTGGAGAATCACACTCTGCATGAACTGCTGTTTTGGCCTTTTTCAGGTGAAACCATCTTTCTGAGTCAGTCTTAGTCCCCTGGGGCCTGATACAGTGTTAGGGGTCACTTTTTAGGTTTTCTTCTCCTTCTGCCAGTGGCTCTGTGCCCTCTTTGCTGGCTCCTCTTTGCCTGTGCCTGACACAGTGATGGCACCAGAGTTACTATTGCTTATACTGTCCTTCAAGTTTCTTGATTATAGGTAGTTAAACATAATTACTGTGAATTTTATAGAACTCTGGGACAAGATAAATTAGAATGAAAAGCAGTGAGGCAAGTGGTCCTTCCTCTGCTGTTCAGTGAAGACTTTAAAGTATTTTTAAAGGCTAATTTATGAAAACTCTGATCAGATAATGTAGCTGTTCCTTGTTATCTCACCATCATCCTCCTGAGAACACTACCAACAGGGCTTGCCAGTAAATTTCTGAAGATCTCTTAACAGTATTAGTCTTTCTGCATCTTGGGAAAAGTTTTCTCAAGTGAATAAATTTATATTTATCGTAATGAAAACTCTGTTATCGATTTCAGATTTTCTTCAGTTTATCAAAATTATGACATATTGTCCCACTGTTCTGCTAAACATCTCTGGTTACTTTCAGCTTTCTATTACCACTTCCTTGTGGTTTCCAGCTCTAATAAACTCAACTGGAAGTCACCTGACTGAACCATCCCTGACTTACTGTATTGAAAATTTTACTATCTAAGATTTACAATGGAAATTTATGTTCCTGATAAAATAAAAACAGAAGAGAAAAGAAATCACATGTCCCAACAGTAATGTCCTGGCAGTTTGCCTGGAAGAGGTGGGAAGGCACAGGGTTGTCCAGCTGCAGCCACTGTGGCCTAAAAGAGGACATTGTGTGTCATTGCACACTGGCTGAGATGAAAGAGAAACTTCCACTCACCTTGTCATGGAATAAATCAGGATCTTTTGGCAAGTAAACTGGTTCCATATAGGAAACACCAGAGAGACAAAAAGAGGAGGACGAAATATCTGCTGTTCTATGATATTAAAGCTCCTAATTAAGATGTTTCTGGTGTGTTTTCTATAAAATGTTTATAAGAAGAAAATTCAGTTAATTGATTTGTGATTACCAGTCTTATCAAGTAGCTTGCTTTGTGCTTGCCTCTGAATACCACCATGTCATTTAGAAACTCAAATTATTGTTTTATTTATTTTAGTGGGAAGCACCATTAATAATTAAAAAAATATGTTCCTTCTCTGACAGAAGTATTTTAGTGGGAGTTTAAGAAAATTATTCAAAAATCAAATGATTTTATTCCTGTGGGAAGGTGAGAGATTGAATTATTCATTATTCATTCCATGATGCCATAATACTGTGCAGCACTTTATGCAAAAAAATTAAACCACCAGTTCATCAGTTACAAGTACCTCTGAAGAGGCAACATGGAGATGAGCAGAAAGGCGCTGTGGTGAGGCTCATGCCTTGTACAAATCCCCATCTTCATTTTCTCTTTTCTTCTCCCTCTTTCTCTCTCTGTCCCTCCCTGATTTCAAGTCCACACCATTTTGGAATGGACAATTTTGATTCATAACTGGTCTAGAAGAAAAGGCTTTGCAGGAGACCTGAAGGAATGGAGGAACGCAGATGTCACAGTGAAGTTGAGCCTCAGGACATGCTGGTAGCAGTAGAGGATAGGATTGGAGGGATCTGGGAAAGCAGCATGAATTGTACAGGCAGAAGCAGTGTGAGGACTGGATAGACAGGTCATCACCACTATTTTTGCGGTCTTTGGTGTATAAGTAGGCTTTGTGCGGGACACAGAGCAAAGGATGAGAGGGGAGTCAGAAGCACTAACCAGAAAGGTGAATGTTACCACCTCATAGGAGTAATAGGAGTACTCACAGGAATAATCCCAGATCCTTTCTCAGATCTATGGCCTTTTTCATGGATCATACTCTGCCAAGTATCTGTCAAGTAACATGTTCCTGTGAAGGAAAGACAGGTAAATCCCCACTGGGATATCTCCAGTTTGAGTCTAGTGGAGAAGAGCAAAGTAGTAGTCCCAGCTCTTCTTCATCAAAGGGAGCTCTGGCAGGGGGAAGGAAAGGGTGGTAGTAGCCAGATCGTGACAGCAAATATTATTTCAACATAAAAGTGAAATGATTTTCCTGTTTGTACTGTGGTTCCAAATAGGATAACTTAATAGTCTTTTTATATCAACCCATCTTCCTGTATTTATTTGTTTTGTGACCTTCGGGATAAATAAAACTCAATATTGCACATAGATGTTAAAACATTTCCACCCTCAAGGAGAACAGTGAGTTTATGAAGTGACACTAAATGATGAAAATCAAGGTCACAGTAGCTGTTTTATTCTGTTCTCTATAGGTTCTTGAATTTCATGGGCCTCCTAGAGCACCGTGGAGATAAGGCAGAATCGCATGGTGAGGCCTCATTAATCTCTGGTGGATGAAATTTGCTCTGTTTCTCAATCAGTTTGCAGTGTAGAAATTAGGAATTTGGGGCATGGGAGAGAAAACAGTTTGTCTTATAATACGTCCTGCTGAATGCTAGAAAAGGCAAAGACAAGGGAGTGTGTTTTGCCACAGTTTACAAAGTGACATGGTGAGTGATGGCTTCTGGCTGCCATGGGAGTTCATTCACAGCCTCAGGTGGAGCTGACCAATGCTCCATCTTCTGCTCAGAGATTCATTATTTTGGCTGAGGACTACACCAGAGACTCTGTCCTGGAGGGACCTCTGGGGACTAGCACAACCCTAAACAGATGTTTGGGCACTATGGCAACTGGCCAGGCACCTGTGTATTATTTATTTATTGACTTATCTGCGGTGATGTGTCCATGATGAAAGGGATTTGGGCTGCTTAGCAACACGCTATGGCCTGAGGAGTCAGGTAAGTATTCTTCCAACTTACCTAATAATGAATAAAACCAGGATAAATTATCACAGGTACTCTCTGGGTTTTGCTGTTGTTGTTGTTGTTATTGTTGTTGTAGGTTGCTTTTGTGGTTCTCCCCATCCCAGTCCCACCTGTTCTGTTTGGTTATTTATGGCATGATCCCCTTGGTAAAACAAGAAATGATGCCCATGTCAGAGATTTCCAGGAATGCAAGGAAATATTCTATCTGATGTTTCCATAAGTCAGCCATCATTGTTCACAATGAAATATGGCATGCAAAGTCATTTTCAAGAAATGCAGAGGACCCTGAAATAACTGATTTCTGAGCCCACACTGGACACTATCTTTGTGTAAAGTGGAGCATCAGGGAAAAGGCAGAGCTTGCAGCAGGGACATGGTCTTACCAAGACAACTCAGCTACTACACTTGATATCTTGTAGTGTTAAGCCAAGTTTGTTTTCAGAGGTCTCCGATAACAAGTTGGTTTATACATCCAGAATGCTGACAGATGAGTCCTCCATCCTGCATGCTGCAGATGCCCTCTTTGACTGATGGTGTCCATGTCTGCCCACAGTCTGTCCCCCCTCAACCCCCTGCCCCCAGTTTGCATAATAGAAAAGAAACCTGCTGCAGTTAGTGCAGGTTTCTGTGGAGAGAAGCATGTAGAAACAAAGGAATAAGATTTAGTAGGCATCTCTCTCTTATTGAATTTTATGACTTTCTTTTAGCACAGGAGTTGAAGAGAATATGATGGAGTTTTTTTTTTTTTTTTTCCACTGCCAAGGTTGTAATTTGAATTTCTGAGCTACTTGCACATCAATAAATTGTATGTTACTACAGGCCTCTGCAGAGCAACCTGGGATGAGCAGACATGCAGAGGCAACATTGCAGGGGCCCTGAGAGCCTGGAGGTAGCAAGGCTTGTATGTATCAACCAGCTGGCATTCCTTGAGAAGATGCAATTATGCAGGAGTAAATTACCCTCCAAGAAAACAATCGGCCCTGGGCATTTTTAAGCTGATTTTGTTTGAAAACTTGGCTACCCACGTGCATATACTCACTGAAACCAAAAGAATTTCTACAAAATTTCTATCACTACAGACCAGGGCTTCTGGGTGGACATTGATACCTAAAAATAAACCCACACTATATTAATCCTAGATCTTGTTTTTTGAGGAGATTGAGCTGTTTCTGATGTACATCCAGTAATAAGCTTTTGAAACAGTCAAGAGGCTCCAGGTGGCTGGCTGCTCCTCTGGGCTGGGAAAGTCACAACAAATAAGAAGTGACATTGGCCAGGGAGAAGCTGCTGTTCTGAAAAGGGATTTACTGACATTATGAGTTTGACACAATCTCCATACACCTGTCTCTAGTCTCTGTGCTAGCCATTGTCCTCTTTGTTACCATTGCCTGGTGATGACCTCTATTAACCTTCTCAAAACAAAAGTGCCAATACACTGGAGGACATCACCAGGGTGGAACAGCTCTAGTTATGACATTGATGAAGGACAGTCATGTCTGCACAAGTAAAAGTTTGGGTTGGCTGTGCTTCCCATAAGGAAATGAAGAATGGTCATAGCTGCCCAATGAGAAGACCTCTTCTATTGCAGGCAAGGATTGGTTAAATACACTTCTTACATGTTGGTACAGTGGCATGAAAATTCATGATCTTGTGGGAAAAGCAAATGGAGTCACCCTGCTCGTGTTCAGCTGAAATAGAAAGACCAGTGAAAAGGCAAACCAGAAAAGGTAAGGCTGTAGATGCGGGCACTGGAATTAAGACAATTGGTCTTGGCTTTGATGTTATAAGACATGAGTGAGGCAGGGGATATTCCTACTTATAACCCACCCAAACCCAGGTACAGGGCTGGTTCATCAAAGCACGTAACCCTACCCGAGTTGTCTTGGATGCCCAGTTCCAAGGAAGCTGCTGCTGCTTGACATGTGTTTGTCAGGGACATGCCTTGACCAAAAAGGAAGTATATGGCGTCATGCCAAAAACCCCTCATGTCCCAGAGGGGAAAACTGGTATCACACCAGAGGAAAAGTGTCTCTGCTGTAGGGTCTCACTGGAGCATCTTATGGACCATGAAAGCTGTCTGTCCTGGAACAACTTTGACATAGTCCTTGCTGTGTAAAAATCCTACAATACATGTTCTGTGGCTGAAAAGAGAGAGCCTGTGATCAGTAATGTTAAATGCTGACAAAAGAGCCATAGAAACTAAAGGCAAACCTAACTCTTCTGCTTTTAATACATTATTTAGGAGCTTTGAGAAGTGCTATCCAGCCTGTGATGAGTACAGAAAGCCTTGCTGAATTTTTCCGTGGTACGGAATTAAATGAAGTAGAGTTTGCAGTGATATTACAGCTTATTCCTTCACTGATGTGTCAACATTGCATGACTGTTTTTAAAGGGCTCAGAGGAATTCCTGGTACGCCAATGTAAGTGCTGCAGGGAGAGTGCTGTTGTTGCATGTCACGGCTACTGGGAGAGAAACAGACAGCAACACCATCCAATTCCCTGTGCCTGCAGAGCAGCTCTGGGCCTTGGAGCATTGATCTTGCATGGCTTCTTTGCAGCAAAAGCATATTCTCCCCTAAGAGACCAATTTGCTCGCTGGGATTGAAATCATTGTTTAAGGAAAGTTTATATTCAATGGAGGGCTGCCTCATTTAATAGTCTTCTGCCATTAGGCTTGTGACATTATTGTAAAGACTTTCAGTGCAACGTGCAGATGAAAATACAGCTGAGGAGATGTAAGAAAATTAACACTTATAATGGCATTTTTCAGGAGTAAATAGAATTAAATTTCCCTGTGGAGTTTGTCCACTCCAAAGACATTATCTAAGTGGATGCCTAGGGTTATATACAAATGTTTTGTTAGTCAAGGGCAGAAGGGTTATTATACCTTCCTATTCAGCTAATAGTGTTCTTGTTCCTGCCTTCTGATGTGGAGTAGATATTGGAATTTTCCTGTCCTGGACCAAACTTTGTTGCTGTGTTGCACACCATTAGTGCCAGATCAGTTTTCCATCACAGTGAAAACTTGCTGACAACCCTGCAGCCCTCTTGAGGCTATGGGATCATGATAGTAATGTCAACAGAGTCACTGTCTGCGTCCTGGAGGGAATGTGGCAGGTGCCTTGCTTGCTTCCCTATGAGACTGCTTCTCCAGAGCAACAGGAGAAAGATCATGTCAGTTGAAGCCAACCTTATTTAATTAGTTAGTTGATTATTTCAGAGACGTGTCCCCACACTTAGTCCAGTGCAGATGCACAGGAGAACTGACTTGTTAGCATTAGGAAAGTGGAGGTTCTCGTGTCCCATTCCTCCATCACGTTTGAACACGGTTTTGCTACAATGTTGGTGTGTTTTCTTTGTCATTTCACATCTGTTCTTTACTCTATGGTGCTCTGATTATGATTCGCTTTTGGGTGTGGACATGGTCACAGGCTTGCTCTATTCTGTGTTTAGAGTGATGACCTGGCTTTCTCATCTGAGACCCTGCATTGTTTCCCTAACATGAATTTATGACAATCAAATTAATGCCCTGGAATTTGATAAGCACATCAATAAGCCATTTTGCATAAATTGACACTATACCAATCTATCATTTCCAGATATATCCCAGTGGAAAGTCACCCTCTTTAGAGCAAAAAGGAAAAGAAAGAAGCGGGGAACCTGTCACTGATGGGGTTCTACAGGGCTCCATCTTAGGCCCTGTGCTCTTCAACATCTTCATAAATAACTTGGACTCAGGACTCGAAGCAATACTAGGTGAGTTTGCAGACAGCACAAAACTGGAAGGTGCTGTTGACTCTCAAAAGCAGGGAGGCCCTGCAGAGAGGCCTCAGCAAATCAGAGGACTGGGCAATCACTAACCATATGAAGTTCAACAGGGGAAAGTGCTGGATTCTGCACCTGGGATGGGGCAACCCTGGATGTTTGTACAGACTGGGGAATGAGATGCTGGAAAGCAGTGCCACGGAAAGGGACCTGGGTGTCCTGGTCAAGGGCAAGTTGAATATGAATGAATGACCTGAATGAATTCTCCTTTTCTAACAGATGTATTCAGCCAGGTCCCTGACATGAGCCATCTCATAGCTCTGCATCCTCTCCTCTCCTACTTGAAACCCACCACAGTGCTCAGGGCTGCCAGCATCTCCTTTTCCCAAGTCTGGAGAGGGAAGAGGATAGAGCATCACTTGGGAAAAGACCTGGAAGAGTTCCATGGAAGCTTGGTTTCTTATCCATTACAGGCAGAAGCCAGTAAGCTGTAGAGATGTTATGTCTGGGAGCTGCAGAGAACATGCAAGAAGAAAAGTGATTTCCCTGTTGCAGTAGCTGCCCCTTCTCCCTGCATGTCCCATTCTCTGCCTCTTCCTGCACCATGTCTGTCCTGTAGTTGAACTGGGCAGTGAGGTCCCACTCCCTTCCCTCCCATGGGGTGCAATGGTGCCTCGGGCAGTGCATCTCTGGCAGGCTTCTGGTTGTCCTCAACCCTTACTTATTCTTGTTGTAGAGAAGAAAAACACCTAAAAGCTCAAAGGTGTAAACCAGAAGATATTTACCACCTTCAAATATAAAGCGATCATCCTGCTTATAAAAGTGAAAAACATCAGATCATTGCATCTACATAAAAGAGCACCATGTGTGAGTGAGGAGTTGGCAGTGGCAACTGCCACCCAGCAGCAAGACTGGCAGGCAGGTCCTTCTCAGCTGGAAACAGTCTGGGCACAGGCGGTCGTGTCTGTGTTGCTGGCTCACTGAAACTGCCTGATGTCTACATGCATGTCAGAGCCTTGCTTTTCAAGTGACTGATGGTTCCCTAGTGTGTAGGTCTGAGAGTGACCCTATGCAAGAGCCTGCAGATACAATTAAAGAAGGAGCACAGGAGCCCTGTCAGCTCACCAGGGAAAACCAGCACAGGCAGCCGACAGCTGGAGCTGATGTTATGGTCCTGTTGCTCACCTCATGCATTTAGTGAATTATTAGGTAAATTACTGTGGCTGTAGGTGAAGTCAGCAGGTTTTGCAGAGCACTTTAGTGCTTGGAAGCTCACAGGATTCCTCCCTCATCGTGATTTGTGGTGGTGAGTGAGAAGGGAGGTGGGCAGGGGTTGTGTTACCAGCATCAATGCAGTGGACACCCCTGGGGACCATTAAGCTGCATGTAGGAGGCACCCCAGGTGAGTAATGAGGGGAATCATGGGTCTTCAGGTACAAATGTAAAATGAGAGGCTCTGTGACATTTGGGCTTTTCTCCTTCCTCCACATGTACAGCCAGCTGTGTAATGGCATGTTTCCCCTGGAAAGTGAAGAAGGCTTCTGCTGCTGACTGAGCTGAATGCACAAAAGAAACTGATAAAGTGGTGCTAGAGCAATATTTGGCTCAAGAGATGAGAGCCTGGCTCTTTGCTTTACAGAGGAGGATCTAAACAAGTTTCTTCATGGCTTTGTGTGAATGTTCAGGTATGGTAGAGGGATTCCTGCACTGAGATCATTACCAGCAGGTAACAGTTATTCTGTCTCTTAATTTTGCTATCAGTAAATGGAAAATCATATTGGTTTTATAAACCCAAAATTTATTTGGGAATTTAGAGGATTTTTTCATACAGGTATAGAAGAGCTATTCCTTGTACCTGGTTATTGAGAGGTGTGTGTATCTTACAGGCAGTTTGATATGTTGCAAGTGCAAATATTTATTGTAAAGGCAGGCAACAAATCAGCTTTTGATCAACTATGAGATCAACTTCTACTTGATGCTTGTGATGTTGAGGTGTTCTGGTAACTTGAGCTGATTCCTGAAGTAATCTTTAAATCTTTTTTCCCTACTTGATTATCAAAGATACCGGAGTGCATAATTCATGGCCTTTCAAATTCATGTTTATATTTTTGGTTTGTGGTAGGCGAAAGCCTTTGCCATTTTAATGAAGTATATACCCACCCACTACTCAGTCACTGAATAAAGATTAACCTGATAAATACATGTAATTATCATAACTCATCTTCTGGAAGGAGGTTCTTTCAGAGACCATCTACCTGCTGGAAGTTCTACAAGGTTTTTGTCCTCAGCCACTTTGGACATCAGATATCTCTTCCTTTTGGTACAATTCTCCTTCCCCTACTGCTAATGCTGTTGTGTCTATAGGTTAAAAAGTTGGAGTAACTTTTGAAACTGAACACTGTATGGGGTTGCTTTTAAAGGCTTTCCTCTGCTCTGGAGTGACAGTTAAGTACTTTTACAAAATTCGTTTCCCTTTTTTCTTCCTTTTTTTTTTTCATTCAGTAATAAATAGTGTCATAATCCTTATAATAGCTGATTTGGCTCTGATAGTCTGTACCTTGGTGATGACATGATAAAGCTGGACATGACCCAGCAATGTGCACTCGCAACCCAGGAAGCCAAAGGAATCTTGGGCTGCATCCAAAGCAGCATGGCCAGCAGGTCCAGGGAGGTGATTCTGCCCCGCTGCTCTGCTCTTGACTACTCCTACCCCACCTGGAGTGCTGCATCCAGCTGTGGGGACCTCAGCACAGGAAAGATGTGGACCTTCTGTGGTGTGTCTAGAGGAGGGCTACAAAGATGATCAGAGGGCTGGAGCACCTTTCCTATGAAGCAGAGTTGGGAGTGTTCAGTCTGGAGAAGAGAAGGCTCTGGGGAGATCCCATAACAGCCTTCCGGTAACTAAAGGGAGCTTATAAGAGAGATGGGGACAGACTTCTAACAGGGCCTATAGTGGTAGGACAAAGAGTTTTAAACTAAAGGAAGGTAGATTCAGACTAGATATAAGGAAGAAATGTTTTACTGTGAGGGTGGTGAAACACTGGAACAGATTTCCCAAAGAGGTGATACGTGTCTCATAGCTGAGAACATTCAAGGTCAGGTTTTACAGGGTTCTGATNGAGGGCTACAAAGATGATCAGAGGGCTGGAGCACCTTTCCTATGAAGCAGAGTTGGGAGTGTTCAGTCTGGAGAAGAGAAGGCTCTGGGGAGATCCCATAACAGCCTTCCGGTAACTAAAGGGAGCTTATAAGAGAGATGGGGACAGACTTCTAACAGGGCCTATAGTGGTAGGACAAAGAGTTTTAAACTAAAGGAAGGTAGATTCAGACTAGATATAAGGAAGAAATGTTTTACTGTGAGGGTGGTGAAACACTGGAACAGATTTCCCAAAGAGGTGATACGTGTCTCATAGCTGAGAACATTCAAGGTCAGGTTTTACAGGGTTCTGATAAACCTGATCTTGTGGAAGGTGTCCCTGCTTATTTCAGAGGGATTGGACTAGAGACTCTTTAAATGCCCTTTGCAACTCAAACCAGTCTCATTCTATGATATGCTCGTGATGTACAAACTCACTGAATATATACTGGGGTTTGTAGTCAAAATGTATGTAGAGATAGTGTACCCTTTGGGGGAGCTTTGAGAGACTACCTTTACCCATAGTTCATTTTTATTTTCTTTTTCTTTTCTGCTCTTTATTCACACATTTAGAATAACACTAATTTTGATCCTGATATTCCTGGAAGAACGGGGGATTCATTACAAGAAAAAAGCTTCTTGTTCTCCTTTCACACCCCACTGGTGCAGAGCAAGCAGGGCAGAAAATGACTGGCTTCTGGTGCTTCTTGTGTTGAAGAAAATAGGAGAAATACTGACAAATGCCAGCACTTCTCTTGTGCTAGGCATTTCTCAATAATGCTTACCTGTGCATTAATATGCTCATATGCTGAGCTGTGGGAGAGTCCTGATCAAGGGGTGATCAGTCCTTGCATGGATGCTCACGTGATAAGTGGAGTCTTCTATCTGTGCTGACTGCTAAGCCCATTTGTTGTTGCAGCTTTGTGTTGGCCTTTATATACCCAGACTTCAAGAGAAGACACTCCTGACCTTCCAGTCCACATCAACTTCATCTAGAATTAATTTTGCAGATACAACACAGTCCATGGAACCATATAATATAGCAACTAAAATATTACTCTTCAACATGGTTTTAACTTTGCAGCTTCATTTGGGAAAGAGTAGGTTTCAGGGTGACCTAAATTGTGCCTTCCTGTACATGAAAGGAGCCCACAAGAAAGGTGGAGAGAGACTTTTTACAACAGGATGTAATGACAGGATAAGGATGAATGGCTTTAAACTGAAAGAGGGCAGGTTTAGATTAGATATTAGGAAAAAATTCTTTACTGTGAGGGTGATGAGGCACTGGAACAGGTTTGCCAGGGAATTTGTGGAGACCCCATCCCTACAAGTATTCAAGACCAGGCTGGATGGCGATTTGAGCAACCTGGTCTAGCGGAAGGTGTCCCTGTCCATGGCAGGGGGTTTGGAACTAGACAATCTTTAATGTCCCTTCCAATCCAGGCTATTCTATGATTTTCAACCTGTGAAACTACTATTGCAGTTGTTCTCACTGATCTGTTCAGCTGCTGGGAGGTGGCAGAGGGTGCTCTCTCTGTGATTGAGACGTATTTGGTCAGTGCGGAGGTATGGAATTGTCAACATATGCGTGTGGCTGGTGTAGAAGTGGAATTTAGGGCTGTAGTCAACCTTTAAATGTTTCGGAATGGACAGTCTTAGTTTTTGGAAAACTTAGCTATATTCACTGTAACTTCAAGGTCAGCTGGTTCCACTGAAGATGACCACAGTTCAAAAGCCTCTTCAACAGGCACATGTGAAGATTTTGCCTGTGACTGGCACATTTGGAACCCTTGGGTTTTTACATCTGTTTTTGCTTAGGCATGCATACATTCGATGTAGATGGCAACTTCCATATGAAGCATGATCCTCTGCAGTCTTGGAAAGTGTCCTGTGTCTTGTGCTGTGTTCGAAACAAGCTCGTTGGAGGTTTGGCAAGTATTGTGTTATGTCATTCACTACTGTGCTGGATATTGTGAAGCTTAGCTGAATCACTTGGTAAAAAATGACAGTAATAATCAACTATCATCATACAGAGCTTTGCTGTGTTCAAACAAATCAGTTGCCAATTTCTGCTAGACTCCAAGAGGAGTCCCACAAATGATCCGCAGCTTCTTGCAGTTCTCTCTCTGGCATTTTAAACAAATGCAGCAATTTCTAAACACATATTGTGTTTTCCAAATTCATATAGGGCCAGACAAGTATGTGCCTTCTTAGGTTTTTTGTTGTTTTGCTTTGTTTGTTTTATTTCTTTTGCATAGAAATCCTCTTATTATATGTCCTATGTTTTTTTTTTCAAAATTAAAATTTTCTCAAGTCAAATAATCAATTTACCTATGCTCATTATCCACAGAGAACTGTTTTGCCATCCCTAAATTAATAAACACTGCAGGGAGCTTGTTCTTGTGAATACTGGTCTGATGACATCTATTTTCTTAGATGTTTCAATTGTATCATGATTTCCTCTTTTTCTCATGACTTTTGCTGACTGTTATAGTATCATGTGTCCCTGTTCTCAAGTATCCCCTCTCTTTAGAATCATGTGAGAAAAAATCTGTTTCAAGAGACCATTTTTTTTCCTTTTTAATGTTGTTTTGTAACTATGAGATCATGTACTAGAGCTGTACTGGTATAGGAGCAAAACTCCAAAGGATATTCCCAAGCGGTTTGATGCCTGTTGCAGTCATTGTTACTGTGGCGCTGTACGCATGTTGATCAAACTTCTGGCTTCCAGGGTCAAAGCAAAATAATTCTTCTTTGGTCTACATATGATATGCACTGTTCTGTTATGATTTGTCCCCACTGGAGCAATTTGGCTCCTTTTGAGGCTGGTCACTCAATGTGCTGTTTTTGTGGTAAAGTAGATTTGCTGTGAGGGTGACTGCCTTTTCTGGAATTTGACACTGATATCCCGGTAATGTAGTTTTTCAGGTTTTTGGGATGTTGGTATTTTTGCCACTTTTACAAGTTGGAACTGGTTCCTTCATTTCCTAAAAGGTGGACAAGATTTACATATTTATTACATATTGAACTGCTGCAATAATCTGCTCCTACCTTACGCTGTCTACAGGTTGGCAGGACTGCTTATAGGCTTTATTGTGCTGCTTTTGGGTTTAATACTGGACCCAGTACTGTTTAGCTTATTCATTAATGACTTGGATGCAGGGGCAGATGCCTTCAGAACAAGTTCACTGAGGACACTGGGAGAAGTGGCTGATACACCAGAGTGCTGTGCAGCCCTTCGGAAGGACCTTGATAGGTTGGAGAGGTGGACAGAGAGGAACTGTCTGAAGTTCAACACAGGCAAATGCTGGTCCTCCTGCACCTGGGCAGGAACAACCCCATGTACCGGTAACAGGCTGGGGGCTGACCTGCTGGAAAGCAGCTCCGTGGAGAAGGACCTGGGTGTCAAGGTGGACACATAACTGTCCATGAGCCAGCAGTGAGCCCTTGTGGACAAGAAGGCCGAGAGAATCTTGCAAGGCATTAGGAAGAGCACTGCCAGCAGGTCAAGGGAGGTGATCCTGCCCCTCCACTCAGCTCTGGTGAGGCCACATCTGGAGTGTTGTGTCTAGTGCTGGACTACTCATTACAAGAGAGGTGTGGAAATCCTAGTGTGGGTCCAGTGGAGGGCAACAAAGATGATTAGGGGACTGGAGCATCTCTCTTAAGAGGAAAGGCTGAGAGAGTTGGGCCCGTTCAGCCTTAATCTCATCAATGTATACAAGTATTTAAAGGGAGGGTGTTCAAAGGATGGACGCAGGCTCTTCTTGGTGTTGTTGAGCAAGAAGACAAGAGGCAATGGGCAGTCACTGATGCACAGAAGATTCCACATGAATATGAGGAACAACTTCTTTACTGTGTGGGTAACCATGCACTAGAACAGGTTGCCCAGAGATGTTGTGGAGGCTCCCTCAAGAGATACTCAAGGGTCTCTCTTGGAAATATTCAAGAACCATCTGGATGCAATCATGTCTCACATGTTTAATTGCTTTTGCTAGTGTAGAAGTTAATGGAGGGTCTCTGGTGGCCAGTCCCTGTTGAGCAGGGCAAACCATCAGCCACCCTTCATCTCCACCCCTTGGCAGCCTGGTAACTTGCTGATAGTGTTTAATGTTCATGGGCTGTTTGATTGACAAAGGCCTGTGTGGGGTTCTGTCCAAAATAATTTACAGGGCCACCTACTTTTTTTCTGCTTTCATTCTTTGAGTACTCATAAAATCAGTAATGTTCCCTAAGAGGCAAAGTATGAAAGGTTTTCATGTGGGGCAAACTTTTCAACTTTTCAAACAAAGCCTAAAGATGGCATGGAAAATAGGAGAAAAAAATGCATCTATCAACTACTTCATGAAAGATGACTTCCCCATGTTGACCACAGAACTACAGATAACTTTAAGGAGAGGAAACAGTATTGTAATGTTTTAAGCCTTACATGCAAACTATGTAGAGCAAGGCTATGCCATATTCCTCTCAATTTCTGAAAATGTATAGCTATTAACAACTCTCCTTCCTCTTGGCCCCACTCCCAAACAGCATATATGTTTATCATATTATCCAAAGTCTAGTCATGTTATTGCCCAAGGCTAGGATCTAAGTTATAAATAATTAAGATTTTAAAAGGTTTTGAATGGGCTTGAAATTTGATAAATAATCTAACCAGCACTTTGTTAAGAATGCTTTATTTGTTTTTGTTCTCGGCCTGTACATGTCCTACATACTGATATATAAATCAATTGAAGTGGTTCCCAAAGGAAGTAAAAGACTCACAGCTGTGATTCCATTAGCAAGTATATATCCATTGCAGACAAAATTTGCAGTTCTGTATATAGAGTTTTTTGGCTCTGATTTATTTGTAAGATCTGAGGAAGTAACTCCATCATCATTGGTAGCTCAGCAAAGATCTCTGGCTAGCACAGCATGTAGCTTAAGTACTACATCTTACATTGACATAACCAGGCTAGCATGTCAGACATAAGGAGCAGCAACTTGCCCTAGTTTTCCACTTAAAATACACCATAAGCACAAGAATGATTCTTAAGTGGGTTCAACAGCCCATATTGAAAGTTTGGTTTGATCTATATTGGTAGTTTGGAAGTACCTGTGGTATCTACCCAGGTTATCCCTGCAGCAAGGTACATACACTTGGTGCTTAGCAAACAGAAAATTAATGGATAGTGCCAAGCATTCCTCTTGATATCAGCAGAAGATGGAGGACTTTGCCATGGTGCATGACTGCAGATAAGACGAAGGACAAAGGAAAAATAATAAAAGTTAAAAAAGGACAGCAAAATGAATAAGGAATGTAACACTTCAGAGTCTTGACACTTTTAAAAGGTAATGAGAACTTACAAAGAGAAAGGTTATGTGTTGGACAAATGTAAAATATTCATACTATCTTCAGAAAGAGCTGTGTGACCTTGAGGACTGCAGTCATCGAAAGGGACTGAAATTTAGCAGTACAAAATGAAAGGTCAGGTACTCGCTAACTAATAACAAAACCTTTATAACAAATTGGGATCTTATCATCTGTAAATGACAGTGGAGGAAAAGCTTCTGAAAGCACTGGTAGATCAGAGTGGCTGTAAGTATCCAAAATTATGCATCTGTAAAAAGGCAGTTCAACTAGGCTAGCTGTCTGCAGTGGCGGTAGGAGACTATCAATGCCATTACATGAGGAATCCTAGAAGCACTGATCCCAGCACTAGCATCCCAGGCTACGTTAGGCAAAGCATTGCCAGCAGGTCAGGGAAGGTGATCCTTCCCTCCCATTCAGCTTTGGCAGACACCTGGAGTGCTGTGTCTAGTTCTGGGCTCCCCAGTACAGGAGAGACATATGGGACATACTGGAGTAAGTCCAGTGAAGGGCCATGATTAAGGCCTTGGAATGCCTGATAAACGAGGAAAGGCGGAGAGAGCTGTGACTGTTCAGCTTGAGAATGAGAAGGTTCAGGGGGATTTATTTAATGTGTATTATACCTGATGAGGGGAGTAAAGAAAATGGACCCAGGCTTTTCTCAGAGGTGTCCTAGTGATGGGACAAGAGGCAATGGGCACAAACTGAAACAAAAAATTCCATTTAAATGTGAACAGAAACTTGTTTTACTGTGATGGTGACTGCGTCCTGAAAGAGGTTGCCCAGAGAGTTATAGAGCCTCCATCCTTGAAGACATTAAAAAACAACCCAGGCATGGCTCTGAGCAACCTAGTCTAGGTGACCTTGCTTTCAGCAGGGGATTGGACTAGATGGTTTCCAGAAGGCATTCCCACCTCAGTTATCTGTGCTTGTGTGATTCATAGGTGATGGATTCAGAGTGCAGAGAGGGGTCACAGGGATCAGAAGGGACTAAGAGTGCCAGTCCTGCTCAGTAGGCTGAAACTTCCACATAAAAAACATGCAGTGGGAGAAAGGGGGATGTAAGTACTACAGAGAGAGGAGAACTACTTATTGCAAAAGGTCATGGTTTCATAATAGCAGCTGGGTTTATGCTTGCCATAAATAATTGGAAAGTTGAAGTCAAAAGGCGTTATTTAGACATCAGAGTAATAATATTCACTAACAACCTTCAGACATCAGGGACAAAAAAAGAATAAAAAAGGTAGCAAAAGCTAACTTTTTTTTAACAGCTGCTAGAAATTATTGGAAAAGAAATGCTATGTTGTG
Source organism: Campylorhamphus procurvoides (assembly GCA_013396655.1). Classification (NCBI taxonomy): domain Eukaryota; kingdom Metazoa; phylum Chordata; class Aves; order Passeriformes; family Dendrocolaptidae; genus Campylorhamphus; species Campylorhamphus procurvoides. The sequence continues at coordinate 3,360,210 of WBMV01009291.1, read as the reverse complement.
ATATCTCTATGAAAATGGGGTCTTTCAGTCAAAAGCATTTAAATATAGAGGCCCCATTTTAGTTACTCCAGTTTCTGTCTCCTTGAGGAACAAGTGAATGCTAAGCAATAAAGTTTGTGATCTCTTCAACTCACATCAGTATGATAAAGGGATTATGAGGACATAGAGAGAATGAGGAACTGAAATGCCTAAGAACGTCTTATGTAGTTAAACTGTCTGAGCCATGACAGAGATTTGAGTAAAATCAGTCATAGATACAGTAACATTGCTGTTATGGTGGGACTCAGCGGGGTGAGAGACCTGGAGACATTGCTTTGAAAATATAAATCTTCTTTCATATTCCTTCAAACTGTGTCTTTCATATCTTTCTTTAGAGTCCCATTTAAGAACAGGAGAATGCAAGAAGTATGTTATGAAGGTAAGCTACAGGGTTTTTTTTTGCTCTATACTGTTTCCTGGCTCTAGAAAGGCTTTTGCAGCACCTCTTCTTTCATAATCTCCCAGAAAATTCAGTTTGGTTCCAAAGCCCCAGGTCAAATGGACTAAAATGCATTTGGATAATGTCTTTTGAGGGTAATCTATACATCTGCACTTCCACAATGTACAGATTGTTCAAGCTATGTGATAATTGGCCATCATAGAAATCCTATGAAATTGATAACAATTACACTTCACACAATTGTTAATTCCAACTACTTTCTTCACAATAGATAATTACTATAATTTATATTGAAACATCTGTGGCAAAATAGAAAGCTAAGAGAAGCTCTGTAGAATAATTTTATAAATCTGTAAAACAAGTATGTAGATAAATAGGGAGCTGGTGGAAGAGCTTGCCAAGACACTCTCCATCATTTATCAAAAGTCCTGGCTCACCAGGGAGGTCCCAGATGACTGGAAGTTGGCCAATGTGATGCCCATCCATAAGAAGGGCCAGAAGGAGAATCCAGGAAACTACATGCCTACCAGGCTGACCTCAGTGCCCAGCAAGGTGTTATGGAGCAGATCATCTTGGGTGCAATCACACAGCACCTACAGATGCTGGGGGATCAGACCCAGCCAACGTGGATTCAGGAGGGGCAGGTCCTGCCTGGCCAACCTGTTCTCCTCCTATGACCAGGTGATCTGCCTGGTAGATGAGGGGAGGGCTGTGGAGATAGTCTGCCTAGGCTTCAGCAAAGCCTTTGACACTATCTCCCACAGCACACTCCTGGAAAAGCTGGCAGCCCACGGCTTGGACAGGGGCACTCTCTGCTGGGTTAAGGTCTGGCTGGATGGCTGGACCAGAGAGTGCAGGTGAATGGAGCTATATCCAGGTGGTATCCAGTCACTAGTGGTGTCCCCCAGGGATCAGTGTTGGGCCCAGTCCTGTTTAATATCTTTACTGATGATCTGGATGAGGTGATCAAGTCTATCATTAGCAAATTTGCGGATAACACCAAGTTGGGGGGAGTGTTGATCTGCTGGAGGGTAGAAGGGCTCTGTAGAGGGACCTGGACAGGCTGGATAGATGGGCTGAATCCAACAGGATGAGATTCAACAAGGCCAAGTGCCAGGTCCTGTACTTTGGCCACAAGAACCCCCTGCAGCACTGCAGGCTGGGCAAAGTGGCTGGAGAGTGGCCAGGCAGAAAGGGACCTGGGGGTTCTGACTGACAGAACACTGAACATGAGCCAGTGTGTGCCCAGGTGGCCGAGAAGGCCAATGGCATCCTGGCCTGTATCAGGAATACTGTGGCCAGCAGGACCAGGGAAGTGATCCTTTCTCTGTACTTGACACTGGTGAGGCCACACCTTGAGTACTGTGTCTAGTTCTGGGCCCCTCATTTTAGTAAGGATGTTGAGGTGCTGGAGCATGTCCAGAGAAGGGCTATGAGGCTGCTGAAGGGTCTGGAGCACAGGTCCTGTGAGAAGTGGCTGAGGGAGCTGGGATTGTTTAGCCTGAAGAAGTGGAGGCTCAGAAGTGACCTTATTGCTCTCTACAACTGGCTGAAAGGAGGTTGTATTGAGGTGGGTATTGGTCTCTCCTCCCAGGTAACCAGCAGCAGGACAAGAGGGCACAGTCTTAAGTCATGCCAGGGGAGGTTTAGCTTGGACATAGCAAGAAACTCATTACAGAGAGAGTGATTTGGCATTGAATTTGACTGCTCAGGGAGGTGACGGAGTCACTGTCCTTGGAGGCATTTAAGAAGAGACTGAAAGTGGCACTTTAGTGCCCTGGTCTAGTAGACAAGGTGATGTTAGATCCAAGGTTGGACTCGATGATCTCAGAGGTCTTTTCCAATCTAATTGCCTCTGTGATTCTGTAATAAATAGCTCTAGTCCCAGGTGCTTGCCTGATCAATGCCCATGAAGTCTGCAGCACTGAGGGCTTCCTCTTCATGGTAGTGGATGTGTTGTTTATAGTCCTTGCTTCACAGTTCTCTGTGACAAGTTTGATAAGTACAATTGCTCCTGGTTGATTTGATTATGTGGCTTTGGCTCCTGTATTGCTGCTTGAGCACTTTTTGTTTTAAAACAAAAAAATGTCTCATGTGTCAGGGTTGTCTATTGTACAGCCTTTTGGGTACCTGCTGATGAAATATCCTGTTACCTGAGACAGGCTTGGCATTGCTGCAAGCCCAGTGAAGCAAAGCTGCTGGAGAGCTGCTGAGATGGGCTCACTGTCCCTGCTGGGAGCTGCTCTCCTCACTCACAGGCAGGCACAGCTCAGTCCCACACCTTTTCCAGCCTGGCTCTTGATGACAGGTTCCTCAGCTGGGTATGCTTGGGCCACACCAGACTTTTCTCTTTTGATGCATTCAGATTCATCCCTTGGCCAAAAGCAGGAACATCAACAGTGGCTTTTACTTCCTCTCATATAGTCTGGGAAGAGCCTTGCACATCTGCAAGGTCTCCAGCTGTTTATGGCATCACATGTGCAAAAGCTGCTTGCAGGCAGCACAGGGAATTTGGCAGGATGTCTGACATTGAGCCTGATTGCCCTCCCAGTTCATTTACCTTTTTTGACCCACCAGAGTGTGGTGGTGCTCCTGCCCAGCGAACACTGGATTTCCATTGCAGCCAGTTTCAGTCTTCCGTTTCTTTGACAGCTCAAGCTTCTGCCAACAAGTTGCATTATGTTCTCTGTCACCCTGCAAAAAGGAAAGACACGTGCAGTGTTACAAAGCTTTTGCCAGCTCGTAGGCAAGTGCTGAGTGGCTGTGGATGTGCAGTGACTCACACCAGCTGGGATGCTGATGTCTTCTAGCTATATTTGCAGACCCACCCAGACATCAATGCTTTATCATAGCTTTGTTCTCTACTGTTAGAAGCATTGCACTGCAAATCTTTCAGCTTACCTAGTATGTGTGACTGTAAATCTTCACCTGTGTGGCTGCAAATTTAGTCAGTATCTCCAAAATTGCTCAGTAGCTCATGCTGGGAGATGATGCAAGATGTCAGCAGGTCTGAGTGCTCATCAAACCTTGGGGTGAATAGATAGACTCAGAAAAAGTTGGTAATATCGATTTTGCTGCAGGTAGTTAACACAGGCTTGATATCCAGCAACTGAATAAATTTGCCATCAATTTTATCTTACTATATAGCATTAAGATGCAGGCTGCATTAATTCCAAGAGGAGCCACCTGAGTCAGCTGTTCTGTGAGCTGAGGACTGGGCTTATTTTCTAGAGGAAAGTCCTTGGTGTATTCACTGGTTCAAATGTGATTCTAGCAGCACTGCAGTTATGGAAAAGGGAATATCCCCCTATTTCCAGTGGAGAGATAGTAAGATTTATTGCAAAGGCTCGTTCTGAAGGTGTCTGGGACTACTTGTGTAGCTTTTCCTTCAAACTTGAAAAAGTCAGCAGAAGGATTACCATGGGTCACAAGAGAAGGAAAATGCCGTATCTGAAAAAACAAAAGAAGCTCCTCTTGTTTAGCTTAGCTAAATGGAGGTTGGAGGCAATACAGCTGTTGTCTATGAAAATGTTGCTGTGAAGAATAGGGATTTTCTGAAAACAGACAAAATTATATGAGAACTGAAGGTATATAAATGGTCCAGGACCAAAATCAAGCCAGAAAATAAAAGGTGTCTCCCTGTCATTGTGGTGGTAAAGTCCTGAAAGAGCCTTCCAACCAATGTACAGTACTTGCTTCCAAAATGGAGCTTGGTGTGGCTATGAAAAAGTTTTATACAGTATGATGCTAGTGGCAGCCTTCTGTCATCAGGAATTCTATTCCTCTAGTATATCTGTTTTGTTAAAATGTTTATAAGTGCCAGTTATTTTCCTCTCCAAGGGAAGGTAACCACCAAGAAAAAACGTGGCAGGCAAGCAAAGCATGCATCAGGAAAAGTATCAAGGGATCCATTAGCCTTTTTGTAAGCATGTTCAGTGGCTTGCTGAGGTCTCTGCTGAGCTGGACACTTAATTGTGATGCATACACACATTACAGGCAGAATTAAAATTACACAGGGAAACAAAAACAAGTTAACAAGCAACCAACAAAAAAATCAGTGCATTAAAATCTAGTCCTTTGTCCTCAGGGACTGGTGCTGTCACAGTCTCCAGGGCTGTGTGTTGTGCTTCCTCTTGGGAAGTGCAATAGCAAAGCAGCACCCTGTGAATTGTGACATGCTGTGAAATATGGGTTTAAATTTCATGGAACAGAGATATGTTGCAAAAGTCTTGTTTGTTCAAGGTTTTCTCTTTGTTTCTTCCATTGTCTAGAGGAACTTGAATATGAGAATATTAATATTTTATGTCTATTCACAGACAGGTCTTTTTTCACTCAAGCCCCTGCTAGCAGATGTTCCTTATCTTTTGCCTTTTAAAGAATTGCTATTACCCTCCAGCTGTCCCTGTTTTCCTTTGGTTAGGGATCCAGTAGCAGTTACCTAAATAAAGAGAATTGTCTTTCATATCTAGTTGCATTTTTTTAAAGAGTTTGATCATCCCTGAGACCTCAGGAATTTTTTACAGGGTATATGTGGATGGACTTGTGGCTGATGGTCAACTCTAATGAAAGTGACCTTTCCTGTTCCCTCCTCCTTAAACACACTACTATCCCCTATCATTTCCTATTTTCTTAAACTATAAAGAAGGCCTGTCTGCCATCTTTATCTTCTTTCTGAGACTATTTTCAGGATTCCTGCACTGGTTATTAATGTAGCAAGGCAACCTCAGTGTTGTTTTAACCTTATGTATGCTGACGGTACCATGGGTTAAAAAGAATTGCCTGCTTCTTTCAAGTTAACATTGGAACAAGGATGACTTTTTTATATTTTTTAATTTTTTTCTTTAATTTTAATTTTTTTAGTTTTGTTTGGGTTTTTTTCTCTGTTTGTGAGCAGTTAGGACTTCAGGGTGCCAAAACCTTTCAGATATTTTGCTTTCTTTATTCTGACAAATTCACTTCAAAAATATTTATATGTAAGAGAAAAGACTCCAAAGTTCAAAGCTCATAGAGCCCTGTGCAGTTTTCTTTTCAAAACTTTTTTTGTAGCACTTCTCTCCAGGGGATCCATATTTTTTGAGTAGGGCAGGAACATTACCTTATGCCCGACGTCTGCCTGAAGTCAATGAAAGGTTGTAAATTGACTGCAGTGGATACTGGATCTAGGTATCTCTCACAGCAAGCTTAAGCAAGCTTGGTTAACTAGAAAATATTTTTCTTGGTAGTGTATTTTATTCTGAGTAATATTTTATTTTATACCTTTTGGATTAAAAAGGCACTATAAAATATTCTGGAGATAGCAGCTGAGGTGAATGCTGCTGATTGTCCAGGTTGAATGCAGACATGGCCTGAAATAAATTTGGCATGCTTTGCTAGTAAGAAGTCAGTGAAATAGTTTGTGCATCACAGGAGGTTAATTTTTGTTCTGTAATAATCAGCCATATGAATGGTGCCCCCTTTAACAAACCTGTGAGACCTCTGTGCTCTCTGGCAGTCAGTGTTCATGTGACCCTTTTCCTATTGCACGTGTAACCTGGGTGCAGAAGGACCCTCTTGCCTGTGAAGGTGCCAGAGTCTGCAATGTCCCATGGGGAAGACACAGGCAATTCAATGGAGCAGGCTGTTGAGCAGACTGCACTTGCAGAGGATTAAGAGTCAGTAAGGTGGAATCAAAGGGCATTTCATTTGTGAAGCAGTTTTTAGCTGTTTGATCTCACCGAGAAAACTCAAGCCCTTTGCAGTCTTGTACCATTCCATAGCCCTGTTTGGTCACTCTTTGGAGCAAGAACATAGACGGAGTTTGTCATACAGTGTTTCAACACAGAGCAAATTTCATCTAGTGAGTGGGAACATTCACGTAACTTCAATAATAGGAAGACCTTGTGTAAACTGCTTCTTGTCTGCACCTATTGTCTGGTTTTGCTATTGCTTAACAAAGGACCTGGCATCTGGATGCCTTTCAAATGATCAGGGAGAAAAGAGGTTGCTCTCTTTCTCAAACAACTCATGCAAAAATGTTTGGATGATGGTCTGCTGTCCTTAGTGCTCCCTGTGGGTTATCTCAGTCTCCTTTGTACTGGGCCCTTTCACTGTACATAGTGGCACATCGCACAGGTTAACAAAGCAATGGACATGCTGCCTCAGGACAAAGTTCATCTTGCCTAGGACACTGTCTCCACCAAGAGCTAGCAGTGTATGCTTGGATGAAGAAGTTAAGAGTGACCCCTGCTCTAGAGTAATACTTATGATCCCAGCACTCAGCAGTTTAGGGACATTATGGGTCAGAGGTCTCGTCCATAGTGCTTTGCTTAATGGCCACGAATGGCTGATCTTTCTGGAAGTTGTCTAAGCACTTCTCAAACTTGCTCAACCCTGCAGCCTTCACAGTGTTCTGTGGCAGTGAGTTCAACATTGACACCATGAATATTGCAGAAAAAGGGTTTCATTTTGCTTCTTAAGGTAGTGAGGTGAAGTGGGTCATGAGTCATAGCTTGTACTTCAGCATGATGAAGAGGTCATGGCTACAGAGTTTGTTGGCATGATGCAGAGCTGATGGCTAGCTAAGACCCCTGACCATAGCAGCACAGCTGCTTTTGGGTACCCAGACTGACACAGTCTATTTGCACACCCCTCCAATGACCACTCTCTGTCACTTCAGCAAATTCCCCAGCATGAGCTCTGCCCACCAAGCTGGGTACAGACATACCCCTCACTTCCTTGAGGAAGCGATGGAGCCACAAGCCAGGCTTTCCTATGGGGAAAGAGTGATCAGGTTGATACTAAGCCTGAATTAGATGAAATGAAAATGCCTTGTGGAAAGAAATAGAAAACAAATTATATGAGACCAGGAGCAACTGAGAGTCAGTTTCTCTATTGAAGACAAAATCGCAAAATGGGAGACAAAATGAATCCTTGGCTCTTCTTGATGTAGAACTGAATAGAACTAATTTGTTTTTCTACCTGTCCTTATCTACAAAATTGTGACTTTTTTTTTTTTGATGCAAGCAATGCTGCAGTGATCCAGGTTATGCCCTACAAGTTTCAGCCCTTGCAATGTGCTCTGCCTAGGGAAGGAAACAGCTGCTTCTCAACTCAGCTGTGCTTTCCTCAGGGGACTTGGTAACATTTATGTGCTTGAATCTTCCTGCCTTTCACTTTGGTTCTGGATGAAGTTCAAGGGATTGATTTACAGTATAAAATACTTTGCATCCTGGTGGTGAACCTGCTTTTCACTGATGCAGAGGGATCTAAGCTAGCTGTCTTTATAAATGGAAAAAGAATAGTATTTCTGGTGAGGACCTCATCACCAAAATGTTCACTTTTTTTTGTTTGGTTGGTTTGGTTTTGGGTTTTTTGTTTGTTGGGGGTTTTTTTGGTTTTGTTTTTGGGGTTTTTTTTTGTGTGTGTTTTGCCCCGAATGGCTCCTATTATGATTACTTTTGAATCTTGTCTATTTTTCAGTGGGAGAACCTGGGGTTGTGCCTGTGTCAGGAAACAAAATGTGCCTGGGACTGGTCCCAACAGGTTGTAGTCCATGTCCATGGCATTAAATTCTCACTCCTCCAGCACAGAGTGGCCAGTTTTTAACTGTACTCCTTAGCCTTGCTATTTTCTGTACCAGGGAATATTTGGGAGGCTTCTAGATGACTTGGAACAAAACTGTGTCAGGAACCACGGTAATGAATTAGCAGTCCAAGTAATTCAGTTCTGGTGGTTGGGAACAGTTCCTGGCCCTACGTAATAGGGATGACTGATTGCCAGCAATTAGGGTAAGGTTTGCAAAAGAGCTAATGATTTTGAGCTCTTGGTAAGGTATTGCTGAAAATGCTGGTATTTCTTATCATTGACTTGGAGACCTTTGGGGAGAGCTTTTGCACAAATAAACAGCCTTGGGTAATGAGAAAGAACAGTGGTTCTTGAGGATTTGCTCTAGGTGATGACAGAAGAGGTGGGAGAGGATTATTTCAGGGTGCTAGATCACCATGAGCAATGCCTAGTTCAGAAAGGCTGAGGTGTCACTGAAGCAAGAAGGTCCAAGTGACCCATAGGAACTATTTCAGAAAGGGTGGTAAGGTGGAACCAGACTGTATTTCTGTGGCATATGGTTAGCACTCTTTCTGAGAGCTTAAATCATTTAAGTCCAAGACCTACACTGTCTGATCAGGACTGGATTTAACTCTCTAGGACTGAAAGTTCACGAACATGACATATATAAAAAATTAGGGGTCAGGACAGACCCTGTTTCAGTTTATTACAGGCGTCTGTCAGGAATTTTTGTTGGTGCTGTTATTATTCTTTCATAAAACTTACCTGGGATTTTGTGTCTCAGTCAGGGAATATTTCCAGCTCCATTCAGATTTAGAAGGGCAAGGCAGAGGGAGCTCTGGCTGTGGAGGGAATGGGGGAAGATGACAAAAAAGTGGTCATTTGAATGTGCACATTTGTCAAAAGAGAGCTTTAAAGATTAAATTCTACTGGGAAATAAACTGACAGCCAGTACAACTCAATCCCTCATGCTTCTGGCAGTGGTCTCTGCCTCCAGCAGCAGATTCCCAGTAGCTTTGTATGCAGCAAATGGTTATATGATAATAATTCCAAAATTTCTTTAAGAAGAAAACTTTTTTAATTCCTAAGTGCAAGAACTGACTAGTCTTGTTGGTTTCATTCATAATGAACACATTTTGGTTCTACTGTAAGATAAAGTAAATCCTGGAAATTTAGATTAAAGCCTGACTTCTATTAGTCCAGATGTTATAAAAAAATACCGAGTACCAAATGCCTTTCTCTTCCCTAGCCTTTTGGAAGACTGGAGTATGTTCTATGTTTTAGGAAAGACAGAATGTTGCTCAAGATTTCATTAATCTGAAGTTTGCTTCATAATTTTGATGCTATCTTGGGATCTTGAACACTGTCATACTAAGCTTTCCTGAACACCACTCCACCCTGCATTTCAAACACAGACCTGGGTGACATTTCTAAAAACCACTACATATTCATAAATTGGGAAAAACAAAGTTATGCTGAGCATGATCTTACTTTTGTTGGCTAAAGGTCAAAGAGAAAATGTTATTAGGAAGAGCTCAAAAGGGTCATTCATCTTCTGTATATTGTAGCAGGATAAAAACCACCTGAAAATCTCTGGACACAACTTAAGGAGTTCCAGAGCATATTGATAATTGAGATAATAAAAATGTGTGTGGTGGCAAATTAGGGAAAATCTTGACTGAGGATTGATGGCCCCCACTATTTACTGTTCTTTGTTGTGCTGTATCTGGACCAGTCTCTTGGAGTCAATTTGGCATCTGGTTTGTGAGTTAAGAGAGTCAGATGCAGCCTTGGTGTTTTAGCTCTCTGAAAGTGACATGTGCTTCAGTGTGACCTGATTTTTTTGTTTGCTTGTTTGTTTATGGGTGGTTTTGGGTTTTGTTTTGTTTTTTATCTTGATAGGGATTTGATTGTAGTGTCCTGAAAATGTTTGGGAAATGATTTCTTGTTCCTTTTGTTTTTCCTCTCCTTGGTTGGCTCACCTAGTGAAAAAATCAAGAGAAGATAATCTAATGCCTGAGCAAACAGAAACTCCTTATATTCAGGTGTGTTCAACTGTGCCTGAGAATACTGTGCCTCATTCACATATCTATTCATTGCAGACTGTGTGGATCATCAGAAGATGCCCAAGTGTTTTGCAAAGATATGAAGACAATAGTAACTTGTAGCCAATTCTTGAATTGTGAGCTATTCTTTTTACAGAAATACACAGTTAAGAAAGTTCCAAAGGGAAAACTTCATTAGGTAGAATTCATGTACACCTTTTGGAGTTTGAGCAGTGCAACTATCACTGAGTGATACAACATACTTTAGAAAGAGCAGGTTTTCATTAGATCCTTGCTTTTATCTCTCTGTTTGGAAAGAAACACAGCTCATGTCAAAATGTTAAAACTGCTGTACTTTTTAAAGGAACTGGGTTTTGAACAGCAGGACTTGCATTGATTTCAAAGCTTCTCTGCACTAGAGTTAAAAACTTTGTAGGACACTTTGGGCAGTTGCCTGTCAAAACTCATGTTTGACATTTCTTCTCACAGCAGAACAAATGAAAGTCAAGGGATGAGGGAGCTGTAATAGATTACTTTTTGCTAAGGTATTGCATGTTTAGTCTTTTATATGCTTTTTTTTGTGCAGAACATTTTATAAAGGAAGAAGAAATTAGGTAAATATCACATGGTATTTCAGATCTGCATGTGGAGATTTGTATCAAAACTGTTGAAGTGGTAGGTCAGAGACTGCTGCTGCTTACAGCAGTGCTTGATTAGAGGGAAAGACACTTTTTCAAGAAATCATCCAACAAAATGGAGTTCTGTGGTACTGTCATCCCTTGAAGCAAGGAATCAGCCTTAATCCTTTCAGACCAAACTGACAGCAATTTACAAAATGCAGCCTTGTTAGTGTGATGCTTGCAAAATTTTCTTCCTTTCATCTGTTCAGTGAGCGTTACATTTTCATTTTTCTTTAACTTGCATTTGACTCTGGGGCTTCAGCTTACATCAGTCACAGCCTTTCAAACTCTGTGTCTTTAGTCCCCCTTTGATGACTTGTACTGAAGGCCAATGTCTTGTATCAGCTATAGTGTGGCCAGCAGGACCAAGGCAGTGATTGTCCCCCCGTACTCAGCCCTGGTGAGGCTGCACTTGAATCCTTGGCTCAGTTTTGGGCCCCTCAGTGCAAGAGACATTGAGGTGCTGGAGAGGGTCTTCAGAAGGGCAGCAGAGCTGGGGAAGGGTCTGGAGCACAAGTCTGATGAGGAGTGGCTAAGGGAGCTGCAGGTATTTAGTCTGGAGAAAAGGAGGCTCAGCACCAGATCAGGCTGCTCAGGGAAGTGGTGGGGTCACCATATATGGAGGTATTTAAAAGACGTGTTAAAAGATGTGGTACATGGGGACATGGTTCAGTAGTTGACCCGACAGTGTTAGATTTATGGTTGGACTTGATCTTAAAAGTCTTTTCCAACCTAAATTATTCTATGATTCTATAATCACTTGAAAATGTGACAGGAATGAGTCTCTCTTCTCAGCTGGATGAAATTAATGAGGCAGTGTTAATTAGCTATGGTCCGTATTCTGCAGCACTCTGAATGCTGCCTTTTTCTTATGCACAGAAGTGGCAGAATAAAGCCCTGCCTTGAGGGCAATTTTTGAAGCCTGGTATGGAGATTTAACCACATAGTTGCAGTTCAAACCATTGACAATTGCACCCCTAAGCTTTCAAATCCTGCTCATTGCTCTGAAAAAAACCATCTAGACACATCTGACTCTGGATAACAACAGAAACGTTTGGTGCTTCTGAAGCAGTTAACATCTGCTCATACATTAGTTAATTAACAGAGCAATATTAATCTTTGGAGAAGATCTAAAAAATAAAAGGAGATAGCACTGCTGACACAAGACTTGCTCAGGCTGCACTGATGCTCACTGAGCTGCATTTTGAAGCCTCCCATTAACTTTATTCTGTCTGGCTAAGGGCCCAAGTGTGACTTGTCATTAGTCATACTTTAGTTTTAGATACTATTCAGTTTCTCTTGACCTCTTCCAAAACACATGGTAGAAGGATTACAGCCTGTTCCACCTGACACCAACGCTTACATACTTTGGTTTTGCATATGTATATTTGACAAGTTGTCCTTCTCAATTGTTCAGAATTTCTTAGAAATAATAGGACTTCAACTATTAGTCATTGCCAGGTAAGTGTCATGAGCTCCTTTAGCAGTAGTATCTGTACAACTTTTCCAATACTAAGCATTTTTCTCTAACAACACTTCTGTTGGAAAGGGACAGTGTATTGTCACCATCTTTCTGACATGGAACTGAGGTACATGAGTTAAATTTCAGGGCCAGATTGAAACACATACATTGGCATATATGGAGGGTATCTAAGCTCCTGTTACAGTTGTTGGAGATCTAGTTCATCAACTCCCTGGAGAGGAGTTGCCTTCACCCTAAGATAGATATCTAGTGGTTCCTCAGTGAATCAGAGAATATTTGAAGTTAAACAGAGCTTAAAAGGTCATCTAGTCCACCCCACCCCTGCTCAAGCAGGACCACCTAAACCCAGATCTCCGAGTTCATGAGATGTCTTCAGAGGTGGAGACCATACAACCTCACTGGACAGCCTGTGCCAGTGTTTGCTCACTCTCACAGTAAAAATAGTTTTCCTTATTCATGAATAAGGACCTGTGTAAGTAAGGGACTCACTCAGAGGAAGTGTGACAGAACACTTCAGCTGCACCTTCAGCTGCTCAGCACAGCATGATGCAGTAACAAAGGTCTGTGAGTACAGCACGTTATTCTGGGCCAGCTCTGGAGGTATGCTTTAAGAATTAGCTTGATCAAGGACCACTGGCTCAAGGACCTCTGCATCACATGCTCTGGGGCAGGGCGGGTAAGGCCACAGAGCAGTTTTGTTAGAGCACATAATTGAACTCCTCCAAAATGCTGCTTTTCTTAGTGCTTTAGTCAGTGTACCACTCCTACTCTTTATTCAACTGGAAATGAAATGCAAAACGAATAGCAAAAATGCCTGTACATGTTCATTCTGCAAACCAAAAGTTATGTCACTTGGTGGCTGATGGAGAATAAAACATTCATAAGGCGCAGAGGCCCAACTTGTGCAATTGGTATCAAATTGTTCAATAAAACACACACAGATACAGCAGACTGCAAATATCACTGTATTTATACAACATGCCCAATGCGCCCAGTGATTGAAATGGCAACCAAGCTATAGAGAGCACACCTGCCCAGAGTTTAGAGAGAGAAATGAACAGAAAGTCAACCATGAGCAGCTAATACTCAATAAAGACAAATATTAGAGAGGCTATTTAGATAAGAGAAAAGGGAACAGTGTCTCCTTTGCTGAGAGATGTCTTTATTACATTAGTTCTGGAAGGGCACTTTATGATCATTAAGAAGCCTCTTGTTTTCATATAAGAGAGGAAACAGAAACAAGAAATAGATCTCTGAATCTTCCTGAAAAAATCACCAGGGGTGTTACAGAGATTAAGGTAGTTTTAAACAAAATAAATCCCCACACACCCGGAATTCTGAAACTAAGCTGAACCTAGAAGCAGATGAGAAAAATACAAAAATGCATATTTCCCTCAGTGGTTTTAATTTCTGCATCTAGGCACCAGCATAATTTAGAATCATAGAATTGTTAATGTTGGAAAGCACCTTTAAGATCCTCAAGTCCAGCCGTCAACCCAGTACCACCACCATGCTCACCACTGAACCATGGCCTCAAATGCCATATCCACACCGTTTTTCTTAACACATGCAGGGATGGTGAGCCCACCATTTTCCTGGGCAGTCTGTTCCAATGCTTCACAACCCTTTCTGTGAAAAAAAAAATCCTAATATCTGGTCCAAACCTACCCTGGTGCAACTTGAGGACATTTCCTCTTGTCTTGTTAAATTTGATGTGCTAAAATAGGGAGGGAAAATGGACAGTCCAGTTATCTCTGTCTCAACTGGACTCAAGCGATGCTGAAAATCCAGTTGGCAAACCTTTCCTTTTTTTGTGTCCTCTTGTTGTGGCAGCACAGAAAAGCACATGATCATTTATCTACATAAAAAAATGTAAGGTTTAACCATTTTCCTTCTGTTTCATGGTACACTTGAACATATATTGTGTTGCTGCTTAAATCCATCTAAGAAGCTGGAAATTCTGTACTAGGTTCTAGTTATAAAGAAATTACTTACTGTAGACATGTTTCTAAGTGGTGTGTTGGACGATTTGTAAACAGATTTTTATTTTTCCTTTTTCTTTTTTTTTTTTCCCCTTCCCTGCTGTGCTGGGGCAATACAAGTGAGTGAACTCAGCAAAATCATGCTCAGTTATTTTTATGCTTACTCTGTGGTATTTTCTGGAACAGCAATTTATAGGTGTAGCAAGCTAAGGCTCTTCTACTGGTATTTTGGCTGTTTATTTGCTGATGATAATGTTTAGCTGATTTTGCTCTCTGAAATACTGGACCCTATAACTGCAATGATCCAGAGAATGATTTGCACACAGCCCATGGTTCATGGTTCTTTTTCTGGGTCATGGTATTTTGCAGTGTCTGTGTCTTTGAACAGCACAGGCAGTAGTGAAAATGCTATGTAAAAGCTTCTACTTACATGGAGCCATCTCTATTTTTCTCTACTGCTGCCTGCTGAATTTAATGCTAAAGTAAGTGACTGCAGATGCTCTAGGCCATCGCAAGGTCCCTTTGGTTTTATTTATTGGAAAGTTGAGTGAACCTCTGGCCCAAAACAGTAATACCTGTCTAGAGAGAGGCAAATACATGACATTGTATTGCATCTGATGGTCAGTGCATGACACACATATTCCAGCTCTCTCCTTTTGTGCTGTGGAACCAGGCAATCCTCATTCAGCTCATCTCAGAGCTGAAGTCTTATGTGTATCAACCCATGATTACTTCAGTAGGTCAAACTTACATTCAAATGTGCAATTCGTTTTCATCATGGGCAACAATAGTAGTAATGTGACCCAATAACATCCTTAAAGCCTTGTATTTGTTGTTTAGAACAAATGCATTTTCAGAAAAGAGCACCTTCAGGATGAAAAAGTATTCTGAATGCATCTCTCATCCCTCCCTGATGCTTCCTGTTCCTTTTATTGTGGAAAGTCCATTTTGCTCAATCCTGATGTCTATCTGACTCCTCAAGACCACTGCAAGCTTTTGAACTTCTCTCCTCTTTTGACGTACAGTTCTTGTCTGGCCCAGAAGGAAGGATGGCGATCTATGGGGAATGGCAGAAATGTTTGGTCTGGACAAGACTCACAACTATTCAAAGAAACTTTGCTTTTAAAGATATGAAAATCTTTTTAGATAGCATATAAACAGATTGTATCACTATATTAACAGAAAATGTTCATTCTGGGTAATATGTTATTTTTTTTGAAACCAAAGACCCACTCCCTCTCCAAAACCAATGTGCTCCCTTCCCTCTCTTGTCCCAGCCACACTTGGGTGTATCAACCCAAGCACATGCTGCCACTGCTGCTGCCCTCACTTCTCCTGCCCCAGCAGGGCTCAGATGATGTCACTGGAATGGATAATTCACCTGCCATCTTGGTGGGGCAGTGGGGAGGTGCCCCATACAGCAAAAGAAACGGGATGCCTCTGGTGCTGAAAAGAGTTGGACTAAGCAGGCCTTTGGGTGGCCCTTACAAAGTGCAATAGAGAGTGATGGACACAGAGCACATCAAGTGCTTGAATGCTTTCAATTTTGCTTGAAATGAAGATTTCAGCCATATGTTCTGTAACACTACATTGGCTGTTGATTAAATTTGTTTGTCATTAGGTTTCTAATTAGTTCTTCTTCCTTTTTTTTTTTTACTTTTTTTGCTATTTGCAGCAGGTGCTTGCTTTTTATGACCCTATTGCACATGTGCTCAAGTGTTCTGGCTTGTGCAGAGACTTTTTCTGCAATTGCTTATCTTGTGATTCTTCTTTACAGAGCTGAAAGTTCACATTAACATCAATGAGTATCCTGACATATTTGCATTTTTTGATTTAAATGTGAATGAACAGATCCTTTTACTGATGTGCTCAGACACATCAGTGAGGGGTGTGGTATAGTAACCTGGGTGATGAGGATTTGTTATGACATTGTTCCTAAATTATTGAATCCATCTTGCTTTATGCTAATTAGATCTCTCTGTTTGGTGATAAAACCAGACCTGGCAGAAAATGGGAACTTAATTGCTTTCATGAAACATTTAGACAATAATAGACCTATGAACAATTAGTTACCTGGATTTACAATGCACAAGTCTTGCAATCTCATTTATTTTTAAGCAGTTGTAGAATTAGTGAATAAATGTGAATAAATGCAATGTATTTGGATTTAAATAATTTCATGCAGTATGTCCTGGATTTTTGCAGTTAAAAAATAGTTTGAATTATCCTTCTTATGAAGGTCATGGAATAATATAAAAACAAAAATGTGTGCTTTAATGAATCAAAATGGATTAAATTATTGAGAAGCTTGTAAGGGATTTTATTTGATCCAATTTCAGTGAATATTTTCCTTAATGATCTTTAAGAGGGAGGAAGCCACATGATAATGAAAGTAGGAGAGAACAAATGGAGATAATAAATGCTACAAAGGGATCTAGACCTACTGGAGATTTGAGCACAGAGTAGCATACAAAAACTTAAGAGATGCTAATTAGTAAATACAAAGTCCAGGGATCTGCAAAGACAGAAATTCTGTATAAATTGAAGAGAATTTAGAAAAGAAGGAGAAAATATGCTTGATTGGTGTAGGGATGGGTGCACAGAAAAGACTAAAAGGACAATTCACTTCCCCTGCTTTGTGATGGGAAGAGCCAGGGTTGAGGTTGTTGTATTGTTGGTTCATGTGAAATCTGTGCCACAGTTCAGAAAGGAGCTTTACCAGGTTAATATGAGAGCTGTGCGTCTTGCCTGCTGACACATTTCTGCAAACAGGTTCTGCTCAAATGCTCCAGAGGCACTGCATTTCGATATAAGCCTTGCGTAGAGGGTGTCTTGGGAGGGAGAACCAGCACTTTTCTGTGAAGGTGTGAAAGGTGTGAGCTGAAAGGATCAAATGCAACACTAGCAAGACCAAATTCCAGCCTGTCAGATTCAGCTCAGTTGTTTCAAGAGCAATGTAAGGAGCAAATGAAGAGGAGATCCAAACTAAAACCTGAAATCCAAATGCTCCATATCTGTTTGGATTCATATACAGACTATGTGCTCACTTTCAATGTAGGAAAGAAAATACACATTGGGTGTGAACACCTCCCAAGTGATGGTAAAATCTTCTTGATTTTTCCCCACTTTATAGTCCCAGGCTCTCTTTAACTGAGTAGTGTTGGGTTTTATCCTGTTTTTTTCTGCACTGACTTCATAAGTCCGGTTCTTTTCCACTTCTCCAGCTGGCCAAGGGCAGCTCAGCAGAAAGGCAAACCTCCTCTTTAGGGGAATTTGTTTGAGCACACTGGCAATGTGGCAGTATAGAATATTAGGTCTGGGCCTGACCTGGACCACCAGCGAGGATTAGTAGAGGAGAAGCTTTTTCTACTCTGTATCAATATATTGTCCTTGCATGGTTTTTGACTTTGATTTAAAAATCAATGAAGTAGGATGTTTCTGACATTGCTGCAGTCAAGACATGGTGGTAAACTGGTGTTGCTTGTTTGCATCTCCTTTTACACACCACTCCACAGGCAGGGTACCACATCTGCCTAGTCTCCATGTGTTGCAGTTCAGCTCCAGTGGGAATCAGGGAGGACTGCCTCCAGGCTGTTCCCAGTTCCCACCAGTGCAGCAGGGATGTCTGTTCACTGTGCACAAGAATGTAAGGCTTTACATTATTTTTTAAACCCCCTTATTTAAACAGAAGTAAAAAGACAATTACATGAATCACAGTAGCAGTTAGCCACCTTATCTTGGGTGACTGGGGTGAAAAAGGAGGTGGAGATAAGGAATAGTTGTCAGCTTTTCATTTCCTGACTCATTACTCAGGTGTGGCAGGCACTGTGTGACCCTGTGTGAGTCCCTTCAGTGCTCGGTACGGGCTTGAAGTCCCAAACCAGAAACAAGTGCTTCAGCCTGCCTTGCAGGCTGGGCTGCCTTTAGTAGCTGCTGGCAATCTGTGGTTTGAGCACAGGCAGCAAACCTCCCTGCTGTCCCAAGGCAGAGCGAATGCCTAGCCATGCTGGCTGATGCACAGATGCAACTGCTTGTCACTCGTTTGAACCCAGATGCCAGTGTCTATTTTAGGCTCTATAATGATTGGATCAAATGTAGCCCTTTATTTCTGTGCCTCGGACAAATCAAGGCAATATTCTCGCTCGTTCCTGGGCTGAGAGCTGTCCTCTGCTGCTTCCCAGAGTGAGGCCCCGTACTCATTAGGAACAGTATATGTAAGAGTAATAAAAAGTGTAATATAAAAACTTGCAACATGACCTACATAAAAGACCTTTTTACAGTATTTTTTTTCATCTTGGGAGAACAGTATCTCCCAGAAAGTAGCTCAGAGATTGATTGTGCCCTCATGCCCTGCTGTCGTTGCACGTAAAGCTAATTAAATTAAAGGTTCATATTAACCAACACAAAGGTCTCTTCTGTAGGGCTCAGTTCCACACTTTCTGTTGGATCTCATTCCATCAATTTATTCAGTGTCATGTCTCATTACTCTGCATCACTCACTACACTCTGAACAATGAGATGCAAGTCTTTCCTGCAGTGCCCTGGCACTGGCACAGCAAACAGCACTTGAGGGCATAGGCAGCTCACTCACACAGCACTGTAATGGCACCTCTGCAAAATTTCAGAACAGGACTGCTTGCTGGGACTATGTGAGAGAATTTGTTAATACATTTCTCTAGGAAGGCATTTATTGCAGGACAGAACTGGAAGTGTGAGTGCATTGTCTAATGCTTTTTTTTTCTCTATAATAAGCTGACTGAGCTAAAACTTTACTACTCTGGAAAATGCTCTGTGCATTCACTTTTTGTTTTACCTTTCCTGAAAATTGCCATTCTGGGGAAAGAGCATTGGAGATGCCTACTTTTTCACTTAAAATAATTACTAGTTATTTTTCAAATAGCAATTTCTGCTGGTTTTGAGCTAGACTGAGATGATAGTAAAAGCAGGATGATTCTTGCTTTTTCATCAGTTTACATGATTGCACCACCATATTACCTGTAATTTTTTGTTCCATTTTTTGCTCACTAGTGGACTGTGCTGTCAGTTGTAGGCCAGCCTGAACGGTCCGTCCGTTCTTTAACCAGACTTCCAGTTCTTTTAGTGAACAGTTTTTCAGCAGCTCTAGTGCACAGGGTTTACGCATGCAGTTGTCTGCAACTCAGTAACCTGAATGTTTCAGTTCTTCTGATTGCTTGTGCTTTAAGAGCTCCTTTAATGAAGTCTATTGAGATGTATCTGATAAGCCTTATAATGTCACCTGTGTGCATTGAAGGAGGAAGGCTAGGCTATATATTCTTAGGTGTATAGATATACACCTGGATTTGTATCCAAAACAGATTAGAATGACCATGTGCAAAAGCAAGTTGTGAAGAAAGTTGATAAGCTGCATTCTTGCAATCAAGCAATCAATTAATCCGCATTTAAACTTCTATATGAGTCAAAGCTATTATGTTGTTGTTGAAACTACAAGAAAATAACACACACCAAACAATGGCATATGAACAGAATGCCATAGGGCACATGAAGAAAAACTTTGCTCAGCCTCATTTAGGTGTCTGTTGCAGCTCTATGTCCCCTTTCATGTACCATTCTACAAGTGCAAAGCAGAGCAGCTGGAAAGAAGTGAAGGGCAAAGTGAAAACAATTGCCTGAAACCTAAAAATGTGAACTTGGAGGGAAGGCTGAAAAAAATGTATTGGATAGAAAGAATTAGAGAAGTTACTGAAGTGAGACCAAATAATCTCCAAATATGTAAATCAGAACTGCACTGAAGGTAGTCAAATGTAATTCATAGCCATTCCAAAGATGAAGTAATTACCTTAAATTCCAACAAGGGAGATTTAAGTTAAACATTAGACTGCATTTGCTACCGATGCAGCAAGCTGAACTCTGGAGTAGACTGCTGGGGAGCCTGGGGCTTCTTCATCACTGGATGCTTTTAAGAACAGACAAGCATATGCCAGGTTGGCAGAGATAGGGCCCATCCTGCCTTGTGCATCATGATGAGTTGAATGACCTCTAAGCCTCTTCCAGACTTGTTTTCTTCAGTCCTTAGCAAAATTTTGAAAATATTTGCTGCTGTCCAATAAGGACAGTAGCGAAACCAATTCCTTGGTGATTTGTCTGTGGTGCTTTTGCTGCAAAGGTTAGTAACCTCTACTTGTACTTTCAGGTTTAAAAGTCAGAGAGGGAGAAAGTGGGCAAAGATACAGGATGGAGTACATTTTATTAGTTGTGCGTTTCTTAGTTACCTTGTCTAGCTAACAAAGTAAAAATGTCAATACAGGTTCCAACTCTCTCATTTCTCTCAATCAGAAATTAAAATTGCTTCTGCCATCCGGGTCCCTTCCTTTTGATTGATAAAACACCGCTGAGCTGCTCATTGCTTTTCTTTACTGGTCAGCCCAGAGATGCAGCCTATTAAAATCCTCTGGGTGGTTATTTTGTGAGAAATGCTATAGAATTGCAAGTCATTTTTGCCAGTTAATCAAATACCTTTCAGCAAGTAACAGTATCTTTTGGCTACCCAATGTCTCTTATCATCTTATTTCCAGTTAAAAAAAGAAATTTTTATAGTTCTTTTCCCCTCTCATGATTCCTTAGTACTGTCTTCTGTTGTTTACCAGGTGCTGAAACTGAATAAATTATTTACTGGGAATATATAATTTGAGGAATGTGCCAGCTTCTATTTGAAACTAGTTTTGAATCAGCAGGGAATTCTGCAAATGTGGCTGGTGTTTATAAGTTGTTGGTAGATTGTCTGGAGGAACCTGCAGATGTCTGGTAAACCTCAATAATTCAAATGGTATAACTGAGCTGTTACGCCACAGTGTTTCCATTGCCTGACTACAGAACTGAAAGTTTTTAAATGGATAAATGGTGACTAACAAATGAAGGGTAATAGTCTCAAATGCAGAGGAACCTTTTGTCATAAAGGGAAACACAACAGCTTTCATCCTATAAGCAAAATCCCATTTGTGCACATATTTGCAGACATATCTATACATTCATCCTGTAACAGCTGTTTTGTGTTCATGTACTGGCTGCCCTGGTTCTGAGCCAGAGGCAGTGGAGTGGGGTCCATCTGCCCCCTTTCCAAGCCAAACCATTCTATAATTCTGTGTGACATGGTGACTAGGATAGCGCCACTGGCTTCTGAAGCAGCAGCTCATCACCGCTGGGACACCTACAATACCTACAGTGATGGGAAATGCTGGGGACTGGACTAATGAAGCCTGCTTTGGGTGGCTGGGGACACCTACACTGTTTCTTGGCAATTCACAAACTCAGAGCTTGCTTGAGTGGTGCGCGCCAGCTGAAGCAGCCAGCAAAATTTTGATCAGCATTTGCTAGTCAAAATCCATTTACTCACAACCAAACACCAGTGATATCCTGGCTAAACTTTCAGAAATCTCCTTGTCCCATTGCTAACTCTGAACATGGATGCTGCTCCATTCAGCATCTATTACATCCTCCTGGCAACTCTGCTTCTTCAGCATCTTCTGGTTTCCTAGTGCTTAGACTTTGATTGAAATCACCGAAAAAGTGTATCTTTTTACACTGATTTATAATACAGTCTGCATTTCTACACTAGTATTTGTAATATTTCTATTACAAATAATCATTGCCCTTTCTCTCTAGGACACACAGGAATCTTTGTCTTTGCCACAGTGCAAAAACTTCAATTTTCTTGCTGTCTGCACCATTGATTTCTCACGATTCATATCCTCTAGTTGTTATGGAAAATATGAAGCTTTCAGTATCTTTGCATATTTGAAGATACAGCAAGTTTTTCCAGACTTTCATGAGGGAGGACAGGGTTCTGTTATTTTTTTCCTAGTTTTTCTGTATTAGCTTCATTTCTGAAAGAAATATGACTGTTTTTTCTGGATTATCAAATGAAACTATAGTCTTTACCTTTTATCTATTATTATATTTGTTTGAATCTTGTTTTTAATTATTGAGTTATTTAGTTTGCTATATTTGGAAATAGCTTATATTTCTCAGTAGGTGTTTTTACTGATTATATGATTGCAACTCTTTGAAGAAGCAATCAGGTCAAAGAATACCCTGCCATCACTGAACTGAAGGTCATTTAGGATGTTCTGCCACAGAAAATCAAATCCTCCCTTGGCAAGCTTTACAAGATTATGAAAATACTGGAAGATGTTTTGGTCTTCTTTTGTCCTAGGATTGGTGAAATGAAAAGTTGGCCATGTGCTAGCATACCCTGACCATCAAAAGGTGCACACATCAGCATCCCTGGCCCTAATTGTTAATCTTGTCTGTGTAGAAAGTCCTTGATTTTAATTTTTGCAAGCCTGCATATTTTCCCGCATGACCAGAGACATATCACACATAGAACAACAGCTCTCGGGCACTCTGGGGAACTTTTATACCATTGTACTCCATATGACCTATCCCAGAACAGTGTCTGGAGCTGACCCTGTGAGGGGAACTGGTGGTTTGAATATTTCAGACCAAAGAGGACATGGTCTCTGGTCTACATAGCGCTATTGCTGAGCTATTTTCCCTTAGGGAATGTCATTGCCTTGGTCTAGTTTGGGTCTGTAGGTTGTGATAGCTGATCTCCCATACATACCTCACTCAAGGTGCAAGGATGGCGTCTCATATCTGAAGAGAAATACCATAATTTGTTCTCTGCAATATTCCCCCGTGGTGGATTTAGGCATGCAGTATGTCATGCTCATGGCAGTCCCCTGGAGCCTCCTCTGCCTCCTCTGTTGATGCTTAGGGAGCTCAGGGCTTTGTTTTCCACTCCTGACTGCAGATGTCTCATATTTATTTAGGTGTAGCAAACAGGAATGTGGCAGTGACAAAGTCCTTCTGTGGAAATGGCACAGCACTTACATCAGTTTAGGTAGTTATTGAAGGGCTTGGTTTTGGTTTGTATTTTTGTTTGTTTGTTTTTCACACAGCTGAATTAAAATGTATTCTAGTTTTTATGTTTGTGCCTGTGTTACTCCGTTCAGTTCAGTTTCTATTTGGATGCACTTCTTCCAAACCCAGTAGGAAGTGGAGGCAGCTTTCTCCCAGCCGCACTGCATTTCAGATGTTTCCATCTGATTTGTCACTGCTTATCAGAATGATTCAGATTTTATAAAAAATATTCATTATGGCTGTTAACTGCAAGTGGTCTAGGTGAACCTGAATGGAAGGAAGCTCTTAAATCTTATATTTGACTCTTGGAAATAAAACTGTAATTATCAAATTAGGAAAGAAATGGCAAATTTCTCTAACTGCTGATTCACTTAGCATAAAATAACCTGCTCTGAGGGAAACTTCAGCCTTGCTGGAACATAGCTCCCCTGGTGAGCTGGGCCACCAGCATCAGGCACACAACAAATGAAAGTCACTGAATGGTAGATGATTGTGGTTGCAGACTTAGGTGCTGCCATATCATCTGAATTCATCATGAAACGAATGGCCTTGAAATCAGATGCCATATTCAAGGATCAACACTTACCACTGACATACCTTGAATTCTATCTTTCGATTTCTTGCTGTTTGAGTACTTTGTTGGATTAGAACCATATTCTTTTAGGAAACAGAGGGGGGAAGGTTCATGCTACGACAAGATTATAAATGAGAAGGGAAAGGTGAGTTCTGCAGTGGAAACGCTGTGCCTATTAACACTGCCTCTCTGATTGCAATCTGTAAGTACAAAACTGGGGCTGCCGTGACTAGACTGTGCTTTTTTCCCCCTTTTTGATAGAACATGTTGGTGAAAAAAGTAAGCAAACAGCTTAAATCATAGGAGCAGGCAGCTGAATATGAACGTACTGCTTTAGGTGGGTGAATTTGATGGGCTCTAATCGATACTGTCAGCTTGTCACTAGTCCCTGTCTATAGACACAAGGCACAGTGATGACATTTCAGGATTTCTGCCATTGGTAGGGAATTTGATCTATTTTACTTCTTCCGCCAATTAGGATTTTGACTTTCATGTGCTGGGCAATCTTGTCTTCACGTATTTCCTAGAAATGATTATCTGCTTTGGGTTGTAACATAATTCTTAACACTTGGGGGAATTGTAGCACTCTGTAAGCTATTAGGCTTACATTTCCTTCTGTAATGTGCTAAATAACAGCCAAGAAAACAGAATCACTGTTTTTCCTTCATGCTTTTAGTTTCCCAGCTATCCAGACTTTGCCCAGTTCAGTGCACAAAGCTGTATTTAATTTAAATACAATGGAAATGCAGAGGTACATAAAAGTTCAGCAGAATTAATTACGTTCGGAGTGCTGGGAGAGTCACTGGGAAGCTTCTCGTCAGCATCTCCTATCCACTCAGCTCGGTCTGTAAGCTCTGGATGACATCTGACTCAAGCACTCCTTTAATTTATAACACTGGCAATTAAATGGCAGTTCTCCAGTCTCTGCCCTGGGGAATAGAGCTCTAAAAGGCTTTAGAGGTAAATCTACTATATTGCAGGATGAATTTGGTGTAAAATGCTAATGTTGTCATGTTGATGCCCTTCAGCAAATACAGTTATTCAATAAATGAAACATTTTTATTGTATTCTCCTTGACATTTAATAGTATGCTTTAATAAGTTAATGGATCTATGCAAATTTTTTGTGCTGCCACCTAGTAATCCAAAGTAGTTCTAATTTGAAGGTGCTATTTGCTGTGCTTGTGATGAACTAATAAAATTAATTGATCGAAGTTCAACACATTGAAGGCTTGAATACTTCCTCAATTTTTCTAATAATTTATTTTAATTGCTAATAAACCAGAACTGAAACAACACTTGCTGTTAATGTAGAAAGTGGTGATTATACAATTGTTTTATTGGTGCTTTGAATAGTGGTCACTGTCATTCTTTATGCATCTGTAGTTTAACTAGTTCACTGGGACTGATTCACCCATTACTCTCAAAGTCCTTTAAGATTTAGTAGACTGAAACATGTAGCAGAATTGTCACATGATTCTGTAGCTGATAATGGAAGAAGAAGAATGTAAGACAGAGGGGTATTCCTGTGGGAGTATGTCAAGATCTGCCTAGGTGTTTAACAGAAAGGGAGCCTGGGTGCAAAATTATATATATTTATTTGGGAGGAAAGTTGGAGGACTGAAAGCAAAGTAGCAGCTGGGACCTTATTCTTCATTTCTTTATTAAGATAAGAGTGTGAGCAAACAGTGGTGTTTGGTAAAAAGGTACTGGTTTCCTTTTGTGTGGCAGATGGCAAGCTGGAATGAGGGAAAATGCTGCTGCTGCTGCCCCATGGTTCTGTGCAGGAGAGAATAGATTTAGGTTCTCTGCTAGTGTTTGCATCAGGCAAGCTCTGCATATTACTTCACTGCTTTATTTAAGCTGTTTCTGCCTTGCAGTTAAATTGCAAGTTGCTCTGGATAGCGCTGCAGTGAGGGGGTTTATGCTGATTTCTTCTGAAAGATACCTGCTCTAAAAGGGTATTTGTCACTTAACTCATGTAGCTCAGAGTCACTGCCTTGCTGCTGTGTGTCAACTGGTTGGGTAAGCTGTGTCCAGGATGCTCTGTCCCCCAGCACTGCTGTGTTCTGTAATAGGGAATATCGGTGAGATTGAATCATACTTTATAATGGCTGAAGGCAAAAACCAGAAGAAAGAGAGTTAAGTGTTTTTCCTCTGTGCTTTTCATGTCCTTTGATCTAGCACATAATTTATAGAAGATCCTTGACAGTCAGAGGGGCTACTTTTAAGACACTAAACTCCTGCAGTCTGGATATATTTGCAGCTGGAATTGGCTAGTGTGTGGTCTGACTGACATTTCTTTGGCCTCTTTTTGTTTAATTCTTGCACACTTTACATTGTTCACATATACTTTTCCTGTTCAAATTATCATGCATTGAACATCTCTTGTGCCAGCCCTGAGCCACACCTGCATAAACCCTCTGCTGTGGGAAGAGGTCAATGCCTTTAATAAAGATTTACTGTTCTAGGGGTCTGATGAGGAGTCTGCTTCATCCTGGGATCCAGCCTTCTCTGCTAGATTTAAGCATTAATTCCTGTTTGAGTTATGCAAATGGAATCAGGGCCAAATGATCTTTCTCAGGATTTACCAATTTCTGTTTTATTCTTAACTATCGATTTTTGCAACCAAATCTCACATGTTGCCTTTTGCCCAGTCAGCACTGCCCCACAATTAAGTCTTTCATGAAAATTCATTGTTGCAATGCCAAAAAATGAATTACAGTGTTTTTATCTGAAGTCAAACATTTTTGTGATATAACTATCCTGGTCAAATTAATTCCTCCTGTCGAAAACAGCAGGAATAGGTGCCAACATTTTAAGGCTATTTCAATTTGCTTTAATTGGGTGCATAATTATTTTTCTACAACTAATCAATCCCCGTACTATAATTGCAATTATCAAATAATGGAATGACTCTTTAGAAATTTTGTAAAGCAAAATCTTGTTAAGATTCTGTTAAAGAAAAATCTCTGAAGTGTTTCAATTTATTTTCATTTCACCCTAGAGGATTTTTTTTTCACCATCCTAAGTCAAAGGGCAAAACATACAAAGGCAATTGACAAAGATAAATATCTTCAGGATGATTCATAACACCCAGGGAAAAGCATGTTCTTGTCTAATTCAAAACATTCCCCACTGTCTTTTTGTTCTGGAGTAAGTGCAGGTTTGTAAACTGTGACTGCAGCTAGCGTGGCATAAGGAAGAGAAACTTGCTGGCTTTATCATCAGTGGATAGAGTAGGAAGTGCACAAGCCAGAGAGAAATAGACACCTGAGACCAGTTTCAGGCAGTGTGAAGAGTTGCAGACACAAGTCATCTCCATGGGGACATTAAATCTGATGGACAGTGAGGTACTCTCATTCTTTGGACCATTGCTTTCATGTCCAGACAGATCTGAGCACAGACCTCAGGCTTTAATGGCCTGACC
This sequence comes from Campylorhamphus procurvoides, assembly GCA_013396655.1. Classification (NCBI taxonomy): domain Eukaryota; kingdom Metazoa; phylum Chordata; class Aves; order Passeriformes; family Dendrocolaptidae; genus Campylorhamphus; species Campylorhamphus procurvoides. The sequence goes on along the minus strand of WBMV01009291.1, from coordinate 3,333,135 downwards.
AAGAAAACACTGCTAAAAGTCTAAAGAGGAGGTATTCAACATTCTCCTTGGTGCATTAACATCCCACACAGATAAACAGGGCTCAGATCAGAGGTTTTGCATTCTACAGCTTGCAGTGTGATCAAGACATGTCATATATATACTAACATGATGGCAGGGCTTCTGGGTGGTCATGTCACACCAGAAATTTCCCAGAGGTGGGTATGACCAACCAAGGAATGGGAGTGGTACAGAAGATGGGGCAAGGAGCAAGACAGCAGAGGATCAGGCAGGCATTTTCACAGCTCCATAGCAGAAGAGCTGCAAAGAAGAGCTGATAACTTATTTTGGGCCTCAGACTGGGTATTATGTGGCTGAGCTTCCACATGTCCTTGGTGTGAAGTCATATAGTGGATCAACTGACCCTCTTGTAAAATTAGCCCAGCTGACTGAATAGAAGGATGTTAAAAGCATTTGGTCTGTTGCCTTCAGAATATAAGGGAGGCCCGGTAAAGAAAAAGTCAGGTGATAAGAAGTGTGATAATGCCAGTGTTTTCTGCATGATAATGCTAACAGTCTGGATCATAATCCTGAAAACACCATCTTTATTTGATGTGGAATATTTAAGATACAGACAGAGAGAAGTCTTGTCCATTCAATTTGAATCACAACCAGCAATTCAGAGCTTCTGCATCCATGGCTTGACCGTCACGCAATATATTTGTTAAAAGCTAGATCCCAGTCTGCATTTTTTGCTGCTACAAAAGGACATTATTTTCCCCATTTCCCCGCGGATGCTCTACTTCCAAACACGTCCCAACAGAGCAGCAATTAACATCAGCACAGACTGACTAATACATGCCAAAAATTGCCAGAAGGATAACCTGCATCCAAATGGGTAGATAATAAACCTGTCACCATGGTAATCCTAAGCTCAAACAAGAGTTTTCTTATTCACAGTCATGAAGACTAGAAAGACAGTCTTAAAAACCGCATCATCTGCATGGCAGAACAGAAAGAGAAAAGAGCAGTTAAATGAAGTTCTGCCTGTGGAGCACCAAAGCCAGTTATCCATAACAATCTCATTGCCTGCTAGATGCAAAAGCAGGATTTGTGATGGTGTGAAATAATAACGAACAAGATGGGAATGAAGGCAGAGCCTGGAAAAGACAAATCCTGCCAGACTGTGACTATGAAGTGGAACTAGGAAAAAAGATGAATGGGAGAAAAAAGAATCATCTGTGAAGCCAGCAGCAAACAATGGCCACAAATAACTGCAGATGCTGGAAATGAACTTCAATGCAATTGCTGAAGTAAATTAAGTGATAGCTGTAAATGGACTGAGAGCTTTTCCAGACAGGGAATGGGAGGAAAAATCTTGGAAATAAAATTGAACTTTTCATTTGAATGCTTTCAAGTACAAGGTTTGGGTGTTTCTTCAGAGCTTTGCATCTGGATTTGGCCCCTTCCCTGGGCACTGGCCAGCCTGCCGCACAGTGAAGTGGTGATGCATTTGGGCTGGGGAGCTGTACATGTTTCACATCTCTATCCATTCTCTTTGCAGTGGGTTTAAATGCATTTGTGAAAATGCAAGAGATGGTCCTAAACGGTATGACCTTCTGGCAGTGTGGAGCCTCAATGGTGCACTGGTGATGGAGGAGATTCCAGTCATTTTGCCTGGTTGGCGTGCCCTTGGGACCCAGAAACATCTGCTAGTCACTGTACGTGTTTAAGCACCCTCACATGATGCCAGTTCCTTCTGGTTTCAGCACAAATTGAAATAACAGGACAATAATTATTATAAGAAAGGCTTCATACTTTGTGTAGATGCCTCCTATACCAAGGGAATTTGGTTTCTTTATCCAAACTGCCCTGCCCCACATTGCTTAGACGTCCCTAGCCAAGGGCTATTGGTCAGCTTGCTGTCTGCTGGAAGGTGTGGTGGGGATCTCCACCAGCTGTGTGGTGGGGAGAAGGATCCCACTGGCTGTCAGCAGTGCTCCAGCTCTGGGACATGACATGGTCCCTTGCCTGATCATATAGAAGGAGAATCCACAGAGGCTGCAGTCTTTGTATCTATGCTCTGCTCACACCTTGTGACCACCTCTTTTGCTTTAGGACACATGCTTTTTCCCTATACTCAAAACTTTGTTTTCAGGTTTCTACCTCAAGGAAAAATTGGGTTAAAAGCAGCAGGCCACCTACTGAGGAATTAATCTAATCAAAACCAAGTGCTGCACAGACCAATGCTGTCACCCTATTAGCTTCCTGGTGTTTACAGTTTGGTTTGACCTATGCAACAAATCCTAAGTGACCTCGGGGGTGCCTACCAGCAGTGTCTCTTTTCATGTGCCACCTGTAGCAAAAGCACTCCCCAGAAGGTCCTGATGCTATTAATCTCTCCTCAAGAGAAATTAAAAAGTCCTAAAACCTTTCCTTGACTCTAATCCTTTTGTTGTCTTTCTGTCATTCAATTTACTATGTGATTTTATGAGCTAGAGCTGCCCTGAGTTGAAAGTAGTATATAATGAAAAGATGCTCCATTGGTTTATTTAACCAACAGGTTACAGAGGCCATTGAGCATATGTGTTATTTTCACTGATGGTCAGAACTGCAAAACCGAACTAAAAAAAAAGTCTACTAAGTAATCATAATATTTTTTTACCTTGTGTTGCAGCTAGGCTATTAACAATTTACGAATCTGTTCTGCCCTGTATCTCAGTTGATTTGAAACATGGTGAAAAACATGCTTCCCGTACTGTTAATAGTGCATAACATTTTAACAGCTGCTGTGTTTCATTATAAATCTATGTATTTGGGGGAATAAGGCAGGAGTCAGCATGTACAGAGAAATCACATAAAGACTGTTTTTTATTTTTAAATTTTGTCAGGATTAGAGAGCTGAAGTGTGCTGAGGATTAAGAAAAAAAAAGCTATTGCGGCTTTAAAAAAGTTAACTTTGCAAAGCAGTATTTCAGTTTTGCTTTCAAGAAGTTGCTGAGTGAACTACAGAGAGGAAAGTCTGCTCCTGCCAGACCTGCTCATCCAAACCAAGCAGCCACCTATCAGTGCCAGAGTCAAGGAGGAAATGTGCAAACTCCCATGGCAGTGATCAGTTAAGAGAAAGAGCTAGACACAGCCCGGCTGTAGTGGGAGGGAGGACAGGCCCCCAGCATCAGGCCCTGGTCCCCAGCTTGGCCAGACTTGAGAGGATTTTCCTGTCCTTCTCTAGCCCTGCTGACCACAGGGGGAGTATGCCAGCCTTCATCTTGCTCATCTCCTATTCTGCTGCACACGAACAGTGATATTTACCTGCTATGGGTGTTTTATGGAGACAAAACACTGATCCTTGTCCTTCCTAAGTCAGTCAGCAGACCTACCATGAAGAGTCCTCATCAGCCAGGCTGTGTGGTGCATGCTGAAGAGGAAAACCAGAATTCTTCAAGTTTATTTGCTCTTGGTGTATCACCCCAAGGCAATACAGTAGAGAATCAGTCCCTTTCCAAATCATGCTGGAAGTCAGAATGTATTTACTGTTCCCTCCAATGCAGAAAAGCTTCCAAAAACTCCTCCATTTCCGGGAATAATAGTCTGTGTATCTCTCTAGACTGATGACTAAGGCAGCTTCTCCTGCATCCCTGTTGATTCAGTCTTCTTCCTCTCCTGGAATGTGTGTGCTTCCCACGACAAACACACTGGTACTCCAGGACCAGGGAGCCTTTTCCTGGCACAGTCTGCAGAGGCACCTCCAGGCTGTGTAAACTCCTGGAGAGAACTTGCTCAAAATTGCTCACTTCTGTGTGAGCTAAGGTTGGTTTGTTTTTTTTAATTTAACTGAAATAAGGATATGTATTATCTTTGAGGAAATCTCAGAGCCAAGTGGAGTTGAGCTTTGTGGTGGCTGAAAAAGGAGGGGTTTTAATGCATAAGAAAACTGATTTTCTTGATGACTGATTTTCTCAGAAAAATTCAAGGCAAAACCCATAAAATCCTCAGTATTTTGCGCATGTAATCACATTATCACATTGCTCACCTGCAAATCTCATTTTGATCAGCTTATACTGTCTTTTTCAGTATCTTGCTGCTGACATCTGCTCCACATAGATTTGCTTGGGCTGCAGCAGTCTTCTTGTGCTGCCCTTCAGAGTTTTTAATTTATAGAATCATAGCATGGCTTGCATTGGAAGGGGTTTTAAAGATCACCTAGTTCCAACCTCCCTGCCATGGACAGGGACACCTTCCACTAGACCATATTGCTCAGAACCCCATTCAGCCATAAACACTTTCAGAAGAGATGGGGCATCCACAGCTTCTCTGGGCAAAATGTTACAGTGCCTCACCATCCTCACAGTAAAGAATTTCTTCCTAATATCTGATCTCAACCTATCTGTCCTGTCACTACATGCCCTGCTAAAAACTCCCTCTCCATCCTTTTTGCATGCTCCCTGCAGGTACCGGAAAGCCATAATTAGGTCATCTCAAAGTCTTCTCTTTTCCAGGCTGAACCATTGCAGTTATCCCAGCGTTTCCTCATGGAGAGATACTCCATCTCTCTAACCACCTTGGTGGCCTCCTCTAGACTTGCTCCAACAGGTTGATGTCCTTCCTGTGTTGAGGACCACAGAGCTGGATGCAGCACTCCAGGTGGGATCTCACCAAAGCAGAACAGAGAGGCAGAGTCCTCTCCCTCGACCCACTGGCTGTTCTGCTTTGGATGCAGCCCAGGATATGGTTGGCTTTCTGGGCTGCAAGTGCACATTGCCAGCTCATGTCCAGTTTCTCATCCACCAGCACTCCCAAGTCCTTCTTGGCATTCATTTCACACAATGATCTTGGAATTAAATGCTGGTAATGATGCTTCTGATGTCCTAATTGCACCATGGACATATGCAGACGTAGACAGAAATGTAGAGGTAGACAGAAGGTCAGTACTGATTTTCCCTAAGTCATGTGTCTATTGGACCTGTTCTAGGAGCAGATACTTCTACCAGTTTGCAGGAGGAGGTGGTTTGTTGAGCTGTTGAGCCTTGTGTGCCTTTCCCAGGAATAAGAACTTTATCACTATGACATCAAATGTACAAAAAATGTTTATTAAGACAACAACCTTTCATCTGAGTAGTTATGCTTTATGAATAGAGAGAATAAAATTATTTTTTTTGTCTTGAAACAGTTTTTATTAGATGTTAATGAAAGCTGCAACCAGCCCTCTCCCACCCCACGTGGGAGATGTGTTGTCTGCGTGACAAGCTGCAGTGATGTTTGTGAACCAAATTGCTGCAGCTCTGTGCTTGGGTCAAAAGGTTTGGGAACAGACAGGTAAGTACACAGGCATCAAAATCTTCACAACCTTCCCAGGCACCATCTACTCCACAGGTGTCTAACATATAAAACAGTGTAATTCTGCCCATGAGAGACAGAGGATACTGTCTGATACTACTGCTAATATTCTCTACATGAATCTAGGTAATTGACTGGATTAAAAAAAAGCTGTGCAGAGCATAGCAAAGACAATTTTCCATGTAACTGATATTTACTTTATAGGACATCTTGTACACAGGAGAGAAACTAGGGGTATTTGTGATCTGTTATATGTAGAAAATGATCTCTTGAGAAGAGGCCCATAAAATGTGAAATCCATTTGAAAATTAAATCAAATACCTCACATGGAAAATCCAACCCTCTCACATAGTGTTTCTTTCTGCCCCACCATACTCTGTAATCTGCAGTGTCTTCTCAGGCACTGAGCGCTCCCAAGGATGGACACCTGCACAGCAGAGTGGTAAATAAATAAGTCTTTGAATTTTCAAAAAAGACAACTTACTTTCAGCTGCTTGGCCTAGCACAGAGAAAGAAAAATGGAGAGTGAAAAATTCAGCATCTCAGAACTTCTTATTTTCTACTTTTTCTCTCTCTGTGGAAATAAAACACAGTTATCCTGCAACCAGCAGAAGAGAGCAGGTGCCAGCCAGAGCACTCCTGCTTGGGGTAGTGGACATTAGTCATGAGCTGTCTGTTCATTAGGTGGAATTTTCTCAGCTGAATTAAGTATTCCACATAAGCACAGGCACAGTGTAGTGTCATCACCTAGTGCTCGTGCTGGTGTGGATAGTGTCCTGTTGGTTCTGATGGTCACTGGGAGCAACAGTGATTTCTCTGTAGGCTGTTACAGCATCCCAAGCTGAGGCTTACACAGATGTGCCATAGGGCTTCTAAACCCAAGTGGCAAATAGACTCCTAAATAGCACCTAAACTAATTTTCTCCAAATTTTTTTCCTTTTGCTTTGCCCGCAGCCAACTGCCTTTCCAGGTCACAGGCAGCCCCTGAAAGTTGTTGGTTTTGTGCAGGCTGCCTTGATCTTAACATTTTTCTTAGAAATGTCACTCTGTTGTCACTCTCTCTCTCATAATTTCTGCTAGTTTTTTCTTTTGGCAGATGTTAGCAACTGTTGTTTTATCTCATGCTTCTGTTCTTCCAAGTTTTCCTTGACAAAGAATTTGTTACAGGAATTCCCCTCAAAGAATTTTACCTTTATAAGATCAACCAGTGAAGTTTTCATGGTGCAGAATTTGCCTAGAATATTCCCAAAAGATTTCTGACCTGCTTTACCTGTTCCTATGAGATGACATATGTGCTCATCAAACTCAACCTCTTCATTTTTCAAAGGAAAATATTTCACTTTTATTCTGAGCATGATTTTCCAGTGTATTAGTCTGTTCCACAGGATCTGCTTCTTACTTCAAGTTTGCTCTAAATGCTGTGGAAGAAGCTTGCGGAAGCTTTTTTTGCTCTACTATTTCTCCCATTTCAATGTAACCTTTTACTTCCCTTTTGAAAGTGATGGTGTCCTTCATGTTTTCAAAGTATTGATTCAGATGAAAACCTTGGAATCATTCATAATTCTTTTGCTCAGTCCTTGGAGGGGTCCTGTGATTTTTGTGGTAATATGAACATACATCTTGACAGGCAGATCACCAACCCATTTTTCAGCATTTTATACTTCTAATGTTTTATTAACTACACTTACAGTGAAAGTTTGGTCTGATGACTTCTTTTTCTGAGATGTGATTAAAATCAGCTGGTTTTGCATTTGTATTTTGTGTTTTATGTTTGCTTGCATTTTATGTTGCTCAGTTGTACCTTTTATTCCCATTTCTTCTGAGAACAGACCTGACTTGAGAATAGCTTATGGATGGCCATAAATTGCAATTCTTAGCAGATTTGCTATTTCACACAAAACTGCCTCCTCACTCTTATGAAAATCACTTATTTGCCTCAACTCTTGCAAACAATCAGCTCTATTAATGCCTTGCAATTATCTGTGCCTCTGCCTGTCTTTTATTCCAAGTCACTGTATATCACTTGCTCCAATACTTGGTATGTTTACAATGCCCACAAGAATGAAAAAGGAGAGGACATCGTAAATTGAATAGTTTCCTAATTAACACATTTAATCTAAAACACCCTAGCACTTTAGCTTGAGGGGGAGAAAGAAGGAGGAGAAATGTGCTATTCTTGAAAATGCTCTTCCTGTGTTTATCTTGAAGACACAATTATATACCTCTGGGAGGCTGCTGTAACTTACACCTCTAGCCCTCTGCAATAGTTTGAAGTGTGTTTTGCTGTCATAACCCTTTCAGTCATAGCTACTTCCCTTTTAAACTGCACTTCGTTGCTTTCTTTTCAGCCATTTAAGACCAAGTACTATTGTCTTCTTCACTGCTGCTGCTGCTGAAGCACAGCAAGACTTTGAAACAGTCTCCATGACAATCAGTGATATGCAGCCTGGATCCTAATGGGGGTGATACATGATTGTGATTGCATCCTGCGGAGCAAGGTACGAATATGCGGGTGATGGACGATAAGGGTTAAAAACTGCGGGTCCCTCCCTCCTTTTATGACCACGCATGGTGGTACGGGGAAAGCTCTTTGCTCTCTGCCTGTCACAATATTCCCTTTTCTGGAGATGTTCCCCAGGGGCTGATTTTATCTGGTGTGATGTTTAGAAAGGGATGAGAAATATAAATGGCTGAATGATTATAATACCATGAAAAAATGGAGTTGAAAATGCAGTTCATAGAGATAAAACTGAACACAGTACTTAGCTGGGAGGTTTTTAACAATATTAAAAAAGGAATTTATTCTTGCCTTTTATCTTACTTCTTGTTACCTCCAGAGCGGAATTCTTGAAACATCAGTTCCTGCTTATTATGGCAGTATGCTGTGTTCTGTTCAGTGCCTTCATGTAAAACGAAGTTTTAAAATACTAGATGTGCTGGGTTTATGTACATCAATCACTCATACAGAACAAAGCATTCAAATGCTATGATTTATAAAGTACTGGATGACAGTAGACTGTTTTTTTTCTTGGCCTTAAATGTACAAATAAGGACAAATGCTGTGGAATGAAAACAAACATAAATTCTCTCTGATGAACAGGATGTAACCTTTTTTCTGATTGTCCATGCTAATGTCCATTGTTTAAATGCAATAAAACAGCTTTAGGCTGATGCTTTTTTAGTCATCATGAATTTCCTTCTTCAAGGCCATCTTCCATCACATTAGTTTGATATTCTTTTATTACCAGCTTCTTTGTATCACATTTGAGCCAGGAAACATAATCAAAAAGTATCCTAAATACTGAAATACTGGACATTTGTATGTCGGGTTTTAATGGACCATGTGCAAATAGCCATCTAAAGTTAGTGAAGGTGAGAACTGTATAGCATGACATATGGTGAATAAAATTGATAATATTGGAACAGTAATGAGAGCTATGTGATGCTTATGTATCTATTAATATCTCTATCCACATACACCCCCATGTATTCTAAATATATGTACAGTAGCTCTGACTTCCAGCAAGTAAAATGAGAATTCATAATGCAGTAGAATGGAAAGAACATGAAAATGAAAACAAAGGTAAAGCCACAATAAAACTGCAGTAGTCAGGAGGAACAAAAGAAAAAAGATACCTATTAAAATTCATTCTATAAAAGGAGGATTGTGAATGTAGGGGGCTATTTCCAATGAGAAAATGTTTGAGGGAAGCTTCTTGGTGTTTTTGCAGCAGAAATTGCTGACCCTTCATGTGTACTGTGACCATAAAGGCTGTGTCTTGAGACAGAGGGAGTAAGATAAGATAATGTTTGAGCATTTTAGGATGAACAAAAAGCATTTTCTTCATCTTTTTTAACATGCCCTACCAATGTTAGACTAACCTTTTAGAAAATTCTCTATTTTGTCTACTTTGACCTTGGCTCCATCTAGATGTTTTGATCATCTTTTCCGGTGTGCCAGCCCTTATGTTTACTGACCTTTGCCAAACACTCCACAGGCTTCTTCTTTATGTATAATTTTCCTTTTACCTCAGCACATTCTCTGGCAGATTTTAATATCATGCCTAGGTTTCATCCATTTCTTTTTACCAGACTCCCATTCCTTATTTCATTAAGAGCACAATTTAACCTGCAAATTCTGCATCTTCTTTCACACTGGAAACAGGTTGGAAGAGAATCTCAATTAGGTCTATGTGAGAAATATCCAAAAAAAATCTCTCGAGAGCTTGAAATAATAGCAGTGCAGAAACAGCTGTAAGTACTGTGTTGCTAGAAGGGAAATAGGTCCTGTGGAAATAGGTCCTGGTGGGAGTGAGGTCTGACCTCCACATTATAGGATAGTGTTTCAAACAAAGAATATGCACATCTGGCTCAAAGTCAAGAGAGCTGGTAGGGGGCAAGGCCAGGGCAATCAGAGAAAGAGCCAAGACAGTAAGAACTGAGCCCAAAATACAACCAAAAGAGTGAGGAAAATAGGAAGACTCAGCCCCTTGAGTCTGGCATGGATCTCTAGCCAAGCCCAAGCCGTGTAGCTATTATGTCTGTTACACCCATTGTGAAACTGGTCCAGAGACAGAAGTCTTCTGGGTCTCTCTTGCCACCCTTTTCATGCTGACCTTTTGTTCCTGTTGCTGCCTCTATTTCCATTTTTTTCTTGCTTGCTGATTGCACCTTTTCAATGTTAGTATCACATCCTTGGTCACCACTCACCCTTTGCATTTCTATTTTAATCTCTCTTTGGGCATCAGCCTCTCTAGTGCTCTTATTTGTGCTGTGGTTCTTTAAACTTCCCTGTCAGCTGTGAAAAATCTTACTAGAAATGAAGCAGTATTTCCCACGCATTTCACCTCAGTCTTGCAGAGCATGATTCTTGCTTCCCCGTGTTGCTGCATCTTTGCATACATATGCACAAACTACATCAGCTTTTTCTACCACCATATTTCTTAGAAGCTTGACAGTAACTTGCTGAGTTTTATCCTCATATTCCTTGTGAAGTTTCTGTTACCAACGAATCTTGCTCTAAAAGAAATCATCTTCCAAGCTAATTTTCCTTTCTCTTGTGCTGTTGTCCTTTATGGCATTTTTCCAATGCGATTCTTGTTTGTTATTTTTGGCCTGTGTTACTAATTACTCTAATCCCTCTGTCCTATGTCTCTGGCATCTCTATTTTTCTTGTCTCTTCTCAATTTAGTATCCGTAGTGAATTTCATTAATATGTTGTTTACTCCTCTTTCTAGCTCATTCCAACTCAGAACATGTTATTCTGTGATTACTGAAAGTATTAAAAAGGCAAGACCCAAGACTGATCCTTAAATATTTAACTGTCCTCTCCATAAACTGGTATTATTGCCTTTGTCTATTAGCCTTATTTTGGTCCTTCATTCCAGACTTCAGACCAAATGAAATATTTTTTGCACAAACAGGTTCAGTGGAGCTTTTTAAGGACTTTTTGTGAAACGTAGGAGGCAGCCTTCCATTTTCATGCTCTCCAGTTTTGTGTCAGTGCAGCTGCCTGGCTTTGAGGGAGTGGATGATCAGACCAATTGTTCAAAAAATATGGCTTAAATCCAAGAGTATTACATTTATTCTGTTCCATTCATCTATTACCATTAATTAGGTAATTCCATAAAAATATGTTAGCTTTGTCAGGCGAGATCTATTCTTTATAAATCCTGCCTCTTATTGCTCATCATTGCACTATTTTCTGCAAATGAAGTGAGTATTTCTTAAGACCTTTTCTATTGTTTTTATTTCTTTTTCCAGGGTTAGAAGCTAAATGCAAAGCACTGTAATTAGTAAGAGCTTTCTTCTTTCTTTTATGAATGCTGAGACAGTGCCACATTTGCTTTTCTGTGCAGCATTAGCAGAAAAAGGACAGATAAAGGTGTCCCTGTCTCCTTCCCCTCTTTAGCACCTCCCCACACCTGTGGTGTGTGGTTCTAGCCACTTGATGGTGTGGGAGACGTGGTGCAGTGTGGCCATCACTGCTGCTTCTAAATCTCACGACTTTCCAAAATAATTTATGATGAATGTTATAGCAGCTTTCAGAGAATCCGAGAAGAACAAGTTGTATCATATGTTTATTTTCTTAGTGCTCCTGGATTCCATTTGTCATGGCTGATTGATTTTTGTCAGGGAAGTATCAAAGGTCCCCAGAGGATGTGCTACCAGAGTATGAGTATCTTATGCCTACGTGTCTATATCAGAAGATGCAGATATAGACGATCAGGGTGTACTTAGCGCTAGAATTGCCCCATAACTTCCTCCTGACATATTCTGCCATGGTGTTCAAGTTTGAAAGGCAAATTAAGCCATGCTTCTGAAATTACTTTGAATCTTATTACCGCATGGGCAATACAACTGACTTTTCAGTTCCTCTGCTACCCTGTGCATTTGGCCCCTACCAGAAACGAGCAAATACAACCTCATTTTTGGTGTAAGATCTTAGCCCAGACATTTTGAAAGTAAAGTAAGGTTGCTTTGAGGTAGAGAGGTGAGTCTAAGAAGCACAATTCACTCCCTGGACAGGTTTAGAATTATATGTATGTCGAAGAACATATTTCTCCTCTCCTAAGAGAAATAAATATTAGAAAGCTCGAAGAGCGATTTCATCCAGGGATATATGTCCTAGAATCCTAATGTGAGGTGTTAGGAATTCATCTGAGTACTCATCTGAAAAAACAAAGTTTACTTTGGAAAACTAGGTTTCTAACTAAGTTACTGACTTCCAGCATAAGCAATTTAGGCTAGAATCTGATTTCTGTTCTTCTTGCTCAGTAGTGCCGAGCAGAGCTTTGCACTGGTGTCCTTAGCTGTGCAAGCTGTGGATAGAAAAGGACAAGGGCTTAGGTTTTGCTGAGGTTCCCTATCTGTGAATATGTCATGTTGGGTTTGGGTTCTAGACATGGCAGACATGTTCTCTCAACCATGGCTTCTCATTTACCTCACCATCAAACTGGGAAAACCTTGTGGTATTACTAAATTGTTTTTCCTTTCTAGTGTTCCACAAAATAAGAACTGTAACAACAAAAAAATGCAGTTAGCCACTACTGAGCTCACTGACAATTCCAGGCTAAGAAGCCACATTTAACAGTGGCTTCAGCTAGGATGAAGAAGAGATGGCTTTACTTCACATTATGAAATTTGATCACAGAATCATTTACGTTGGAAAAGACCTCCAAGATCATTCACAAGTGAATTTACATCTTGCTCCGTCGTACCCTGATGTGGCAAGGATGAGGTATACAACCAGGGAAAGAACCCAATATCCTCTAAATATCATCTAAAACAATATCCTCTAAAAATACCACTGACCATGAAGCAAGGCACACTAGAACCTTGGATTTCAAAAATATTAGAAAATATCCCTTTTTTTGGGGTGTCCACAGTATTGCAAATTACATATGTTTATTTACATTGACACCTATGTATATCTATATATAGACATATATTTCTCTGAACTGAACTGCTTATTAATTAGAATCAATACAACGTGTTGTCCACCTCCCATTCATTGTGTCTATTTCTTCATTCTGCAGTCAAACCGTAAATACAAAGGAGTTTCTTTTTCCTGGTAAATGTATGATCAAAGGAAGATCAAAGCAGAATCTGAGTTCAAGGTGTATAATTTTTGGCTGATCAGACACAGGTATTTTCCCCTGTGTTGAAGCAAAGGTCGGAGGAAGGTAACTAACTGGCTATAACATTTCCTTTGTATTATCAAGGGGCAGTTCAAAGGGCTCCTCCCAAATCAGAAATAAACTCTCTTTGCTACCATAGGGCATATTAACCACAGGCATCCGTGCAAAATAATCTAATAGGCAGAAATAGAGAGGCATACACAGACCGTACCTAAGTCTGACAGTCTGCTTGGGAGTTTTTGCTCGTCCATTTTTGTCCTCTTAGCAGACACCCAGCCAAGTGGATTGAGCTGTGGAATTAGGGCAACAAATGCAACAAGAGCAGAAGTTGTTTTCTCTGAAGAGGTAGTTGGATAATAAAAAAGCTGGGAAGGGGTGATTTAGATATCAGCATTATGAACCATGCAGGGAACCTTTCTATCATGAGGAAGATCCTGTTTGCAATATATTCTGTGGGTATCCAAAATGTGTTCATGCATGTTTCCCAGTTTCCTTCAGATTTTCTGGGGGAACAGATAGAGAAGGAGGGTTCCTGTGCTATCAGGAGCACTCCTAAGATTTACTGGGAGAAAAATAAGGCCTCACCTATGATAAGAAAAACCCCATAATCTAAGTAAATGTGTTTATTGACACACAGTGAGCATGTTTTGTCATTCCATTATAAACAATCACCTCTGAAATTTCCAACATTGGCAGACAGAAAAGGCAATGAATTCACCTGCCCTGTTCCTGTCACCTCTGCATCACAATCAAGCATAGATTTTGACACTTCAGAGAGAGTGTTCATATGTATCTTCCAGTACCTAAAGGTAAAAGGTTTTACTAAGAAAGCTGTATGAGAAGGATATATTTAAATCAAACCAGAAGATTCATGCTGCCTACTATGTGTGCTTCAAGAAGCTTCTGTTCTGCTTTGGTTTAAATCTATGAAGACTAAAGGATTAGAAACACAGCCAGAACCAACCAAAACTCCAAGAGAGTACTTTGGTACAGACCTTAAATTTTCCAGCAGAAATAAAAGAGACAGAGTACTTTGCTTATAAAATATAGGCACTAAACCAAAGTGATAGGTCCTGCCACTTATTAAATTACCATTCATCTGGAGGCTCCAAAAGAGTGTGGGTGCATGCTCTTAACCCTCTGTGGGTTAAGATAAAAAATGTGTTAACTTAAACCACCTTCACAGAGCCAAAGCTGGTATATGTTGAATTTTTGCTCAGCAATGAGCATGTGTATGCTCAGTAACAAGTGGTACCTGTTAAAGTGACATGAACTGTTCACAGATCTCAGATTATGCAGTGATAGGTGTACTAGAAGCTGAAGACAGAGAAAACTTTTACTGGGCTAAAAACTGTGTAGCTCTATTGATCTGATGCCAACTGAAGATTGAGCCTACTGCACTTAGAGAACAGACACCTACTTAGGCTTCTAAAATTAAAAAAAAAAGTTCAAAAGAAGTAGTAACTACATAATCTTTATCTGACTTTTGTTCTAAGACTCAGCAAAGCTGGTGAGGGGCAAAAAAGCTGGTGAGAATTGGAGACTCTCAGCACAGGCAGTAAAAAGATGTTCAAATTTTGCCATCGTGGCTCATCTCACTCAGGTGGGGAACATGAGAATGGAACAAGGCGAATGTGTGGGCATCCTTCACAAGGACTTCTGGATAGCTTTCAGTGACCACTGAGAGAGTGATCTGTAAGGTCAGCAAATGAACACTGATGATGAAATGCTCAGTTGGTTTGCTAACAGAACCAGAGATGGCAAATGGGACAGGGGGATGGAGAGAGACAGTGGGATGAGTGACAAGTGGCAATATGTTGAGCCTGTTCTGGTTTTGCTATATATAGGAGATAGCAGTTATCTTACAGAAGGAAATGTAGAACAAGATGTGCGGATTTGGAGATGATGTGGAACTGACAACTTGAGAAATACCATCCGTAAAGGAAGTAAGTTGAAGATGCTGAGAAATCTGCCTTACGCGTAGGATATGAGGAATGCGCAGGCAGTGCAAAACAAAGATGGAGAAATCAGAATATGGTGGTGCAAACTGTGTTCATTTGCTCATTTGAAATCTTGATATTGTCGCAGGGCAACGACTCAGCAGCCAGAGCGGTCTCTGAGGGAAGAAAGCCCAGGACAGAATAGATCACCAGGACACATTGCAAAGAACTAAAAATAAGAGAAATACCTTAGTTTTTAGATAATAAAGAAAGTTCTAGATTTGAAGAACAAGTGAGTGAACATTCTTGGAGTCCTTAGTCACCTACGCAGAAATATGCCAAATGTTTTTTCCGTGGTGGCAATGGTAATTAAAAGTGCAAGAGCAGTACTGCACTGGAGATTCAGCAGCACCCCAGGAAGCTGGAATTGATACCTGACAAGAAGAATGCATTTCAGCTAGCCATAATGGGAATCTGAAGTTGTGCAGCTAGTGCTTTCAATGCCTCCTCGTAAATTTTAGGAGATTTTTCACCTACAACAGTCCATATATAAAACATGCTATATGCATTGTTCAGCTATAGAAACAGTTAGTATTCTCTTGAGTATGTATTTGCAGGAATTGTGTGTCCCAGCATAATTTAATCTGACTCCACTATCTTGAAATCAGAGACCTTCTTCCTCTGCAGGAAATAAACCTGAACCAAGGCTTCAGATACAAAATCTTCAGAGTGGAGAGATTACCACTGGAGTGTGTATGTGATCCAGTGATGGAGATACGACACATCAGCCTGCAGAGTTCTCCCATTCACATTATAGGGACTTGGGCGCAGACACAAGGCCTGGAAACTCCCAGGGAGACTCAGCAGTGGCGCTGAAAAGGAAGAGGGAAGCTGCCAAGCTAGCTGCATATTGAAGATGCTAGGAAGAAGGCAAATGAGTCTTGCAGCAAGAACACTATTAATGACTGAACTGTGATAAGGCAAAAGGAAAGCCCCAGTCCAGATAGAAAGAAGAGACAATGAATTTTCTATAAGGTTCTTTTCATAAAATATTGACTATACTCATTTGGATGCTGCCCAACCATCTTCACAAATGAGTGCTTTCCATTGACGCTCATGTGACACTCGTACTCTCTGCCTCTTACTCAGCTTTTCTCAGGAAGGTCATGACAAAATGAGGCTGAAAACCAAGAAATGTACTGTTGTCTGAGATGAGAGGATCAGTGCCAGGATCAATACAGCATGAAACAACCATTGGGCATGGCCTAACCACAGTCTCTATAGCCCTCATTGCAACCCTTCTCTGCAGTTTCGGATTGTTTCTGGAAGTGAAGGAATGATTTCCTTGTTGTTACAAGCAATATCCATCAAAGTTATTTTAGTGCAGAAAAACCAAAGTGGCAAGGGGGTTCTGAGCAGCAAATGATGTGAATTCTTATTGCAGTTACAAATAAGGGAACTGTTGCTCTTATGACTGTGGATTTGGGGTCCTCATGCATTCCCATAGTCCTTAGTGTTCCTTGGGCAAAAATCTTACCTTGTATTTAGTACAACATCACAAATGGCTCTTTTCTATCCACAAAAGTTTTGGGGTTTATGTTTTGTGTTTTATATAAGTTCTGTCTGGGTTTATCCCTTTTGCTCTTCTCACAAAGCTCTCCCAAGATCCTGCTCCCCAGTAATGTTGCTAACAAATTAGAGATGTGCCAACTTTCTGCTCAGTTAAGAACAGAAAAACAACCCTCATCTATTTATAAATATTAAATAACACAATGGAGATGTTAAATGAGGAAGATGCCACTCCAGAGGCCCCTCCAAAGAGAGAGGAGTGGGGCAATGAAAGCTAACATGGCAGGGAAGCTAGACTGGATGCAAAATATGTACAGCTTTATAACTCCTTTAGGTTTGAGATGGCCTCCCAATTTATGCTGGAAGCATTGTCTTTATGCTCCACATGCATGCCACAGATGCTGCAGTCCAGGGGTCACTTTGCTTTTGCCACTGACCCTTTCTGTGCTTTTAGTTAATTTGCTTTACCTTGCTGGTTCTTTAATCAAATTGTGTTCTTGTAGAGTATGATCCTTTTTTAATGTCTCAGTATCATGACATTGACTTGACGAGGACTTCTAATGTCATAACATAATTAATGATACTAAGGCATAACTAGCTTTGAAGAATCAAGCTGTTTTCTTACTGCCTTTTTTCCATTTCATGATGGTCTGAGAAATTACCATGGTTTAGAGGAAAATAGAAATGGGTTTGTAATGTCATGGCTGGAATACATTTCAGAAAAATGTATACTTACAAAAAAATCTTCTAATATCATTTCATGTTCCTGGAGTCTGCCAGACTTGCACAAACCTAGTCCTGTCTTATTTTTTCCTACAAAACAAACTATTAAAAGATGCTTTTGCTCCTCCTCTGTGCTAATCATTTGTTTGCACACAATGATCATTTATAGATTATTCTTTTTTTAGCTGATTTAATTTGCTAAAAAAAAATCAACTTGATTGTATAAGAAAAAGAGACCAATGTATATTTGCAGATGCTTTTGACCTATTTTACAGAGGGGCTGTGGTCTACAAAGTTCTGTAATCCATACATTTGCTTCTCATTATTCTAACTTTGGTTGCTTATATTATCTTTCTAAAGCTACTGTTCGATTTGTCTTGCAGCAAGGGAGACTTTCCCTTTCCAAAGTATCTTATCCACATTTTTACTAGGTTTCTGTCCTAATGGACCCCATTATTTTCAAAGGCTTTCAACAAGCAGAAGAATATCACTGTGCTCAGAGTAGGCATCTGAACTGGTCAGGAAAATGATCATTGGGGTTATATTTGACCATTTTCAGAGACTTTAGCAGGATGGATTTATAGTGCAAGAAAATCTCTAAGCTCCCCTATGCCTCAGGCTTTCAGCATTCACCAAGGCACTGAGCCTCTTCTTCTTGTTCATGGGTTCGTTTTCTCCTGTCTTTCATATAAATGCATTGTTACATGCGTCTACAAAGAAAAGAATACAACAAGACAAGCTGTAGCCAGTAGTCACAGTGATGAGATTATTTTGAACTGCCTTTAAAGAGTCTTCTGTTAATGACTGGCAAATAGGTGTTCTTAAAAGCCTGGCTCCAATTCAATGTAACGGCAACTGCAAAACATAATGGTTTCCCAAATAAGCTCTTACAAGACAGGACTCATGGTATCTCAGAGTTCACCTTTTTACTTCTAAAAGCCCAAAGAATGTACAGATTGTGCAGACTTGTAGTCCCTTGTTAATTATACTCTGTGTTTATACAGCAGCTCTATCTCAAAGCTCTCTCCAAACATTAAGACTCCTAGCACTTCTTTTATGTAGGCATTATTATCCCTGTCATTACCATTATCACATTTTCCATTTTATAGGTGGTAAATGAGCAAAATCACAGTGTGAGTCAGTAGGTGAACTGGGAATAGAATACTGTAGCCCTGACTTTGTACCTTGCTTTAATTACTCACTATTATGATTGTTATTTGTGGGTTAAAGTGATTTTGTTTGGTGCAAGACCTCAGCAAATACGCAGGATTCTTTTGATTTGTAAGATTTTTGTTTGTATAGCTTTCACATTGCTATTTTTCAGCTGTTGTTCTCATTTTAAGTAGCTAATGAGAAATGCTGTCATCTTCCAATTAAATAAGTAACAATAAATTTTAATATACAATTTACATAATAGACTGGAACAGGTCAAATGAAGCTTAGTCTATCAAGCAATGAAGTATTTAGGTATTTAGCTTTTGTCCTAATCTAGTCATAGTAAACACCATTATGGAAATCTGTGGAGAAATGTACTTTTGTAAAGTAGCTGGTTTTTAAATGACAGGTGTTATCTATTAGTCTTTTCATGTGAAAGTACCATATGCAATTACTAAATTAAGTTAAAGCCACATGTTCAATATTTTATTCTTTTTTTTTAAATCAAAACAATTTTTGGTTGATTTGAAACACACAAATGTGTTCAGTGGAAACTTTACTCACCTTTGTGAACTAGACAGTTAAACTCATTTTCTCCTTTTCCAGGACTGTTTTAATCTGAAAAGGCAATCTAACCACTTCATTGTCTTAAACGTAGGTAGTTTAGCTTCAAAACACCTCATTAACAGCATCCCATTCCTCTATTTCTCTGTCATCAAATGTCCTAAGAAACAATAGAATAAAAATTAAAAATTGTCATGAATGGTTATACAAAAGACCATGAGGTGCAGTCCTGTGAGAAACTGAAGATGCCCTGAGAAGTGACAATACAGTCCTCCCATAAAAGAAATATAAGATACTAAATATATTATGATTATTGAAATGTGGATTTTCCTCTTTCTGCCCTTTTCCTTATCTTTCTCCTTTTCCTCCTCTTTTAAATAACAAGTTTCAGGATATCTTTGGTTTAAATTGAACTACTCTGTAAAAGCCTTGTCCTCTGCCAGTGGTCTGCTTGCCTACAGGTGCAAAAGTCAGTTCTTGGTGAATCATTATAGAAACGCATACTTCCTTAAAAGTCTATCTTTCCAAGGAAATAGATCCCTCAAATAAAAGTACAAAGACCACTTTGCTCCCTTCTACTTGCCACAATTCTAAAACAAAAAATGCTCGTGGGTGTCAACAAACAAGATCACTTTCAAGGTGATTTGAATGCTATGTCTGTGGATGCAGCATTCATGTATACAGTCTTTATACATCTGACAACCGTGGAGAAGAAAATCTGGTTGTGTAATTTGTCTCATTAGTCTTCTGTACTAAAAAGGTTGCAATTCCCACAATTTGTTCTGTGCCATGTTGGCACCTTACTATCTGATCGTTAATTCATTCCTCTTTAATGACTTATTCATTTGCTCATAAACCAGACCTCCAGGTCTCCTAATCACTTTATTAGACAAGTTACAGTGTATGCCCTTGCCTTGCCTTGCCTTGCCTTGCCTTGCCTTGTGTTGCCTTAGGGTTTTCATAAATTTGTAGATTTTTATACTTCTAGGTATACTTCTCACATATAGTGTAGCTAACAACCTCTGACTCTGTGTTAGCTGTCTTAAGGGTCAGATAATATCTGGAACACTGCACAAGGAAAACATGTACCAGAGCTCAGGCAACTAGATACCATGTTAGTCAAAACAAGAAAGCAAAGCCCAGCAACGTTGGAGAAGCTTCAATAAGGCAAAGGGATCTTAAGACCTCCAACTTAATTCTGGGAGAGGTGTACCATGAGGCGGAACCAAGGGAAGTTCTGGGCATGGACATATCTTAGATTGGATACAACCTTTAGATATGATAATCGAGTATAGTTACAAAATTAGCATGCTCCCACGTAGACGGGGCTTTTCCCTACTTTCTCCAGCTCTCCTACACTTTATTGATATTTTCTCTCTCTCTCACACACACACACTCTCTGCTGCCCAGCCTGGTGTGGTGTGTCCCCCCCAAAAGGGGGGGTGGAGTGGGAGGAAAGACCTCAGGGAAGCTCTGCTTGCAAATGGTGTTTCCCTTCCCTTGTTCTCCCGGACTGGATCTTGGGAACGTCAAGTCCTGCTTGAAGGAAGATGAAACCGGTAATGGGAACTGGGTACCAGCAAGAGCTGGCGGTTGCTGAGCTGCTGGGATGCAGCTGCAAAAGGAAGTTTCTCCCTGGTTATTGTGGGTTGGGAGGTGAAATGACTTGGGCCCAGATGTTGCAAGAGTCATGTTCCCAGCCTGTTGGGTGAAAGGGTTTTTCACCTGGGAGGGACGGGTTGTCCCTTGTTTGCTTCGGTAAAACATGGCAGAGTGGCTCAGGGGGTTTGGCTGGAAACAGCCGGGAATGAAATGAAAGGGTCACCTTTTGGATTAATTTACTCTGCATGTTTTGAAGCGGTGGTGCTTGGAAAAGAGCTCACATGGTATTCCTGAGGCCATGAGTTCATCCTAGCACTGGTCTTTTCTATCTGTTACTTATCAACATGTGTTGTTCTCTTTTATACTTTTTATACTTTATGTACTCTTTTATACTCCTTTATACTCTGTACCCCAAAACCCTATAAGTAAAAGAACTCTTCTCTGCTTTACCTACATAAAGTTGTCTTGGAAAGTTTTTTCCCCTTCCTTAAGGCAACACTTGCCTTCCCTTGCCTTGCCTTGCCTTCCCTTTCTTTATTGTTCTTTTCCTAAAAAAGATTCAATGTAAGACAGCTTCTTAGTCTATCTCAGCTGTGTTTCTGTTTCCCCATATTAGGAAGACATGCTCTTCTCCTAGTACCAGTTCCTGAGCGTTAATGCCATACTTTACCACACACTTTGTGGTAACCATACAACTGTTTCTCAGACTCCTGGAATACATATTATGGGCTGGAAAGGACATATGATTGAAAGTGGCAGGTGATATCTATCTCTATATATGAGAAATACTATAACATTTCACTGTTTTTTCATGTTATCACAGTTTATAGAATTTTTCAATGTGTATTCTTATAAGAATTATTACATATTTCTCTAACTATAGAAGCTGAAACTACATGCAATATTATGTCTATATAGGCCTATGATTGAAATGAAAACTTATTTTTATGTCATATAATTTTCAGTTATGTAATTCCAATTTCTTGCAATATGTCTTCTCACTGTTATGCTTTGCTTCCCAAATAGGTATTTATGATTGTCACCTCTACACTGTACCTCCTGTGTTCCACCTGCCCTTCTTGGTTTGATAAAATGCATTTTCATACTCATTTTGCCCACTTTTTCCTGTACTGTAAACTCAGTCTTCCCTTTGCTTTCCATACTTTTCTTTTTCCCACTGATGCTACTTTACTGTGATTCCAAAGGCAGTGAGAGGTGTATTAGCTAAATTGTACACCTGGGCCCCTCAAGGAAAGCAAAAATATTTGTATCATAGCAATGATTTAGAGATCTAATTTTAACTTCTGAACTATGAAGGTCAGAAGAAATAGGAAACAATGCTAACAGGAAAGAATGGCTATATGTAGGATTCCTTCGCATAGTCTGATCTAAGTATACAGAGAAAAGTTATGGTATCAATACTTTCTTTGAGCACAAAACAGCTAATCAGCCACCTGCTACCACGTAAGGACATTGCTACATCCAAATAAGTTGTTGTAGGGCTTCAAAAAAAGCTGGTCAATTTTGTTGAGTGTTTATTGCACTGATATTTTCTCGTTACTTCCAGCTGCTGCAGTTGGTTTTATTTTATTTTGGAGAGAGCTTTATGTTCTCTCAGAGCATCTCTTGATAAAAATCAGATCATTCAGTTGCTTTCCCAAAGTGTTTTCAGTCTAATTTCAGACATGACAGGGCGAAGAGCATAATAAAACTTAGCAGAAAGAGACAGAGAGAAACCCAGAGTTCAGTAATAAGAGATTACATAGTTCTCCAGTAGACTGTAATACACACGGTGGTGAAGCAGGTTTAAAATGAAACCACAATGAACAACTGCTTTCTTGCCGATATAACTGGGAAAATAAGCACCTCTAAAACTGTTATATTTTGTACAAATGGATTATTCACAAGCCCATCCTACACAATATCAGGTAAATGCCACGAATAATGAAGGTAAAACCTTAAGCTCATTTGTCTGTCAGAGCCTTTTCTTTTTTAAGAGCTGACCATGTAGCTCCTATGATGGAGGGCTCTTGCCATGGAAGAGACCATCCTTCCTGCAGCTGAGGCAGCTCCATTTGCCATGTGTTTTTGGGAAAGAGGGAAAGAAATTCCTGTGAGGAGCTCTTGCTGCAAGGTGCTTGTTCCAATCCAACAAGGAATTAGTGACATGCTTAGTTTTACCTTTCCTGTGGGCAAGTGCTTGTATCCTAGGCTGGATTTGACTATAGGGCACAGCACCTCATAGAATAAGACTTTCACATTTCTGACCCTAGTTTAGAAAATAGAAGCATAAAGAAATTTTGTGCTTATGAAGTTTGGGGATGATACTGTAAATAAAAACTTATATTCTCCCCTCCCACCTCCCTTCAAATTACAGCCTCAGAAGAAAAAAGCTGAAGTGTTATAAAGCTAGTAAAAATTAGTTTCATTCTTAAATAAAATTTCTAAAATTAACTCAAATTTCTGTAAGAGGAACAGTTAGCATCCTGGCTACAAGCAGGGGGACAGACAAGTTAAAAGAACAGGGCTGTCCCCAAAGATTTTCAGCTATGCAACAAGACAAGAAAAATGTATTTCCATCATCTGGTATCGGGATTTCTTTTATTATTTCCAATAGTGAGAAAGTGGGGATAAAACCAGTGTTCTCTTGGGTGTTTAGGGCCCAGGAGATAACAGAAGAGCAGAATAACAAGGAGTGCTGCTAACTTCCTTCATCACACAGCAGTTGATTAAAAAAAAAAAAAAGAATTGTAAGAGGCCTTGGGCAAAATTTGAGCTATGTACTTCGCTGATGAACAGCACAGTGAGCTGGAGTTGTCTGAGCATGGATTTTTTTCTAGTAGAGCTAGAGGTAAATGACTTTGTCATCCATTACACTTTCCCAGCTTTCTTAGATTTCCTCACTGGAAGGAAGCCAGGGCGTTATGGGGAGCGGGAGGGTTGTTATGTGCATGGAATGAACAAGAAAATCTCCTGTCTCAGGATGAGCCACACGCTGCTGGAGCTGAAAGACACAAATTCAAGCCTCTTCTCTACCAGCCTCCTGTCTGCAGACAGCAGCCACCAGAACGGTATCCTATGTGTCCCTTTCATATTGTTGCTGTTCTAGTGTACATATATTCTACTGTGTAAATATACAGAGGGATCACAAGGGCATCTGTGAGGACTGCTCTCTTCCTGGCCCATGGCATAACCTATGGAAGGTGTGGCTGTTTCTTTCTCTGCCTTAGAATTTCTCCCCTTATCACTCACTGATGGGGTGGGAAAGTGCCCTGGCTCACACAAAAAGGATGCAGGCTTGAGACTGCAAAAGCCCACCATCCTCTAGGGCTGATCTGACCATGTCACAGAGTTTAACTGAACAAGTGCTTTATACCATATTAAAAGCTGGAGTGTTGTGTGGAATTAGCTCTGAAATGCATTCAAACTGTGTTAGGGGAGACAGGTTAACATGAAATCAGATTTAAATTGCAGATCGTTATGCTTAAACCTTAATCCAGTCTAACTAAGCAGTACAATTTTTTTTTTCTCTCTCAGTGATACTCAGTGGTACAATCAGTTTATATTTCACCAACCACTAGCCATCTTCTCTATTTAAAAATATAATTAAAGTCTGCTCCTCTGATTTCCCTGAAAACTCTGTTAACTATTAGGAAGAGCAAAAAGATTAAATCTGAAAGGTCATTACTCTGATTCTGCCTTTCTAAAATGTATTGGCTAATGAAAAAAAAATAAATAGCATTTTTAATGTATAGTTACAGTCCTTCTTTTCTCCCTTAACATTCATTTTACTCAGATCTGCTAGGCATTGGTAGATGCATGTATGTTGCAGCTTTAGAATTCTGCTGTTATAATTAAACTGAAGATCTGTGTACTTGGTCAGGCATGTTCAGTGCTGTCTATTTATTTCATCATAGTTTGGACCCATATTCTACTCCTTGTACCATTTAACATCCTGTTGAATTCAGCAAAAGCCTAGTAACCTTTCTCAGTCTGCATCACATGCATCTTTTTTTTTTTTNTTTTTTTTTTTTTTAAATTCTCACCATCCCATGTGGGAGGTTTCTTCTTTGCCAGAACAAGAAAGGAATATTTTTCTAAAGTAAGAATAAAAATTGAACATGTAAAACTGTCCTTAAGCTTCATAAAGAATCATCTCCTGAAGCTGAAGTCATTGTGAGTCCACATTGCCCAGACTACCTTCTTCTGGAAGGTGTGGGGGAAAGAAAGAAAAAGAATACCTGCTTTTGAGCTGGGTAGCCTGGGAGGCAGAATTTTCAGCCAAAGTAAAGGTATTCCAACTCAGAATCTCTGAAGGACACTTCTGATATCTTTGTCCTACAAACATTTACAGGTGCCACCAGAGCATATGAAATAAATTTTTAAAATATTATTATGAAATCCATTCTATCTACAGTACTAGGTTTTCAAACCATGTTTAAATCACTGGGCTTCATCTGTAGTAGTGGGAGCATGTGGAGTCCTAAAAGACTTCTACAGACAGCCTTAATCCCATGAGGAGATAACGGATTATTATGAGGGTTATTGACCTTTATCGAGTGCTTGGTCTGTCTGACAAATGATGACATCAATCTTGATGAAAAAGGGATCATGTTGTATTCTATATGTGATCAAGTGCTAAATTTAAACAGTGGTGAGACAATACTTTTTTTTCAAGTCAGGTCATTAATAGCCAAGGGCCTGAACTATGAAACCTTTACTTACATGAACAGTCCTTGCTCATATAGGTTATCTCATTAGGCAACTGCCTTAGTGAAAAAAGGCCTTGTAATACAGGGATTGAGGAATTAGTATCTGGAGGAACAAGTTCTCTAATTATAGACTAAAAAAAAATTCATGTACAAAAGTCCATTTGGGGGATTTGCAAAAACGTATGCCATCTGCTTCTTAATAAGGTGAATCCAGGGAAAACTGGGAGTTATCAAGACTGTAATGAGTACAAACGTTGCTCTAAAATGCAAAAACTATCTCCTTAAAATAATATCCTCTATCACACAGTGACCAATCCTACTTGAGCAAGAAACCTAATCTGCATAAATGTCATATTACATATATAGTACGGTGAAATTCACTATAATTAATGACCAATTTATTCTTGAAAGAGGGCACCTTTGAAGATATCATGTCCTTTATTTCCATGCCAGAAAAGGAAGAGTTTTCATGACCACATTATCTATTGAGAATGTTTGAGGGGTATTTTTGCATTTTTATCTTCAAATCTAATTATAACAGTTGTTCAGAGCAAAGGAATAATGCACAACAACAATACAGATTTTCTTTCCCTTGGTTTCAGAAACTCCCTGTATTCTGATCATGGGGTACATGAATCCATATAGTTTGGTTGGCTGGCAGCCAGTATGAACCAGAATGCCAAGGTATATGTAATCACAGTAGAGTTATTTCCCCTTTACTCCACAGTGCTTCTCTTCTGACTCTCATTAAAAATTGTAAAATTAGTTGCCAGAAAGAGCAAGAACCTCTGATTTTCATTTACATTAGCTAAAGCAGAAATATTGCAAAATTGTACGTGAACACAGACAAGAAAGGGGTTGAGACAGTGGAGAAAGAATTAAACATTTACTAAGGTCTTTACTCTTGTCCAGTTCCTGGACCCACCTTTCACTCTCTACAGTTTAGGAAACACCTTATACTTGGAATAATTATCATACTAATACACAAGACACATTTTGTCTATTTGCTAGTCCTAAATGCAAGGCATAACATGAATAGCATTTTGGAAGTAATAAGTAAAACATACATGAATCATTCTGAGCATTTCAGCTCAGTGGTCTGGATGAGCAGGGACAGTGACAGGAGAGACAGGAAGAGGCAGCTTGGGACATAAGATGGTGAAGGACAGCAGGTAAAATTAATACACAAAGGATTTTAAATTTAAATTTATTTAAGGCAATTTAACTTTCAGTAGCTTTGTGTTGCCCCTCCCAACAAGTAAAACCTGAAGAAAGAGTCATATATTCTAGTCCAATAAATAAGTATTCCTCTATATTAACTTTTGCAATCATGAGTTAGTAAATTCTTTGGCTTTGAAGTTTATTCAATCCACAATTTGGTTCTTTCTGCCATAAATAGGGCTATTATCCTAAGGTATCTTCATAACTGTATTATGTCTGCTAATGCTGTTTTCTGTGCAAAAGGCCATTCTCATGCTGTTGTTTGGGGGTTTTTTTAAATAATTTTTTTCTAATTATTTCTAATCATCTCGTAACTTCTGAATGATTGTTTCAGATCAGCTGCTGCAACTTCACAAACTCACACATGCTTTTGGGATTAAATGGTATCCTTTTCCCACCTTCAGTTTAGGTTAAAGGATTCAGTGGATCCCAGTCAGGGAGAGCAGCACTACTAGTTCATACCTTGGTTGCTTCTGGATGGGATCAGGAGTGTTCTCCAGTGACATAGGCCATGATGAGTGGCCCCCATGCCCCTCACCCTGTTTTGCAGCCTCCCATTCAGCTGCTGCTTTGCTGAGAATGGTGGGAGGAAGGAGGGAATAGCCTGAAGATCGATTTGCTGTTTCAGCCTGTGGTGGTTGTGTACTCCACTAAGGCAATGAGCAGCGAGCACACAGTACCCATTAATGCAGACCTCAGATGTGCAACGTTGGAGAAAGGTATGGAGGAAGAAAAGGGTGCAGAGAGGATGTCAGTGAGGATATGGAGATGCGGCTGGGATGCAAGAGGGGGTGTGCATGTGTGCAAGGAATGCTGGGCTGAGAATCATAGAATCATACAATAATTTGAGTTGGACGGGACTTTTAAAAGTCATCTAGTCCAATCTCCAATGCACGGCAGAGGTTTTAGTGCAATGACACTGGGTATACACCTGAGGGAGCCGAATGACAGGAGCAGTGGGCAAATGAGTGGGCAAAGGCTTTCCTCCCAGCTCCGGACTGAACTTCTTTCTTCTCTGTGCAGCACCCTTCTAAAGCAACAGATTTGGGGAGGTGAAAGAGTAATGGGAACACGTATTCCTCTAGCTTTAGAGGAAGTATTAAGTTGGAGTCCCTTTGTAAATGATTGGGACTATCCCAACGGGATTTAATGTAGTGTAACGTGGTGTAAATCTTTCACCAGGATACTCATAGAGTCAATAGTGTCTGGCTGAATTTCACAAGCTGCAGTGCATTTATCAGAGACAAAAACAGTAGAGAAGAAATCTACTTTGAAACAACAAAGTGCTTAAATACACAGCTTACCAGCTCCTGCCCACCTCTGCTACAGGTTCTTGGCTATCAGGGTCAGCAGATCTAACAGATCTTTGTTCTTGNAGTTTTCATGACCACATTATCTATTGAGAATGTTTGAGGGGTATTTTTGCATTTTTATCTTCAAATCTAATTATAACAGTTGTTCAGAGCAAAGGAATAATGCACAACAACAATACAGATTTTCTTTCCCTTGGTTTCAGAAACTCCCTGTATTCTGATCATGGGGTACATGAATCCATATAGTTTGGTTGGCTGGCAGCCAGTATGAACCAGAATGCCAAGGTATATGTAATCACAGTAGAGTTATTTCCCCTTTACTCCACAGTGCTTCTCTTCTGACTCTCATTAAAAATTGTAAAATTAGTTGCCAGAAAGAGCAAGAACCTCTGATTTTCATTTACATTAGCTAAAGCAGAAATATTGCAAAATTGTACGTGAACACAGACAAGAAAGGGGTTGAGACAGTGGAGAAAGAATTAAACATTTACTAAGGTCTTTACTCTTGTCCAGTTCCTGGACCCACCTTTCACTCTCTACAGTTTAGGAAACACCTTATACTTGGAATAATTATCATACTAATACACAAGACACATTTTGTCTATTTGCTAGTCCTAAATGCAAGGCATAACATGAATAGCATTTTGGAAGTAATAAGTAAAACATACATGAATCATTCTGAGCATTTCAGCTCAGTGGTCTGGATGAGCAGGGACAGTGACAGGAGAGACAGGAAGAGGCAGCTTGGGACATAAGATGGTGAAGGACAGCAGGTAAAATTAATACACAAAGGATTTTAAATTTAAATTTATTTAAGGCAATTTAACTTTCAGTAGCTTTGTGTTGCCCCTCCCAACAAGTAAAACCTGAAGAAAGAGTCATATATTCTAGTCCAATAAATAAGTATTCCTCTATATTAACTTTTGCAATCATGAGTTAGTAAATTCTTTGGCTTTGAAGTTTATTCAATCCACAATTTGGTTCTTTCTGCCATAAATAGGGCTATTATCCTAAGGTATCTTCATAACTGTATTATGTCTGCTAATGTTGTTTTCTGTGCAAAAGGCCATTCTCATGCTGTTGTTTGGGGGTTTTTTTAAATAATTTTTTTCTAATTATTTCTAATCATCTCGTAACTTCTGAATGATTGTTTCAGATCAGCTGCTGCAACTTCACAAACTCACACATGCTTTTGGGATTAAATGGTATCCTTTTCCCACCTTCAGTTTAGGTTAAAGGATTCAGTGGATCCCAGTCAGGGAGAGCAGCACTACTAGTTCATACCTTGGTTGCTTCTGGATGGGATCAGGAGTGTTCTCCAGTGACATAGGCCATGATGAGTGGCCCCCATGCCCCTCACCCTGTTTTGCAGCCTCCCATTCAGCTGCTGCTTTGCTGAGAATGGTGGGAGGAAGGAGGGAATAGCCTGAAGATCGATTTGCTGTTTCAGCCTGTGGTGGTTGTGTACTCCACTAAGGCAATGAGCAGCGAGCACACAGTACCCATTAATGCAGACCTCAGATGTGCAACGTTGGAGAAAGGTATGGAGGAAGAAAAGGGTGCAGAGAGGATGTCAGTGAGGATATGGAGATGCGGCTGGGATGCAAGAGGGGGTGTGCATGTGTGCAAGGAATGCTGGGCTGAGAATCATAGAATCATACAATAATTTGAGTTGGACGGGACTTTTAAAAGTCATCTAGTCCAATCTCCAATGCACGGCAGAGGTTTTAGTGCAATGACACTGGGTATACACCTGAGGGAGCCGAATGACAGGAGCAGTGGGCAAATGAGTGGGCAAAGGCTTTCCTCCCAGCTCCGGACTGAACTTCTTTCTTCTCTGTGCAGCACCCTTCTAAAGCAACAGATTTGGGGAGGTGAAAGAGTAATGGGAACACGTATTCCTCTAGCTTTAGAGGAAGTATTAAGTTGGAGTCCCTTTGTAAATGATTGGGACTATCCCAACGGGATTTAATGTAGTGTAACGTGGTGTAAATCTTTCACCAGGATACTCATAGAGTCAATAGTGTCTGGCTGAATTTCACAAGCTGCAGTGCATTTATCAGAGACAAAAACAGTAGAGAAGAAATCTACTTTGAAACAACAAAGTGCTTAAATACACAGCTTACCAGCTCCTGCCCACCTCTGCTACAGGTTCTTGGCTATCAGGGTCAGCAGATCTAACAGATCTTTGTTCTTGACTGAAGATTTTTTCAACTCATGTCAGAGCGCATCTGGTACAGATTTTCCTCCAGGCTTTTCAGGTGGCTTCAGGCCACCAGCAAGGCTGGACACTTTCTATTTTTCCTTAAAGTCCTGTTACTCACATCAGAGCTTTATAGCAACTCTGTTTCCAGCACCTGGGGTTAGTCTAGGGCACACAACATGAGACCAATGGAACCCCCTGGCCATCAGATCTCGTCCCGTGTTGCCAGACACTTCTATAACAGTTTGCTCCTTTTGGAAATGTGAAGAGCTACATCCCAACAGTAATTAATATTTCTGTCCCGGTATGTCAACGGAAAGCACTTTTCAAACAGTGCATTTTCTTATGTTTAGAAATAATCTGATTTTTAGCTTAAATACGTTAATGGGCAGCTCATACCCATTTGTTTCAGAAGAAAATGCCCGCGACGCACTTAGCCTTGGCAAGGCAAGTTTTCACACGTATTCCCAACAGGAGTCCCTGGCACTGCTTCGCTCCCACGGATTCACACCAGCATCGCCGGGAAGGGACGGGGTTTGGGTGCCCACGGGAGCCCGTCTTTCCCGGCGTGGAGCTGTGGGCTGTGTGTGTGCGCACCGGGCAGCCGGCCGGGGGTGGCCCCGAGGGGCTCGGCGTGGGCGCGGTGGGGGCACGGCCGAGGGGGCACGGCCGAGGGGGCCGGCTGCGAAGGGGTGCTCTGGGCGAGGGCGTTCGGGGGGCAGAGGCGGGCAGGGCGGGGGGCTGCGCTGCCGTGGGGACCNCGCAACTAGTTGGGCGGGCGGGCGGCGGTGCCCGGGATGCCGGGGAACTCGCCAAGTCGCAGGGAGGGAGCCGGGGCCGAGCCGGGGCGCGGGGCGGAGGCTGCCGCAGCCGGGCTCGGGGCGGCGGGAGCGGCGTGGGGTGGGTGCCTCGGGGCGCTGATGTGTCCCGCTCCCCTTTGCAGGCTGCTCGGGCACTTCAGAGCCAGCGGCAGGGAGGCTGAGCCGGCGGCATCCCGGGCATTGCCAGCGACTGAAATTTAGGCGTCTTCAGAGAGGGGAGGAAGATCCTCGTCTTCCGTAGCCTCCTCAATGAGTGCCAAGCTCTCCAAGGAGTTGAGGCTGTCCCTGCCGCCTTGTCTTCTGAACAGGACATCTGCCACCTTAAATACCAGCACCACCTGCATCACGCAAGTGGGTCAGCTCTTCCAGTCCTTCTCATCCACCGTGGTTTTAATTGTCCTAGTCACCCTCATCTTCTGTCTGATCCTCCTCTCCCTCACCACCTTCCACATCCACAAGAGGAAGATGAAGAAGCGGAAAATGCAAAAGGCTCAGGAGGAATATGAACGGGACCACTGTGCCCGCAGCAGCAATAGCAGCAGCCAGCACCCTGGGACAGTGGTGCAGGGAGAGGCAGCCCAAGGAAGAGACGGCCGACTGGGAAGACCGCCCCAGGACTCGGAGATCCAGCGCTCCTCTCCCTCAGCAGCCCCCAGCTCTCAGCAAGCACAGGCTTGTTTGGACACAGCTGGTGTGGGGCTCCTGCAGACGGTGATTTTGTCATGATGGTTTGGGGGAGACCTTGCGAAGGCGCTGATTGGTGTTTGTAAATACCCGAGTGATTATTCTAGTCCCCGAAGAAGAAAAAAACATTGCTAATTCAAATGAACGAACAAGCCCATGATCCAAGTGCATGACAGATCACATTGCGTTTCTCATTAACTGTGCGAGGAAAGGATGCATCTTCTAACTGGAGAAGAAGCTGCACACAGCTACTAAATATCAAGTCATCCACCTGCAGGAGAGGGTCAGGGGTAGGGTGTCCCTTTTGCCTGGACCGTTATTACCCCAAGGACCGGGATGTGCCCCCTCTTGGCATTCCCACTGCACCCTGTGTCACCGTTGCATAGTGTGGGTTGGCGTGTGAGTGAGTGGTGTGGGGGGAGAGACAGGTCTGGAGGGTGCCTTGGGACCGTCGGAGCAGACTGGAAATAGTACACTGTGGTCTCTCCTTTTGTACTGGGATCTCTGCTCCTGTCCCACCCCTCTCGCTCCTTTGCAGGACTGGATATTGTTTGGTATAGGAATGGCCACCCTTAGCTGGCCTTAACTGCAAGCGCCCTCGGGCCCCAGAGCCCCCTCCCCCCAGCTGCAGCACTGATTGACCCACTGTCTGGGGGATGGAGTCTGCTGTCTGCAAAGAGTGATGCTTGAGCTTTCCTCTCCCTTCAGCTCCATTCATCTTCAAATGCCTCCCCTTCCCCATCCCTATCCTCATCCCCATCCCTATCCTCATCCCCATCCCTGTGCTCATCCCCATCCTCATGCCATGAAACCTGAAACCCAAACCCAATCTATTCTTTATGGAAGGGAGAAGTAATGTGCAGTATCTTGCCTGTCCTCTCCCAGGGGAGGTTGTCTTTGTACCTCCTGTTGGTCCTAAAACAATCCAGTTCTGCACCAGGCACCCTGCACTGAATGCCGGCATTTACAGCTTCGCCTCCCAGCAAGGAATTCTGCAGCAGTACCAATCTTGCTTTTACTTTTTTAGGTTAATGTGTATTTTTAACCCTCCTAATCTTGTAGACAATTAGGGATGGACAACACCTAATTTTTTCCCATTTTCCCTCTTGGGGAACAAACTGTGCAGTTGTGCCAAAATGTCCACTCCTAAACCCTGACAAATACTTGTTTTAGAAGTGACTGGTGTAGTTTATCCCTCGCAGGCATCGAGAGTTTTTTGTCTGTGGATGGTGGGTGTGAGTGGCTGCTGGTACTGAGCGTGTTGGAGGAAGCAGTGTCGGTTACAGAAAATGCGGCTTTGCTTAGTAATTAAATCAATGACCATTACTTGAAGGTGCCTTAACAGAGTGCCATATCCAAACTTTGAAACATTTAGTGTGGTATTGTAGCAGAGGCAGCCCTCTACTGTGCATACTAACATCTAAAAATTACAGCAAAGAAAAAGTGATCCTGAGGGATTTATTCTTTTTTTTTTCCCTTTCTTGCAGCATTAAAAGTGGTTTGAAGAGATAGTAATAGTCCACAGTTTTTAATGTTCTGAATCCTTTGTATTTCTTCTCTGCTGTGCTCTGCCTCCCAGAGTGGCTGACTAGAAAAATCCCAGACACATGGACCAGGAGGTCTGGGGCCCTAATTTGGGAGTGAATGCCATTAACCAATTTAAAATGGGGAAAGCAAGTGGCAGAAGTGCTCCATAATCCCATAGTAGCCCCAAAATGCAGGCGCTTCAGGGTAGTGTTTCCGTTACCTGGTTTTATCCCTTTCTGATCTTTCGTGATCTGATGGGAAATTGCTGTTGAGTTTGGATCCATGCCTCCAGTGCTTTAGGCAAGTACTGTATCATCCAGCTCAAACTGTTCCACCTGCTGAGGTTAGTGTGGTGAGCGTACTGTACGTGCAACCAAGTGGTGTTTTCCCATTGTGGTTTGATGGGAGCCGTGGCAGACTTTTGCCACCATTTGGTGTGATCGGAGGCTAGTGGCTACTTTGTTGTTGCTGGGCAAGGAAATTGGCTTTGTTTCATTTCCCCTAATAAAGGATGCATGAACTTTTGTGTTTAACCTCCTTATGCAACTGCGGCACAATATTGCACCACAGGGAATAGATTTAGGACAATGAAGAGTGTTCAGTGAAGAGTAATGGAGCTTCTTGACCGTTGATCTCCACTAAATAGAGAGATATTACTTTCCCCTTTATTTTGTGCCTTTAAAAAAAAAACAAAAACAAACCACAAACCAACAGTGTATAATTTCAAGTTTTATAAAAGCAATAAGATGTTCCAAATCACTCCAGTGCATTTCTGGTTGATGATTCCACTTCTTTAGTGTCTAAAGTCAGATACTCTTCCTTCTGCCTTACGCACTCAAGGCATGCAATAATTTCCCAGAAGTGTACTGCTTGTCACATCTCATTGCATTTATAAAATTGCCCTATTTTTGAAGAAAAAAAGAAGGATGGAGAGGTAGATATATATCTTTATATAATACAGATATATATATGATTTATATAGTCTCATGACACTAAAAGTAGTTGCAAAAGTGTGACTAGAGTTAAAATGTTACCATGTAAAACTCTATCCTCTGTTAATTAGCTTTGATTTAATATTTTAATATCTGTATTTATGTAAATCTGTGTAAATTATATGGTCTATTAGTAAAATTTCATACTGACTTTAATTTTTGCAGAACTGTGAGCTTCTTGTGGTGTCATTTAAGGTTTTTCATTTCTAAAGTTAAATTAGACAAGATATGAGAAGTTATAAATTCCTGTTATCACACTGAATTACTGCAATAAGGTTCATGCGTACTCCCAATACACAGTCCTGTTTTGAGGTATTGCAGGCTTATGAGGTTTAATTGAATGGTCTCAGGAGATCTAGCTGATACAAGCAGGACACGTAGGTTTTCATTTTCATGAAACAATAAACAATCTAGGGAATAGATGTGGATTTTTAAAAGAGAGTTTATGCTTGGAGGTTCTGTCAAATCAATTGCTTCAAAACCCTACAGCTACAGCTAAACTTCTGCACTTAGCATTCAGTATTAATAAGGCTGATGCTTCTTTCCCCTCCCCCTCCTACTTAAACTAGAAAAGAGTAGAAAATTGTTCATGTTTCTAAAGCATACATTTTCAGCTAACTGTGAAACTGCCCAAAGGGTTTTGAATATACATATTTTATGCAAGTGTAATATCTATGTATCTGTATCCATATATTTAAATATTTTTGTGTAACCTTTTCTATGATATTTGATAGAGATGCTGGGTAAATGCTTGTACCATTCTCGAACATGAGGAAGGATTTATACCCTCTCAATGCGGACATTCTTTTTCCTGTGAATTTGCACTGGTTTTGACAAGTGACGATGATGACTGGGCAGCTGAGTGCTGACTGCTGGAGGCACAGACAGTCTTTCCTCTGTTAAGGGGCACATCCTCCAGCTGGATTTTCCTGGTTCTGAATTGGAGCTGGTTGCCCACTAGCATCCTGCATGTGTAAGAATAAGAAGTGCTGTGGTGCTCAACAGTTCCTGTCTGGTCCAGCCGTCATCCTGTGGAAGAAGCATGACAGCAGTGACTCGTTTTGTAGAGCCTAGTGAGAACAGAGCTAACGGGCAATGTGGTGGCCATGCTGGGTCTGGATTGAAGAATCAGCAATGCCTCGTCCTGCGCCCGTGTCCTCACAGCCTGCTGCTGCCCTGGGGGTTTGTGCAGCTCCCGCTGGCATCAACAGGAGTGGCTTGCACTGACTGCAAAGGGACTGGCATCCCATCTGTAGTCCACATGGAGGGTGACAGCTCTCCACATCACCACCACTGACGCTGCTCTGCACCTGTCCTAGCAGCCTCCACGAGGATGGAAACCACTGCATCCCACGAGGGCTAGGCTGTTTCAGCCTGGTGGCACTGGGGAACCTGCACTGCTGCTGTAGGCTCTGCTTCTACAGACTGAGACGTTTGGGTCTCTCCATGGATCCTATGCGGATCATGGACAGGGAATGTCATTTCATTAAAATGTATCATTCTGGCATTTTTTTTTTCTGTGGGGGTTTGTCTACTGCAAATGTAGTTTCAGATGAAATTTGTGAGCTCTCCATCCAGATATGTTTTAACTTTTGATACATCTCTCTCAGATGTATATCTATAAATTTATAGATATATATCTCAAAAGAAATGCTGGACAAAAAGCAAAGAACAGAGACTTCGCATTACAGACAAAACTGTCCTATGACAAAAATTTCTTTTCTTTTATTTAAAGTTAATTTTAGAGGCTATATCTTTAATGTAAATAGCAAGTTACTCTGTGGTTAATGTTTTCCATAGCATTTCTGAGTAATTGCTATCTTGTTTCTGGAAAGCTGTGGCCAGTATTATGAAGCAACTGTGCTTTTCTTCTTCTGTTGTTATGAGTATGAGTGCAACTTTTATGTAGGGAGGAAAAAGAACATGATTTCACTCTTTAGATAGGACTGAATTATTTTAAATCCAGTTATATGACTTGGTTGCTTTTTTTCTTTCTAGTGGTTATTCTCTCTGCACGGTTGTATTTTTTCTATGGGTACTTGGAGCCCTATATTTTAATAAGTATGCAAGATATGAAGGGAAACATGAAAAATGATGTAGGAAACATTCTTTTTCCTCTTTTGTGTAAATAGCAAAATTTATAATTACTTAGATACCGTTTCATTGCATATCTCATCTATATAGAAATTGGCATGACTCATATACAAACCTTTAATAACACTTTCATTTATGTTAAAAGTTAGAACTACTTTTGTCCAGGACTGACCTTCCCATCTCTTTCTAGTATCCAACGTTTTTTTCCCTGAAGCCAAGTTTTCCATCTGATCGCTAAATAAATTTCTAGTAGAACAGAGCCTCCTTCTGTTTTTAGTCTTTTACATGTAGGTCTCTGGTCTGAATCCAGCCAAACTCAATAGTGTAGAAAATGTGTTATGACCTTGCAAGAACTGGATGGTGTATGAGCTTGAGGGGAGAGGTGACTGACAAGTGAACAGGTGAAATGCCTGGCAACAGTAATAGTTAGCTTTCTTGTTTGGAGCTGTGGAAGTGAAGCCTCCCCATCCACTGGATGGACCTGGGTGGAGGGTGACCCATTCCAGCTGCAGCAAAGACAAGCATCAATGTCCTTGCTGGTACTGTTGCTCTAAAACATCATTTTCTATATGATACTAGATCATATTTCTGTAAATTGTATGTAATGTGTTTCTTACTCAAATCAAAGAGGTTTTCATTGCTTCATCAGTACTATATGTTCTCTGTGGATAACTAGGAGGATTAATTTTCCAACCCTTTTAACCCAATACCTCTACAAGCATCAATTTTGTATGAGTTAGGAAATAAATAAATATTTGGATCAGAACACTGTCAGTAAAAATTGCCTTTATTTATATAATCCGGTGTTACAGTTGGCTTTTTTTTGTTGTTTTTTTTTCTTGAAATGGAGCAATATAATCTGTTCATTATTTTGCTTTTCTAAAGAGGACAAGATCTAAGCAAGCACTGCAAAATGCACATATACAAACAGGAAAAGTTTCCACAATTTACAGCAGAGCAAAATCACGAAGGGCTTTTTTTCTGTTTGTTTCAGTCATTTTTTGTCCTCTGTTTTTCAGACCCCCTCCAATCCACCAAAATTTTTACCTAAAATCTTCTGAAAGAACTCACATAAAACATAGATTGCTTTGCTTTTATGGTTTTAGCTTTCCTTACTACACAGTCAATGACAAAGTACAGGTTAAAACTTTTCAAACAGTATCCTAGGGGATTATGAGTACTGTAAATAAGGGGCAAGTATAGAAGGTTATAAGGAGAAAATATTAGCTCTATAATACAGTAAAAGCAGCAAGGGCTGGAGAATGAAATTATTATTCTAAAGGAGTGCCTTTACATTTTATTCCTGGCTCTGTCACTCACACGTTGTGAGGCTCTCAGCTTCTAAGCTATTTATGTAATAAGTGACACGTAACTTATCTGTTAAACAAAGACTTGGAACCTGCAAATGTACAGCCCTGAAATGAATAGATTAAGCATCATATGCATTAAAAAATGCTGATAGTATAATACAAATTAAAAGAGTCTTTTTGCTATAATCACCTGCCTTGGATTGTTCAAGTGCTTACATTTGGCAGAGAGATCCAAGTGGCACACTGCACAGCTGGGAGACGGATGGCTGGGCAAGACACTTGAACAGCCACACCAAGAGGCTCAATTTAATTTTTAATTTGAAGTGGAATACATATTATGGAGGAGAGCCAAGACAACTAATGTTTATTTTACCATTTCATCACACATAACACTTTTTTCTCTGTGCAGAAAACAGCCTTATAAGGTTTTAAGCAGAGTGCTGACTAAGGTAATAAGAATATAGGAAAAGACAATTCTTGGGAGTATACCCATCACTAACAAAATTCACGACACAACCTCCCTGAGTTCAGTTGGGTCTGGACTATGCCCAAGAGGATACCAGATCTTGCTATCTGCTGTCTGTCCATCCCTTGCCAGTGTCATGAGACTCTTGATTTCTGCAGTTAGTATTTCCAGGTCACATGGATTTCTGTTGTCTTTTGACTCACAGTCCGTACCCAGCTCCTATGACGAACAGTGAAGGATCACCAGGGAGTTACCTATCTGTGACATGTTTTTGCTCACTTTTCTTTAGCTTTTGTTGTGTCCTGCCATTGCCTCTAAATCTGACCTTCCACTAGAGAGCCGCTCTGGTTAGTCTTTCCATGGGACGGGCTGTGTTGGCTGGGCTTGTCTCTTCCTTCCAGCCTATCTCTGACATTAGGAAATTCCTCACTGTAAGTGATCAGTTGGTTTGATTTCTGCAAAGGTTCTGTAGGACTTTGCTGTCATCTTGGTGTAGCATTTTCACATATTTACCCCTAGCCCAACCACTCTGCAGCAAGACAGAAGCTTTTGAGAAAGTGCTGGACTTCAAATAGCCTGATAAATATGACATGCTTTTCAACATGGTCCACTGGCTCTGGAACAGCATCACATTTCCTGTTTAAGCTGCCAGCCCAAGATCACAGGCTTAAACTGCTAAGAAATCATCATTCTTTCATGTGAAGAACACCAATGTAAGGAAAAATATCATTTATTACAGAAGGGTGGCTAAATATATGAGAGGATATGGTGATAATATGGGTATTCATGTACAAATATGTGCAAAATCTGTGAGAATGGCAAGGTCAACTGGATGTCTAGTAATGGCCAGCTACCCAATCCACATTTTCTTCTTTTTAATCAGATTATCACAATCCATTCTTTTACTTGTGGTCTCGAATGCTATTAGACATATCCTTTAACTTTGTTGCTCAGCTAGAAAAATCAGTCAGTGAGCCTGTGCCTGTTCATGAACTCCAGCTAAACTGTTTAAAATCTATTTGTTTTCATTATAGAAATCCTGTTTCTATTAAATCATCTTTTTGACAAGCCTCAGCAATAGCATAGGGGAGCCTTCACCTTCAGCACATGTGTTGGAGTTTGTTCAATCTGGCAAATGAGATGTGTAAAGGAGGACAACTGTCCAGATGATCATATGAGGTCACTGAAAAAATATGTAAACAATGATTTCATTTGAACAGAAAGCAAGAAACATATTAAATCCTTAGACAGCCATGACTTTTTACCTGTCTACAGTGAAGTAAGTTCAAAAGATCTCTGCTCACCACTTGTGTTATTTTGGATTTATGTACTCCTAGAACTAAGCCTACTATGAGCCATTAGCTATTTGACAGAGCTTCTCCAAAACTAGTTCGTGCTGAGGTAAAGGGATGAGGGTGAACCTAGTGGAGGAGGGGAAAAGATGGCTGAAACGTGACAGATGGGTAGGTGTTAGTAGGACTACATAGCATTGTAGACATACTGCAGCTATAAAGGGCAGATTCCTTAGGCTCGTATACTTACAAGTGAGAAAACATAGCAGTGCTACACAAATCTTGATATCAGATCTGGAGGTAACATCTTTTGTAAATGAAAACTTTTTACAGCTTACAGAGAAACTCTTGAGATCACTGTGCTTCAATTAGACCTTTCAGAAAATTTCTTCTAATGTTCTGGAAAAGAGAAACTCAAAATACGTCAAAATAAAGTGAGCAACAGGATGCTGTAATCCACATGAGAAAGCTGTGCTTCTGAAAGGCATCAGGCTGACAAATCTTTATGTGTTCATAGCCTGGGGACTTCACCACCAGAGAGCCGTGTTTCTTCTCTGCTGATGTGCACCGCTTGTTGCAGTAGGGGGCCAGGAGCAGGCATTCAGATTCCCTCCGACTGATGGAGTCAATGCACTTGCAATGGCATGAACTGTCAATAGGAAAATGAAGAAAAAACACTCACTTCCCATCATGTAAGGCATGGAAAAAAACAACTTTTGAAAACACAAAGATTTTGCTGGGTTAGAATGGATGATTTTGTAAGGAGTATCTCTGGGATACTTCACAATACCTTGGCTTGAGTAAATTCTCAGCTTGAGGAGGTTTCAATTGCCTCCCTCTCTCCTGCCCTCTGCCACCACTCTTCCAGACCACTTTACCTTCAATAACGTTTTTTACTCTGAAGCAAGTTGTGGTACACCTGCATAGACAAATAGCAAATGAGCTAGTGAATCCCAAGGGAGCAACAACCACTGGGAGTGCCATGGAGTAGGCATCCAGCAGCATGGGAAAGAGTGAAGGGGCACTAAACTTCAGTATAGTTTTGTGAGGAAAGGTTTGTGAGTGTATCTGGTGCTTAGATCCCTGCCACAGGCATTTGGGTTTAAAATATAGATAGCTCTCTGTGGCTGTGGTGCTTCACCTGCCTCTTTGGCTCTGTCACACCCCACTGCCACAACGCCCACAACTTTCTTCACAGCCTGTTGGGTAAAGCTGATTAGCTTGCCTTCTTCCTCTATCCTTTGAATGAGAACCTTCATGTTTCCCCAGATATCCCCTCGCTCCTCTGTATGACCAGCTCCACACAATGTCTGCAGCTCCCACTCCTGACCTGGCTGGCTTTTACATGGTAAGTATGGAGCTGCAAGGACTAGGGTGAATTGACCAGTGCAAACAAAGTCCCAGTTTTCCCTGCTTTCCTCTCCTTGACCCCCCAGCCCAGTCACCCACTGATTTTGTAAGGAGTCAACAGCATTCAGCTCTCTTCTCTTCCCTCAAGCGTAGTTGAAATTAGGCAATGGATGCAAAAACTGTTGGGGGAGGACAATTGACAGGCAGTTGGGCAGGGAATATGCCTGAACAATAGTGCAGGCGTTAATGAAATAAGTTATTTTTCACATCTCATGAATTGTAAGTAAATTTCAAGACTTTTTTTGGCGCCTGACTCAGAGTTTTGAAATGTTTGGATTTGCCAATGCTGCTCAACAATATCTTTGAAGCCCATCTGTGCTGCTTACCTGCTCTTTCCTCAACCCCCAGGCATTGTCTGTTTCCTTTGGTTTTCCAGACTGTAATATTTTGAAGCAATAAATTAAAGATTTGTTTGATAATTGTGATGTTTTTGTGAAAGTTGTTCAGAAGGTAAATCATAGATTTCTAAGACTAAAAGGGGATCTGGAGGCATATAGCTACAAAATTATCTACAGTCTGTCACAAACAGGATTTTAATCCAGTAATTCATGTCTCCTGCCTGGTAGGTCCAGTGGCACAGACGCATTCATTTTTCAGAAGGAGTTGTAGCTGATTTCCAGCTTGCAACTGCTGGTGAATCCAGTTCGTGCTTTCATAAGTTGTTTCAGTGATTACAAAAGTAGCCTAAAAATGAAAGATTTGTCCCTTCAAGGCAATAATTTTTAATATACAGAATTAAGCTAGCATATGCAGTAGTTATTAGGACACTGTTAAAAACAGACATCTGGCGAGGAAGGTAAGCCATCTGTGAAAATACCATTCCTATTACATATAATAACCCAAACGATGCCTCAGTTATAAATTCACAGCACTGGGAGTGTAAACAAAACTGCGTCCTGGGGGAAAAATACGAAAAAGTGTTACATATGCAACCATGTACCTACTTGGAAGGTGTCAGCTGAAATAAATGAGATGTTTGTGGTCACTGTGGAATTTTGCCTTTCAAAAAACATACCTATATTTTTATAGATTTACCCTTCCCTCCCTTCCCTGTTTCCCACTTATTCCAATGCCTCTTTAGCAAAAAGAAATCTTCTGCTGAGCCTCTAAATATTCCTCTACTCAGATGGCTGCATCTGAAAGTTTCTTGGTGAGCTGCATGCAAAGGCAGAGGCCACATATATAGATATGTATGTATGCATATCATCCATATACAAATTCTCTCACACAGATTTTGGTCCAATGACTCCTCTTGAAGCCCAGCATTCAACTTTCAAGTTAATGAGGTTTTCAGAAAAGTTTGGTGTTATTTGTTCTCGTCTAACTGCTTTCATTTGTATTCTCAAAAAGAAAAAGAAAAAAAAAAGAAAAAAAGAATCATCAGTCATTGAAACTTCTGGATATTTTTAAGAGTATATGCAAGTGGCATCAAAACAATTCTCCTTCAGCCTAATCTCAGAAGTAATCTTCATTTTGGTTTGTTCTAAGAGAAAGACAATACTATTCATGCTTATCAATGAATATTTCCTAGGGTATCCAGATAGAAACAAGGCAGTGTACCAAAGCAAGGTGGCATTTTTCTTTTAGTTGATAAATAATTCAAAAAATAGCCACAGGATAGTGCAGAAAACATGCCTTCTAGGGAGAACCTATAAAGCTCAATCTGTTCTGCTTACCCAAGAAAAAGCTGAAGGGTGATTTGTGCACAATCCTCCCTGGGAAAGATATTTTTCATGGGGAGGAATTGGTCAGAATTGAATAAAATATCCTGATGTGATAGTGCAGAAGCTGATGCTGTATATGGATAGTACAGTTAATTAACTGAGCTGTGGTAAGTTCTTATCATTGAAACTGTTCAAATCCAGGTTATTCTAAAATGTCATTACTTTTAAGGAAGTTATAAGGTTGATGCAAAGATTTTTGGTTAATGACATTCCTCAGATGGATTGTACAAGATGATTATGTCACTTTCCTTTAGCTTTCAGCCTATTGATCTGCAAAGTATGTTTTTCAGCATAAAATATATTTTTGTGTAAAGGACAAGACTTATTTGCAGAAAATTACACAGGAACTGACAAATAAAAGAAAACAATTTAGATATTTTTGTTACAAGAATAGCATTTTCCAGAGGTGAGGGTTTCTCTTGGCTTTCTCACAGCACACCTTCACCACTGATGACACGTTCAACTGATAGAGGACTTTCAGTACACTTGACAAAAGCTGTCAGGTCCATAATAGTACAGGCTGTCTCAAACAGTACTTGAGTATCCTTACCTACATACTTCATTTCAGGAGATGAACTGAAAGGTTAAAATGTGTAAAGAAGGCAATTTGGAGAAAGAGAACACCACTGGATTAACTCAGGGTTTTCAACTATAATTAAGGTTGGTGATAAGCTAAAAATATTGTGGGATTTGCAAATACCTTTTCTATAGATAAAAGACTGAACTTTACTGGGTAGGAAAATGTCCTCTAGCGGTGCTATGTGCTCTTGGAATCCCTCAGAGCAGCAGAATATATATTTATACAGCTTGAAGTTTTAATACAAAGTTGTTACCACAATTGTTTGAGCCCAGGCAGTCTGTGTTCTTCCCTTGCATATTTCTTGTACAGAGAGAAAAAGGTGTTACCCAACATCATATTTGAAGAAAATGGCCACTTGTCCTATAAAAGTAGACTTGTAATATATATAGATTCCTGGGAATGAAGTTCAATAGTCTGAAGAAAGGCATTAAGTACTCTTGCAATGTTTCCTCCATCGGCTAACCTAATATGGATGGATGCAGAAATTGCTTCCTAACTCCTGAGTGATGCAGATCAGATTCAAACAGCTAAAGCACTTGCATGTTGGAGGAAAGGAAGAACCTGCTAAAAGAGTCAAAGCCTTTGTGCAATAGGGGGTGTAGTAATATGTGGAAAAGGAGCTGTGAAATGAACAACAAAAGCAAAAATGCCTGGGAAATGTCTTCCAGGCTTGGCTTCTCCTCTTGATCTCTGAGCCACTGACAGTGTTTCATAGCTGTGGGAAGAAAGAAGGAGCAGCAGACTCCGGGTATTTGGGAAACAGAACACCTGGGCTTGATCGTTAAAGTGTGTCCAGGCTTAAGCAACAACTAGGTGTGGGAACTTGGGTATGCCTTCGGGACCATTTCCTGCTTTAGCCACATAAATCCTTTTGTGGATGTAGCCCAACTAATGTACTTAGGGGAAAGCCCCAAAAGTTGCAGTGTCCAAGTATTTTATTGGATCTAGCTTTATGTATCTCCACAGCACTTGATCTAGAGAAAACCCTCTCCATCCCCATCCAATTCTTTATTACAGTGGATACATTTATTAAAAGAGCAGCTTATATCCTTGCATAACCTCATAGCCTGCCTTGGATTTCCTTGCAAAACAGATGTATTTACTCCCTGTCATTTTGTCTTGCTCTGCCTCCTTTTTAGATTCAAATCTATAACAAGTTTATAATTATTTAGTTTGCTATCTGTACAATTTAAACTCTAAGCTCCTTGGGGTAGTGGCTTTGTTTACAAGTACCAGGCACACAAATGTGTGTTGTATAAACACAGATGACATGCCACTAATTAATAAGAGCTCATTTCAGTTCTAAAGTGACTTAAACGTGGGGGGTATTCACAGAATCATAGAATGGATTGGTGGGAATGGACCTCTAACTTTGGTTTAAAGCCCTCTTCACAAGCGCAGCAAGCTTATGAGTAAGGACATTCTTCCCCTACTCTAACAGATGGACCCCACCAGCCCCCAGGACCAGAGGACTCAAAGTGAGTCCTGTG
The DNA here is from genome assembly GCA_013396655.1 of Campylorhamphus procurvoides. Taxonomy (NCBI): domain Eukaryota; kingdom Metazoa; phylum Chordata; class Aves; order Passeriformes; family Dendrocolaptidae; genus Campylorhamphus; species Campylorhamphus procurvoides. The sequence continues at coordinate 3,288,787 of WBMV01009291.1, read as the reverse complement.
GTCATGGCTGTTTTAATACTAACCATTTACTCTCAGGACTGTCTTTTATGTAATGCAAAGTGAGAAGATCATTCTAAGTGTATAAAATTGTTTGTGACATTAATTCAGTCCCAGGTGTGTTGAATTGTTCTAATATGCTAGTCTGAGAAGCTGAAGGCACTGAAAATGAATATGGTGTGTTGTTAATGTGCTTGATTATAAGAGAATTAGAACACTTGTTGAAATACTGTCAGCTGAGTTTAATTTTCAGTTGATTTATTGAATATGAAACTCATGTATGATGATGTATTGTTGTTAACCTCATGGATGAGGTTGTATTGTCTTGAATTTTTCTTTTCCAGCAGCATTCTATTTGCACTACAATATTACCTCTGCATGTGATATTTTTTGCTCACTAGAAGCAGCAAAACATTTGTAAATGTCATCGTCCAGGGGACAGTGATGTGCTCCTTTAAAGGTTCCTTTCTGTAATGAGAGTGACCTCAATTTCTGTCACTACTCATAAATGACACAGCTTACAAGTTGTACAGCTGCTGCAGAGCTGCCAGTGGTGGCAAAACTACCTGTGCTCCGATGTGGAAACATGTGAGCTGTTGCCCTCCAAGGCACAGAATAATGGTGACATTGGTCTGTAAATCACCAGTAAATGTAAAAAACACTGCACATTGTAGTGTGAACTGAAGGCATGTGATACATGCACAGCTCAGGGAACTGAAGTCTGTGGTCAGTTCACTTGGCTGCCCCAGCTTGTAGCTGCTCTGTGGAAACCAGCTGCCAGCACATCTGGTATCATGCAAGGAGACTCATTTGTGTGGGTGGAGAAAAAGTTCAGATATTCTGCTCAGGGCTAGTTTGGGCTTACAGATTTCTCATTTGTCTCTAAGACTCCCCTACCAACAAGTCACCTGCACCTTTGTTGACCTGGTCTTGAATCAGCTGTGGAGGTCTAGCTCCCTTGAGTCCTTGAGCTCTGGGACTGTTGTATTCAGCCTCTTGTTTTAGCATTGCTCATCTGGCAGAATGGTGAGATATGTAAGAACGGGTGCTGTAAAAGCTATTGGAGTGGATCAGATTTCCCAAGCTATCTAGTTGTAGTTAATAAGAAGAATTTGAAGCTAGGTAAAATCAAGTATTCAACACAAGTAGGAATTCTCAGGGAGTTAGAGTCCTGTCTGTGTCTAGGACTCATAAGCATGGGCTTCTCCTTAGATGCTGGAAGAGATTCATCAGCCTTCAGTAGTGGAAGAGTGTCCTCAGATATTGGACAGCTGAGTTCAAATCCTCCCTCAGTCTCCTGTTAATTTTAACTCTCCAGCCAGAAAAATAACTATCATGCCTAACACAATGCTGAGTTGGGTTTTTCTCAGCTTCTTTTAGCTGATTATTTCTTGTTTCCCATGTATTAATTTAATATTTTCTGACCTGGAATGGAAATTTAAGCATGGTATTTTATTGTTTCCATGAGTCCTCCTTTCAGGGCTACTTCTTCTGAGAGATAATGGATTATCTCTCAGAATAATAGGTACAATGTAGGGGACTATCTACCTGTGCAGAAGTGAAGCATTGGTAGAATGTTCCTTACCAAATGTGTATTGCTCAGATTAGATGGAGATGACAATTACTAGTAGTGCTCTAGTAAGGCAAAGATGAAGTAAAAAATGAGGAACACTTTCAGGTTTGTGAGAGGTTGCTGGAGATATTCTTCTGATATAGTGATTCTTGAGATAACTGAGGGATCTGAAACTGGCCTGATGGGCTCTGTGTTTGTGATACATTACTGCTGTATTAATCCATGTTAGAACTTCTAATGCTTTTCTGCAATCTAAAATAACCATCAGGTTTCTCCTTTGATGAATATTCAGTGTTTTTTAAAGATATTTTTCTCTCTCTCTAATACATATGACATTGATAAACAGGATTGAAGTCCAAGGGGAACTGATCTCCTGTGACATACTTTAGGCATACTGTGTCCTGCATTCGTGAATAAACTGATTACCAGATTGTGGCCAGAGAGGAATTTTTATCTCGGTGAAACCATCAGATTGTCAGAGTTGTCCTTGTCCCATTCTGCATAGCTGTTAAAGTCTAGTTAGAAGTTTTATTTAACCATTATTAAGTCTTCGCCCCACATTATTCTATGCCAGTGGTGATATAGTTGCTCTTCTGTGTAATTACAACTTACGTCTGACGTAAGGGGACAGAGAGTACTCTGGGATCTGTACCATGGAGAGGAATTTGGTAGATGCTTTTCAACCTGGATAATTACTATGTGGTTGTAGGGATGGGATCCAATGTGCTAGACACAGATTTTTTTCTACCCTGATCAGAAATACAAATTCAGGTTCTTTAAAACGATACGGACCTGATAGTCTCCTTTGCCAGAAAAATGTCTGCGAGCAGAAATCTATGCGTAAGGAGTGCAAGTGAGCAGGTTCAGAAGGATGCCTCAATCTACTGGGCTTGTAAAATAAATATCCTTCCAGGTAACTCCATCATGACTAGGATGGTTCAGTGCATGCCCTATGGGAGATGCCTGGGAAAACCTACACCACCTAATTCCACATCATTGCACTAGAAGGAAATAAGGAATGGAATCCAAATAAAAAGGCATGATTTGGGCAGCCTGGTACTTTTCCATCTTTGCCATCTTCCTAGTCTTATAGAAAGAACAGGTAGTCACAGTGGGAGGAAACTATAGTGCTTACCTCAAGAGACTGAGAAAGATGGTGAAGCTACTGGAGAGTTTTAAAAAGAGAGAGTTGAGGATCATGTCTATCTCCTCCTGCTTCCCTCCCAAACCAAGACCATGGATTGGTGGTGTTGGAGCTTCAGCTTTCTCCATGGCCAATCTAATACTCATGTAATACTTAAACACTTGAAGAAAGACATGCCATTGGTCTGAGGTTGTCTCTGTCCTTCCAGAGCAGCAGGGATGACACTGTGTTGATCTTAGAGGGGCAGATTAGCTCCTTGAGGGATGTCTCATGTCTATATGGTTTTTTTAGTGTGGGTCAATGCTGTAAAAACCCTGGTTGCTTCTGAAAAGAAAGCTGGGGTATCTCTCCCTCTCAGTGTTTCCTTTGTTCCTTGCTACTTCATTTGGTCCTCCATAGCAACTTCTGATTCAAGCAATGGTAAGAAAAATCGTATAATTCCATTTTTAGAGAACACGTTGCTCTTTTCATTGGTGAAACTTGCTTTCATTCCTTGAGTTGCATATGCATTTCATGCTGGATTCCTCAGGCAAGCTTTAGCCATGTGGCATCTGTCCCACCATTAAATCATGTCCCTGAAGGAAAAGGCAGAGAGGTGAAGGTGGTCACAGGGGAGACTGGGATGGGAGGAAATGGTGGTAGGATGAGCAAATGGACAAGCTTGTTCTAACAAACACATTGTAATTAAGACCAGAAGCTGATGCAATAATAATGGTTTCTTATATATTGCTAAATACTACTATTTTGCTCTAATTTTGATGACAATTTTTTTGTTTCGCTGAACACTGTTCGCTGTTCACTTTCGCTGAAAGCTTCTTATAAACAGGCTTTTAAGTGTTTCATGTAGCATTTGAGCATGCCAGAATGATCTGCTCATTTAAAAGGATCCAATGTACCAAGGCTTTTTCTTCCTAACTGCCCATGCAGTGCTTCAGATTGCTTATTAGAGAAGGTAAGCATATAGAATATTAATAAGAAATAGCATGCTTTTCTATTAAATTAAGCTGACAATTTAAAATTCAAATACTTTGTATAAGCTTCTCTTTTTTTGTGATAGTTAATGGAGGAAACACATATTCAAGGTGATTTCTAGATCATTTTTGCAGGAAAACTAATTTAAAGGGCAAGAACTTGAATCACTGCATTTCGGTACAATTTTAATGCAGATACTGTTCTGGAGGGTCATAAAATGAATTAATTTATGAAGACAAGCTGTAAAATTATGACAGTGTAAGTGCCAAATTTAAAATCTGAGTGATAAGCAAATTCACTTGTTTCAGGCATTTAAAAAAAATTGTTTTAAAAGGACACTGGTAATGAGTACTCATAGAGTTTTTATGTATGCATAGGTTTTCCATATATGATGGAGTATTACAACATGCAACAACAGAAAACAGACCTGGAAGAAATATCATCAACTCATCAAGATTGTGTCCCTGTCTTCTGCTGTACCGGAATGAGAGACCTGTCTTTCATTGGTGAGCAGTTCCTTTATCACTGACCATATATCACCATACTTCATCATTCTCATATCATGTATAAATGTTTCAATAATTAACATTAGTAAACCTCAATGCTTCATAAAAGGGTATTTTCCTGTGCTTTTTTCAAGGACAATGCAACAGTCCCTATTTGCAAGTGGCACTCAGCTTTGACAAAAATGTCCCTGGGGAACTGAAACCAATTTGAGAGTTAAAGTGTTACAGGCTCTTGTCAGAGCTGGTCAACACAGCTGTAACACTTTTCTATTGTAGTCTAGGGTCAGTGCAGCTCCTGACAGCCTGGATCAGTTTAAAAATTGTTTCTCATTTCAGTTCCTGACTATCTGAAGTCTGGACCACCCAGAAAGTGGTGTAAATTTTGCATAGCTTTGGAGAGGAAGGAAAACTGGTTTATCATCCATCCTAGTAGAAAATAAGGGGTAGGGACTGACATTTAGGAGGAAGACTGAGGTTTCCACAGCCATTTACAATAAGACTGTGCAAATTTCAGGGTACTGAAAATTAGATTTGTGTTCCTTTAATGGGTAATGCTAAAGGTGTAAAGACTCTTAATGTAAGAGGAATTTCTCTGATCAGATGTGATGCCTCAGTTTGTACACAACACACACAGAACGCATGTGTAGTTTCTTAATATGTCCAGTGGTAGACACTAAAAGCATTAACTGACTCTGCAGGCTTAGTACAGCCTCTTCACAAGTCCTCATTTCTTCACTTTTTCTCTGCAGATCAGTGGGTTTTTATTGCTTCCTGATTATGCTGCCTAGGTTCCATTGGCTATATGAGATGCTGTGCAATACATATCCCTAATTCTCTACAGTACCTTTACCTGAAGCTTGCCTCACCTCCAAGTCACCTTCAGGTCACAAATAGCTTTCAGTCTTGAATTTCCTCTAACTCTTGAGCATTCCCAATCAACCTGCTCTGTGTACATCATCTAGGACAAGAGCCGTGGGAAAGGGCAATTCTTCTAAAGAGCCCAGTTCTCATGGCATGGATTTGTTTTGTCACATTTGATTATTGTATAACACCACAGTCTTTGTAGCAGAAAGTTCGTAATCTAAGCAGACAGAAGAGTTAAAAGGTGGACAGAGGCACAGGACATGAAATTGGGAAGTCAGCTGTCCAAGGTCACACAAATATTTAGTGCTACAAGTGGGAATAAAAGAATAATATCCTGCGCTCTCTGTCCCAGTATGTAGGTGACACTAACTGCCTGCCAAGGTTTTTACAGATGACTAAACATCAAGTACATTTTTAAACGGATTTGTCCACTGGAAAATAGTTTCCCAGATCCCTCAGGTTCTTATACTTCCTGCAACCCAGACTTTTCCTTTTTATCATCAAATTGCAAGATCTGGTCTACCTAACACAAGGACATACAAACAAGCCCACGATGCCTAAAGAGAGTACTCACAGACATTGATGCCTCCTCCCTAAGGAAGTGCTGCAGGGAGCTGTCTGTTTGGACTGCTTTTGACCTGATTTTGTTTGTAGTTAATGGAAGGAGATAACCACCAGAAGGATGATTCAGGCTCAGATTGGAGACAACTTAGGTAAATGTCACAATTTAGGAGAGGTGAATTTGGGCTCTGTCATAAGAAGAATATTTTGGATCTCTGCACAGTGAAGAGACAGGTGACCACTTCCAGAAAGTAATAGACGCTTATCACAACAGAGTGTAAAACACTGGTAGATATGAAACATATGCATTGTCATTCTATAAAAATAGAAGAAAAAAATTTGAAGACTGAAGACATTTTTTTTTTTTGCCTCTCCAGTTGCTGTCCTTCCTTCATAGTATAAGACAAAATGAAACAACCAACCAGCTCAGATCCACTCAGGCATAAAAAGCTTTGTGAACTGGTTGGAACACTTGTATACTGAAAGGATCCTACGTGGTTCTCCTTTGTTTTGTAAAATGTTCTGCACTGTCATTTGATTTAAATGATGATAAAACTGCTCCTGATGCCTTCAGCATATTGGCTGCAAACCACACCAAGTAATGTCTTTTTGTTTCATAAAATGGCTGTGTTTCAATGATAAACATAGCCAAAGGGGAACATTTTGGTAAATTATTTTTAAAACAGTGTATTGTTTCCAATTAATTGAAATCTGCTTTAACAGGACGAAAAGATTTTTACACACAAGGTTTCTTCAAGTTGTCATCTTTCTTTGTGATTTATGGGAGTGATCTAAAGGACCCCTCCATTCTTCGCTGACCATTTAGAGTTTGAGTCAAAATGTTAGCAAATATTTTGAGCACATTCAGGTCAACACTGACAGAAGGATTTGGAGTGTGCTCTGGGTTTGCCCTCACTGAGTCTGGCTGTTGACCAATATGGCCTGGAGCTAGGGAATGCTGAGTATCTCTAGGCACAGAAGCTTGTGAGCCTGAGTAAGAAGGGATGAAGAGGTGGAAACTTTAGGAACATTTGTGGTAAAGGTGAAAATCTGTATTATCTGCACAGGAGAAAGAAAGGTGGGGAGTGATGGGAAGCATGGGATTGTTTCAGCAAGGATGACAGAGTGGGGCACCACAGCATTGGTGGACTGAAGCAGAAGGAGAAGTGAGAGAATGGCACCATCCCACTTATAGGGCAGGAGGGAGAGCAGAGCAGGTGAAAGGAGCTCTTTATGGTTCTATCCAAGACAGATACTACTAATCCCCAAGGCTCTCCCCTACTTCAACATGCTGCCAGTGCCTCCCTTACAGGTGCTGTCAGTCAAGCTAGAGCCTGTGCTCCTGCTGAGTGTGCACAAGGGCACACCCAAAGCAGACTGATGGTGAGCTCTGGGCCACTCTGGCAGAGGACAGCCCTAGTCCTCCATGCACCGAAAGGCTTTTGGTCAACCAACCTGTGTTGAACAGGCACAGCACAGCTTAGACTCCTTTCATTTATTTTTCCTCTGGCTACCTCAAACGCAGCTCTTCTGAGGCAGAGGCGTTGAATCTGAGGGTTCAATTCTGTAGTCCATTTGATGTGACTGAAACATCTGCCCAGTTGGGCTTTCAATGTAAAAGGTAAGCTCCCTGATCTGACTCTCTTGAGCACCCACACAACACGTTGTGATGGCACAAGTGAGGGAATGTCTGGGGCCACAGAGGGGAAGGTAGAACTATCCCTTTAAATAACATAAGGTTGGCTCAAATCAGTTATGAAGCCTGAGCTGGATCTTTAAAGACTCACTGTCAGCTCCATGGATGTTGACTTCCAAGTGTTAAAATATTGTCCTCAACCACTGCATATTTCAGTTTTGTCACAACACATTGTGGCATTACTAAGACGTCCCTATATAAGAAAAGTGTCAGGCATAGTTGATCCATGTTTATAAAACTCCAGATGCTAGAGAAATCTGGAGTAAAAGGCATCATTTCAGCTTAGCTTTGAATAAGATGTCTAGCAAAGCATCTCATTTTTGTGTATTGTACCACTTAAGCTTTTCAAGCAACCCACGCATTGTGTGTCAGGTTATACTTTACAATGACACTAATGCCAGAAATAGTCAAAAGAACCTCTGGGAGGTAAGTGCAGGCTCTCAAACTCCTTTGCAATGACTCGATCCCCCAAGTTTACAACCTGATTTTTTGTGTTCCTGGTGTGCTGAACACAATGGGTTTGCAATTGAACAGCATGGCTTATGTGTAGAAGCTTGTGCAGTAACAGTCATAAATAATAGTAAAAATCAGCCCATGTTCCTGATGGCCTGCAGACAATGAAACATCACAGAGTGATAATATACGGTATGTGAAGTAGGGAAATTAGAGCCCTTCCTTGTTCCTATCTTCCATTTTTCTCAAGAGGGGAAAATGATATGGATTTTCATGCTTTCCATCTGAGACACTGGGCTCACATTTTTGTGGCAGTGGTTTAATGCAGTTCCTCTTAGAGATGAGATCACACTGCTGGATATAGAAACATCATCAGGTGAGGAGCTGCAGTTGTTGACTATGCTGTGAGAGAGATAATCATGTTGATGATTATATATGAAAAGCACAAGAATGAGTAGATTACATGAAATACCATTTTTTTAATAATGAAATGCTAAAATGGGAGGAAACCTCCATTTGTTCCTATTTGGGTTTTTTTTCCTGCATGTTGATCTCAGACTCTGGATGACTTGGAGTGTTAAGGGAGAGCGATTATTGGCATGTAAAAGGCAGTATGTCAAACTGGTGCTACCACAGAACAGTAATAGAGGAAATTATATCTTGATCATTGAGATCTCTCCTATTGCAGGCAAACATGCCATTTTTTCTCTTTTGTAAGCATATCAAGCTCAGTCATTTGTTGGTGAAAGCAAGGGGGAGAAATAGAAAAAACTGTAGCATAGCTGAATGTTCCATTGTTTGTTAAACCATCACTCATATTCTTATGGTAATTATTAGAATGGTTGATCACAGGAGTTTGGGAAACATGTCAAAACAGAAATGACAGGCAAAAGAAAATCTAAACAAAAAGCAAAATCACAGGCTTATGTTTTTTGCAATACCACAGAATGCCTGTGAGATTTTTGTTCAACTTCTTTCTTGCAGGGAGGATTTTTTAGCTCTAAGCTAAGAAAAATGGAAAGAGCAATTTTATATTTTATTTACAAAGGAACAGGTTTATTGAATACTTAGACATGCCAAAGAAAATCACTTATCTAATCTAATCTAATCAGTGTACTGTATGATCCTTTTTTAATGGCTAAGACCTCTGGTGGAAAAATATTTGAAATATAAATCCAGCAGCTCAGACTCAGGAAAGAAAATTAACGAGTTGTTTGTGGCCTTCTGTTAGTCCCAACTGTTGCCTGGTAACTGTTTAAAAATTGACGTGGCTTCTAAGGACCGTGGCATCACTAGGAAACCTGGCATCTGCTGTGTCTTACATTGAAAAGCAGAACTTCATGGCTTGGTTATTACCATTGTTTTGTCATCATCAGGGAAGTTACTCAGCTAAGCAGCTGAGATACTTACAGTAAAGTAATTTGAAATGTTGCATAAACTACAAAGCAAACTTGTTTAAAAGTATGGAAATTTCACACAATCATTTCCTGATGTTACTATGTGGCATTCCATTCTTTCTTTGGATGGTGTAGGTAATGTTTTTAATTTCTTTCCTAATGTCTGTACCTTCTGAGTTTCACCCAAGCATTACATGAGACTAGAAGCTGAGAGGAAAGTGCTTTGACAGAAGCTGTAGCATGGATACTCCTGCAATGGAAGGCAGGTGTATCTAGATCACCAGACATACCTTGATCAGATTTAAAAAAGAAACTTGTGTCCCAAAGTAAGACAGTAGGATGAGTTGCCAGAGGAACCAAGGAATGCAGGAAAATCACCAAAGTTACAAAGTCTGACTAGATTGAGAGACTCCTTTGTATGTGTATGTCTCTGTCCAGGAGGCAAGGGAGAACACAATAATTTGGGGCCAGCTACAGGATGTGTGTGTGTAAGCCCAGCCACAGAAAGGGTCCACACTGTGTGTGTATGCACAAGGAGGTCTGTAACACCAGCTGGAGTCGGGCTGCAGAATCAGGGGTTCATACCTCCAGGTGCCAGGAACTGAGGAGGTTGGAGCCCAGGGGCTGCTTCTGGGCACACTGAATGCCTGAGTCCAGCTGCTGGAGGGATTTGTGTTATACGTGTTTATACAGACCTTCACCTTGAGCAGACAGAGAGGGCAACTGCATAAGGCTGTTGCTGCTGCATGTGTCTCTGTCATTCTGTGTGGCTGGCGAGATATATACGTACCTGTGTGTTACATAGTGTGTGTATGCCTGTGGGAACACACACTCAGCTGCCCTACTGTCTAGACTTAAGAATGTAGAGCTGCAGCAGCCTTAGCTCCATTGAGCTCTCTGGCTCAGGAAGCTCTGACAATAAATATGTATATTTTTATAGATATCTATATATGCATATGCATGTATATGTGCATATGTGTGAACCACAGTTTTGTTTGTGAGTATTCTTGTCACTCAGTTGCATTTTTCATGTGGCAAGAGGGGAGAAATCTGCAAATCTGGGGCATTTGGGAAAGCCAGTCAGCCATCTCTGTTGACACCGAGGACCTCCATACACAGATGAACTACCTTTTATCCAAAAAGTTGGCATCAGAGGACACAGGTAGATTATTTGTTCCAAGAAGGTCAAACACATATGGTCCTTCAGAAAGCTAAAAAAACCCTATTTTGCAGCAATAGGAGCCAATCTTTTATGTGGCTTATAAAGCTTTCCAAGCACTGTTTTCTTGCATCATAACTGACATTTGTTTAAAATACTTGGAGAAGAAAAACATTCATCAGCAAGCTTTTTCTAATGTTCAAACCTTTAAGAGCAGGCAAAATGAACATAATCACCTTTTCAGACTTGCTCTTCTTGTGGAAGGCAGGGAGTATGTTGGTAACAAAATGAAGAGAACTTTTTTTCTCTAGAGAAAAATGAAAACCCAAATTGAGGTCAAAATCCAATAATCTTTACTGTCTTGAAGTTAGGAAAGCTGTGTGTATCAGTACAGACTCTTTTTTTTAGGGATTCTTTGCACAAATCCACTGATGACAATCTATGTGATAGATAAATTACATCCCACTCAATCTGATTACAGCTTTCCATTTCTCTTTAGAAACAACTGCCCAAGTACTTTCACATGAGTGAACTAAAGGACTAGAAAAGACAAACAGCTAAGGGGGAAATAACAAAGGAACAGAAATGGTGACAGTAAATAGATGCAGGGAGTGAAGAAGGGTCATTTCCCATCACCGTGGCAGCTGCAGTGGATACTGACAGGAAATAGTTCCAGAAAAAAAGGACTAGGCTATTTCATACGAGTTATGTGTTATGGGTAAGGTTCTTGTTTATTAAGTAGAGCCCTAAATTTATATCTTCTTTAGGATATCTCTATGTTATACAGTCCGTGTAGTACATACAATAATGCCTCTATAACACAAGATCTTCTGAAAATAGGAATGAGACTTGTTATGAAACTCATGCAGATGAAATGGTTTCTGCAAAAAAAGATAACCTTAGGAAAGAGTATCCCAAGGTCACACACCAAATCCCAGCCCTGAGCTGTTAGAAAATACTTGATTTGTAATAAACTGTGTAGGGCAGATGTACAGCATAGGTCTATGGAGCCACATGGAGGTGTCCCACAGCACCTTATGCTGACTGTGCTTGCACAGCCATACTGTGCCAGGGCATTGTCTCTGCTTTTGAACATTAACTAGGCTGAGTTGCCTTTCTGGCCTGACTCAGGTCCTTGGGAGTTTGCCCACTGCATGGCACAGGCATCAGTAGGAATATCCAGCATAACCATAAACTACCACCAGACACTGTCCTGGTCATTAGCTAGCGGAATTGTTATAAGCCAGGGGGACCTGGAAAATCAGGGGTTGCATTAGCCTTATGGAAACAGCATATCTTTGAAATTTAGGCTCATTAATAAAATTTTCATGGTTCCCTCCTGCTCTGTCAACATATGATTAAATTACTGATTAATTTTACAAGTCTCAGTTTTTATTTGCAGTGTTAATACTACCCATCACTAACTCCTGGCAAGTTATTGTAGAACTCTGGTGAAATTCATCTGGTATTTAATGGATCACAAAGCGATGAGTCAAGGCCAAAGTTCCTGCACTAAGTTTTTTAATTCTAGCTTGCATTTATGGCCACCTGGCATGGAAAAGCAGCCTCTGCCAAAGTGAGGCAGAGTTTGACTGTAAATGGCAAATTTAAAAACATCTGATGAAAATCTTTCTGGCCTGTTTGGTTCCTTTGAAAGAGGAAAGACGCCATTTTCCTACAAAGGCCTTTTGAAGTCCCTGTAAAAAATTTGAGCCTACTCAGGGCAAAGTTGTTGTGATGCCATGTTTGCATGGGATCATTTTCTGAGACAGCCATTTATTTACAAGCCATATGTCACAGCTCAGGAGACATGAGGCGGGTGTATGTTGGAAGAACCCCCTGTTCCATCTGCCAAGTTTGTTTTAAATGTATATAGCATAATCAAGCTTGAAGTCCAGTTGGAGTGCCACAGTCAGTGTGGCAAAGCAGATGACTCTTTAATTTCTTATAGAAGCAATGGATGGAAAATTACCCCAGGAGATTAAGAGAATTTATCAGATCTTGGCCAAAAAAATATTGCTTTCTTTGTTGAATACACTGAACTCTTAACCACACTGTCAACCTACAGATCATTTTGGTTTCCTTGAACTTGTCCTCCAGTTCCTCTGCCAGGAAATGACCCATATTAGTGCAGGTTTGCTCTCCGAAGTTCATTCCTAGTATTTCAGTCATACACAGCCAAAACTGGATTGATTTATGGACAGTAGACTCCTAGGCTACACTTGGATTTAGGGCAGCATCTTATACTCATGGCAGTATCTGAGAGAAGGAGAGCAGGAGTGTGAGGTGATTTTGATAATGATGTGAAGAAAAAATAATATCCTTATTCTCATTTCACATTTCTTAGTGAACCCTGTTTACTATATGTGATCTAGGTTCTACACTTTCTGTCACAGAGACTGTCTTTATTTTGGTTATAATACTGAGTCAAATATATTGCTGATGTTATAATTTCAACTGTGTATGTTTAAACACTGTGTGAGTGTGCTACTCACGTGGGGGAACATCAAGGCTCATTGTTGATTTGGTATGTGCTACTGATTTAATTGCTGTTTAAAGAAAAATGAGCATGTCAACAATGAGTTATTCTTTGTCATAACTATGCCCTGTAGAACTTAGGACCACTTATGAAACAGAAGGTTTTGTGCTCAAGCCAATCTATTAATGTGGGAATCAATACGTTCAAGATCAACATAGAAATGGTAAAAATAGTGCCGTAAATTGGGTGAAATGCAGCTCTTAGTTGACCCTGTTGTTTTTGATTGTGAATAGTGTTACCCACTTAAAAAAAGACAATCTGGCCATGGAGATTCACAAAACTGACAAGTTTATTTCATGAACCTTTCTCCAGGGGCCTTGCCCTTGGCTTAATTAAATCAGACAGTTACAGTGGGGGTTGATCTACAGCCAGTTGCACTCAAACTGTATCTACCAATGGTTTACTACCAAGATGAGGACAATATCTTTGGAGACTGGTCCTGGGTTCTACGTCTAAGTGAAAAGGTAATAGGAAGATGAAGTGCAGAATATGCATAGTAAATTCTCAGATGACAAAGATATGTGAAAGTGCATGGAAAGTGGAAATGGAATTTGGAATTATATGCATAAAATGGAGAAATGTTCTTAGAACACATGGAGGTTCTGTATTCAGAAAGGACTACTTTGCTGCATAAAAGCGCAAGGGAGAAACCACAGGTTAAGTACTATTTCGACAGAAAGGGACTTAGGGTTTGCCATGGTTTATAAGATAACCCCAAGTCAATATTTTTAGGCTATGACAATACAAGAAGCAAACATTGTATTGGGATATAAACAGGGGTGCCTGAAAATAGCCCTTCTATTCCAAATGGACATAGTGTTTAGTTTAGGGTGCTGTATTTTGTGAAAAATGTGGAGAAATTGCAACAGACTTCTGAATGATGTGGCCTAAGAGTGACAGATGAATGGTGATTGTTTATTCCAGAAAAGAAAAGGCAAGGAGAGGATATGACAGCAGTCTTAAGTATGGAAAATACAGTTGTAGAGGAGAAGACAAAGTGTTGTCTTTTAGGTTATTCCTATAGACAGAATAAGAGGCAGTAGGCTTTAATTTCAGGGAGGGGAAATCAACTACAGAAGGGCTCCCTAAGGCCTTTTCTACAGTGAACATTAATCCCAATCTGAGCAGTGGGTGGCCTGCTGATAATGTCTGGTACAATGCCAGAGCAGAGTCACTGAAAACCCTTTTTTCCATGAGTGGCACTCACTCCTGTTGGTAACTCTTGGTGTCAGGACTGCATCCCAGTACAGACAACCAATTTTGACAATCTTGGGCTTTTTCTCTTTTCAATTTTGAGCAATTTCATTTTGGGAAAATGACCTATGAAACTCTTGGCTAGGCTGACAATGACCACGGTAGCTTGATGTGACACTAAATTGCCATGAACATTGAAGCAGGGTTTTCTCAGAGGACAGTCAACTCACCCTTAAATGCAGCAAAGGTAATGGTGTTGCTCACATGCCAGCAGAACATATCCTGTGTTCTCCACTTGTAGTGGTAAATAACACTTTTCTGGAAGATATTGCTACCAAGGAGGCAGTTATTTTCTCTCGAGGAAGGTTTCCTGCCTGTGCCGAGATATCTTTCCCAGCGACAGTTTTAGATGTTTCTCCATGTGCATTCTACAGAAGGTTACTCCGCAGGTACCAAAGAGATAATGCTCTCAGACAAGCTGCAAGGCCTCAGCAGCAAGTGGGGGAGCTGAGGATGGGGAAACGATGCTAAAAGTCTGGGAACGAACAAAAGGTTTGCCTTTCCCTGAGGCCTGGTGCTGCTCTGCAGCACTGTAAGGATTTGTGAGTTTTCAGTGTCGTCACCTCTGAAATAAACCTTTTGGATCCTTTCCACTGGTGTGACAGGGTATACCTGCGTGTGTTTTACTTTACACCATGGAAATGATGGATCCAAGGCAATGAATAGCTTGTCATGCCTGGTAGTTATGGCAGCCTTAGGCTACAGTTGCTGTGGAAGGCTGATGTAATCCAAAATACTGTGTGTATTTTGTATGTGCTGCTGACACTACACTAAGATGTAGCAAAGAAGCCATCTTAAATGCCAAGTCTCCATAGAAATTAGGTGGGTTTTTTTGTGAAATCACGTTGATCTGATTTTTATCTGCTAAGTTAGGGCAAATCCTGACTTCATTACTTAACTTTAGCTGATCTGTTCCTTTTTTGGTGCACAAGTTAACTCAGAAAAGATAAATAAATAACAGTTGTTAATCTCTTCAGGAGAGTCTATAATAACACAAGAGACTGTGGTTAACCGGGGAATTTGCAGTCATCAGCTCTAGAATGGCTGGATATCAGCAGTCTGAGCAAGTCAATCCCTCCTCTAAGTCTGGTCTCAAACATTTTTCAATTCCTTTTATCTTTTTTGCTTTCCCTGCTAGCAACTGTCATGTGATACTGCCGCAAAAATATGTCAGGATAATCCACCCTTGAGGCAACTGCATTTTGGGTACATCCTGAACAGCAAGAAACTGCATAAAGATCCCAAGTCCTTTATTTTATTTATTTATATGACCAGGAGAATAACATTCATGCATTCATTTTCTTCTCTTTATCTCCCTTCTCCACTAATTTTAGGACTGTCTCAAAGTCTGAACTTCATTTTAAGCTCAGCTTTAACTGATTCAATTCATAAAGATGAATAATGTGCATGATTAATGCTAAGCATTTGCTCAGGTACTACTCTGAATGTTTGCTTGAAATCCCAAGATTTTACTCACCAAAAATTTCACCTATGCATTGCCTGTTAGATGCAGGACCCTATGCTCAGTATATCACAGCTGCCTGTAACAGGGACTGCCAGAGACTTCACTGGGATTAGCCACATAGTTGAAGCAGAGCTGAAGTATGTCACTGGACTCACAGCATTATGGACTTTTTCTTCTCTATTTCCTAAAATCAACTTTGGTACCCTTATCTCTCAAAAACATTGCACCAGGGTACCCATGCTGAGACATAGTAGGGATTGAGGCAGAGTCTTCCCAGAAAGGCAGGATGACAGGGGTGGAGAAAGCCCTACTGATTGTGCTTCTCACCCCCTCGACTAGACATGTTTTTGTAAAGGTGCCTTTTATTTGCTTCAAAACACTCTCTGAAAAGTGAGCTCAAGAAATTACAGTAATTCAACAGATATTAAAATCTCTGTGCTATCGCTGAGGTAACTTTACACACCTGGCAGTAGAAAATATTGTGGAGTGGTGAAGTTCATTCAGTGAGAATCAGGCCCAAGTACCCAAAAAGCAATTGCTCCATCTGTTCATTCTTTCTTTGCTTTAAAAGCTTACTTTTTTGCTCTTAATATATGTCATCAGGACAATGGTTGCAATATGTTTACCCTGCCTTCCAGAAGAGTAGCTACAGATCATGGTTGCATGTCAGAGATACTTTTACTCTATTAAACTGGATAACACCAGTCTCATAGTTAACATAGAACCATCCTAAGCTTCTAAATAGATATCAAGGGTCCTGGATGCCCCCGGACACCTTTTTTTCATGTACATGGCAAATACTGCTGGCATGAAAAGATGAGATAATTGATAATAAACTTCAAAATGATTGGGAATAAATAGAGCAACACTGCAGCTCTCATTAAATGGTTACAGGCATAAAATGTCCCATAAAATACCACTGACCCTACAAAACTCTGAATTTCTATTTTAAAAGAGTAGCGGTTCTCTGTTATTCCTTCATTGCTACATAAGACTGTGAAATGCTCAGTACTGTCTTGGGATCAGTTTGCTTCTTTTACAGATCTGAAAAGGGTGCCTGGGAGTAGCAATTAGCGTAGGCATCAAATGGATGCTGCATCTTCCTGGAGAAGCTTTCTGGCACACAGTGGCTCCGTCTAGAAGTGCACTGTGTCCTTAAGGAATAGATACAGAGTAGAAGAATAAATGTGGTAGAAAATATAACCAAGCCTCAGTAAAGGAAAGATGCGTGGGACCTCTTGGTTCGGAAAGCCTTGTCCCTCTCCAAACAGCATTTAATGACCTTTTCAAATGCTGAGCTCCCCACCAGACTGACCTAGCAGCACCAGTAACTTCACGGGTGACTACATGCAAATTGCTTAGTTGATATTCAGACATTCAATTTCCTTATTTAACCTCTTTAGAAATTAAAAGATATTCTGGTCTTATTGTCGTTAGATGAACAGCTGCTGTCTTCAGCATATCTCCTTAAAGAGAATAAATGTCTCAGTTGCTCCTTTCTTATTTCTGTGTCTACAGTTCACTGGTTAATTCTGGATTATAATTGCATATTTTTCTGAGGTTTTATTAATTTCTTGAACTTTACTGAGCTCTGGATAACCACAGCTAGTTGAATTTAAATAGTCCAATTAATTTTGCATAGTAGCTGAGTGCAAGTGAAGGTCATTCTTGGGTCATCATTCTTAGCCTGCAGTAGGACCACACGTGTGAGGAAAGTGATGCTGTGGCTTGAAGAAAACTCATTCCCCCTTTCTGAGTTTGTTGCAGAGTTCCTGGGAATGCAGACTTACAGTGCCTGGTGCAGAAGGAGCTCAGCTCATTTCAGTCTCTGCCTTTTGTGTCAATTTGTGCACCGAAAATGCTCACAGTACTGGTTTTCAGAAGATTTCAATGAAGGCAGAAAACGGACAAAATATGAAATCCCCCAAATGGAAACCTAAATGGTGGGTGTTGCATAAGCTTTTACACAAATGCCTACAACATGCTTTAGTTATCTCCTTATAGTGGACATCCCTTTCTCTGTCCTTACAGCTAGTTATTGGGGATGAAATGGTTGATGGTTTGGCTGCAAAAAGTATGGCCTCAGCAGCAGCTGCTTTACAAACAATATCCAGCTGCCAATCAGGGACTGCAACTCACCTCTGTGAGTGGACAACTTGTGTGGGATGTCTCTAAGCTTCTGGTTGGCCAAAGCATGTAAGGTCATTGAGCTGGATGCTGGTCTTTACAAGAAGGTATGTTTCCCCCAGGACAATCTAGAAGTGCTACAAAAACTTGTCTTTGATTGGGCTATTCTCCTTCACAGCTACTACTTCTCCTTTTTTGGGGTCAAATTCTTGAAAATCCATGCTTCTTGTAATCTGTAGTTAGCATGCATTTGCTTGGAACTGGAGACAGATCTGTATTACTTCCTGATGTCCATTCTGACCGAGTCATCTCCAGCCTATGCCATGAGACTGCCAACACTGCCTACATAAAACACCTGGGTTTCTGCCTGTAACAAAAGCAAAGCCCAGTAATTGGCAGTCTCTTTGCCACAAGTAGCCTGTGTTTTAACTGTTAATAAGTACTGCGAATATATCTTCTTAAATATCATTAATCTACATCTGAAATTTATTTTTTTACTGGCTGCTTCAAAACTTGAAACTACATTGAAATAAATCTGTTGTCTCACACTTTGATGATTTTTATTGCATGAACTTTTTCTAGAGTGAAAAAAACTTTCTGTTTTCTTAATTTTTTTACAAAGACAAGCAAATACTTCCTTTAATAAACAAGAAGCACAGCTATTCTGCATGCACTGTTTATTTTGTGTGTGTAGGCATAACTGTCTATTCATTATTTTAAGGACGTGTTAAGACAGTCAAATGAGATGAAAATATGTTTGGGTTTTTTTAATGGAAATACACATATATAAAGCTTATTTTAAAATGAAATCAGAATTCTTACAGTCTATAAATCAACATTTAAGAAAATTTGCTCTGTAAATATTTCTCCTTCTGCTCACAGTTTGGAAATAACAAGTATTTTTTGACATCCAGCTTCTTGTAGAAATTTTAATTAAAGGCTGAATTGTACTGTTTAACTATTTATATAACACTGCAGGCACAACTCAGATCCCACTGCTGTCCATGGAATAAGTATTGACTCTGGTAGTTCATGATTTGAATGTTATGCAAGTACAACTGAAAAAGGAGTGGTCTTGTAAACTGCTGTCTACCTTAAAATTTTATTTTAAAAAGTCCCATAACAATTAATTTGTAATAATGCTTCACAGAGTTTGGCTCTGATTTAGTATCTAGAGATAGCTATCTTGAAATTGCTGGTATTTGTCACAATTGTTTTTAAATTTGAAACTATATTAATACTCAGCGTTTTAGGCAGCCATGTAAACACCATCTGGGCAAAATATTTGTAATTATTTACAAACAAAAAAAGTATCAGGGAAGCTTTTTCTCAACACCAAGCTGGTGCACTAATCTAGCAGAACATGTCCCCAAGTCCTGTCCATATGCTGGTTGCTCTGAGGTCAGTGCTATCCACTGCAGTTCTTGTCTGTTTAGTTTGTGCATGTAATTACTTAGGTTTCATGAACAAATAAAGAAGGCTGAGGGACTGTGCCAACATGTGCCAAGGGAAATGACTGAAGTGCCTGGTCATTCCTAAATCAATGCTCTTCCTTGGTGCATGGAGAGATTTTTACTGTCTAGTCAGCACATAGTTGAAGGATATGTTTACCTTTGAAGCAGGAGAGTGTCTCCACCACCACAAGTGCTATCTTATTGCTGTCTGGGTAGGGAGTGGTTCTGAACTAAGCCCAGATGCTGTGTTTGCAAAGTCCCTAGAAGGTCCTGGGGCCGTGCATCACCAAAAGAGAAGCATTTATCTACACCACATATGCTACCTAGAGTTTGTTCTCAAAAGTCAGAGTCAGGACAATATTCCTACAGGCACCTTTAAACACAGGTCACTGGGTGGCCATGACAGCATACTCGTAAAATTTTACCTGGATGGTCTGGGCATCCCAACTATAAGGAAGACTCAGGATCTGCAGTATCTTATAGGTGCTTAAAGAAAGCAACTTTCTCCCGGAGTTGTTAATAACAACAGGGAAAAGACAAGGCACAAGTTCCAACCCACTGTGGTACAGGTAAATCATCCAGCTGCATCTGTCCATGTGAATTAATTGTGCTGAGCATTTTCAGAAGCAGAAGGGCCAGTGTCCCAGTTGCTGACCTGGCTGCTTCTGCCAAACTGGCCCTGGATCCAGTGGGATGCACCAAGTGCCAGCAGGACCACAGGCACCAGGAGGGATGAGGAGAGCTGCAGGAGTCTGCCTTGTTGATCCAGTGTGTAGCCTTCACATCCTGAGTGTTTTTTGCTTCCACTCTTGATGTTGCCAGAGGTAAGGAGATATTTGAAGCCCTACCGTCCTGTGCTGGTCTCCTCATTCCAAGCTGCCACTCAAGGAATGGCAGCTAGAGCCTTTGGCTGCAAAATCATTACTGAATGATACAACTGCCTGCGGTGATTTCCTGGTGCCGTGGGCCCGATCCAAAGCCAGCAGCAGTCGGTGATCAGAGCCCTGGAGTGAATCATCCACCATCTGTGTTCGTGGGCTGACTGTTTGTATATGGAAAGTGTTGGGTAAATGTGTAGCCACAGCACAGGAAGGCAAATCCCCCTCACTTGCATGGAGAGGGGCAAGTGTCTGTACCTTCTTCGTGGGTCTGAACAGGTGAGGCAGGGGATGATGGAGCATGTGTTACCACCATGAAGGCTCACAGAGGGCACAGGCTGCTCGCTGTGCTGGGTTTGAAGGGATGCATTTGTGGTGCTGGCAGTAAGCACTGGTGTTTCTCACTGAACCCTCATAACAAACAGGAGGGAGATTAGACAGAGCCAAAATCAGCGCTGGACCTGTCCTTGGAGCAACCTGGATGAAGCAGCCAGGTAAAGAAAAAACTCTCATTTCCTTCAGTGCAGAAAAGGAGCAGGAGTAAAGGAAGGTGTGTCTGGTCTCTGTCCCCTGCCACCTGCTTAGCCCACTTTCCAAGCATGAGATGGCTGTAAGGGGATCCCTTGGAGCTGGATCTTTGTTTTGACACAGGAGGCAGTATGATGAGGCAGAGTTCAGGGTAAAAACTGAGGATGAAGGGGCCTGCAGCCATCTTTATGCAGAGGAGGCTGTGGCAGTCAAGCATAAGCCAGAGCACTGTCAAAAGGTGGTGTGTACTGCCAGTGCCTGTACTGGAGAGATGCACAGGTATAGGGTATGGCGAGCATGGCATCACTGTGCTTCTGCACAAGTAAGACCAAAGAAATTACTTCTGTGGTGCAAAGTGGAAGCCGAAGCCTCTCCAGTGTGGAGGTGAGCAGGTACACCTGAAAATCTGTGTGGGTCTTCCAGCAAACACTGTCAAAGCTTCTTGTACATAATGGGCTCATCTCCACTTCCAGTAATAAAGGGTTCCTTTTATTCCCACTAAACCGCAGGTAGCTCACCAAAGGTAAATGCAAATATCTGAAAAATTTTGTGTTCTACTTCACAACAAGCATAGAATCATTAAGGTTGAAAAAGACATGCAAGATCATCAAGTCCAACACTGATGGACTGCCCAGTTCATCACTGAACCATGTCCCTGAGTGCCACATCTACACTGATCTTCAGTGATCCTGACTCCATCAGTTCCTTGGAAAGCCCCTTCCAGTGCTGGACAACAAACCTTTCAGTCAAGAATTAATATCCCATCTAAACCTCTCCTGGCACACTTTGAGGCCATTTCCTCTTGTTCTGTTGCTTATTACCTGGAAGAAGAGACTGACTCCCACCTGCTACAACTTCTCTTCATGTAGCTGGAGAGAAATACAGTCCCCCTGAGCCTCCCTGTGCTCCTTTCCCCAGCTCTGTTACCCTTCTCTGGACATGCTTCAGTGCCTCAGTGTCTCTCTTGTAGTGAAGTGCCCAAAACTGAAGACAGGATTTGAGATGCAGCCTCACCAGTGCTGAATATAGGGGGACAATCACTGCCATGGTCCTGCTGGCCACACTATTGCTGATTCAGGTCAAGATGCCACTGGCCTTCTTGGCCACTTGGGAACATTATTGATTCATGATCATGTGCTCACTAATCCAAATGCAGTTGAGTATTATGGAATAGTTGGGCAGGGACTAGAGCTGTGGTCTCCTGTGTCCCACCATGAGCAGAAGGACAGGCTGTTTAAACTGAGGTGAAGCAAGTTCCCGTTGTCCTCTAGGGAGTTTTTCAGCTTCTAATTGACTGCACAATTCTTAGCTTGTGAAAGATGGAGAACTTCAGCCACCAGGCTTCTGTCACTAAACTATTAAAAATAAATATACTGTAGAAGAGACAAACTATTAGGGAAAGAGCTAATTGTTTATTCTTTCACTGGTTTCTTTCTTTCTTGCAAGGTTGATTTCTGTCTAGCTCTAGACAGTAGTTGTAGAGCACAGAATGATGAAAACAATAGTACAGAATAATAGAAATACAGTGTAAAAGACCAGTTATGTCCTTATATAAAACTAACTGTATTTTATTCAACTTCAATTTCAAATAATTTCAACAAGAGAGGTTACAGATTTCCCTATGAGAAATTATTCTTCAGCTGGGAAAATTTCATCATTAGGAATATTTTCCTGATTTTCTTTCTAAAGTCTTGTTTGCTTAATATTCTCCTATTTTTCCAGATGCCTTCTCTAATCAATTTATTGTGCTTCTTTTTGTTCAAAACCTTAAGAAATTTACAATGATACCTGCAATAATGGTGGGGGCAGATTTGACAAGTTGCAGCCCTTAAGCACTGCTCAGCTCTTTCATTTACATTTAGCTTTATTTATCTTAAAACTCATTTATCTTAAAACTGTGACAAACCACAAATTCAAGAATAATAGATAATGCCCCTGCTTTGTCTTTAAATAATAAATTGTATATTTAAAATGGAAATCTCTTGTGTTGAATATCATGGGAGAAACCAGTAGCTATGCTTCAGAATATATGCATTGCTTAGCCATTCCTAACAGCAGGTTTTGCATTAGAAAATTTAATCGCTAGGTTTAATTGTGCCATAAACTCCCAGAGCTGTTCATAAATACAGTACCATTTCTAGAATTGTATCATCTATATATTTTCATAATTTCATGAGTCAGCCTATACCTACTATCGATAACAGATGTTTAAGTGTTACTGCTTTCTCATAGAGTCAGTTCTCAGCTGTCTTCTTTTTCAGGACTAAGTGAAAACAAGTACAGGAATTGAGGCTGTAGAAATTTTGCTTAATGTGGAGATTGCAAAAAGAGGAAAAAATGTTAGACAGAGATTGCCTGTACCATTACAAGGACTGGGGTGGTAAATCAGCATTTGCATGTGTGATAAAATTTTACTTCTTTCTTGATATTAATCTGTAAATTGAAACTTATATTCCTGATTTTTTTCCATCACTGCAGCTTTCTACAACCTATCAACTGCCCTGTCTAAATGAGAAGGTCATTATTCAATGGGAAGAAACCACTGGCAACAGAAAGAGGGTTCTGTCCTTCAGTCCTGGTGTAACTTTCATCACAGTGGGCCTCCCTAGAAGTCTTAATGCATAATGCAAAATCTAGTAAGCAGACAATAATATTACACAGGCAGCAAACCAGCACTGAAAAGACCAATCAAACAAAAATTGAATGTTTTTTATATGGTACCTAATTCAGCTGTGAACCTCACAACTGTAATGAATTCCAAAAGGGGTGGAGCAAATTCAGAGGGAAAGTCCATTTAGGCTATAAAATGCAGCCCAGTTGTAGTGTTCCTCTGTTGAAAGCAGAGTGCCAAGAGACTTGGAGAAAAAAAAGAGGTGTCTACTTTTCATTAATGTTATTTGTATCTGAATTCAGGTGCTTGGATTGTTCAAGCCAATTCCATGCCAGTGGATCAAAATGAAGTGTGGTCTAAAGTGGATGCAGAATGAAGCAATGGGCAGTGACACACGACCTCCAAAGCAAACAGCTTTAAGTTAGCAAGGTTACCAAGGCAGGCCCAGGTGGATTTGTACAGCTGATTCACTTCAGACAGGAGACCTAAGGTCAAAGATACAAAGTCAGAGGCCTTGTCTCTTCCCCCTCTCTGTTTTTTCTTCCTTGCTTCAGGTTCCTTTATCTCATAATTAATTCTTTGAAATAGGTCCTGCAAAGAACAGTGTTGTTTGTGCTTCCCTCAGATCACACAAGCAGTGGCTGCAACGTGTACAGCCTGCTGAGAGCACTGCATGGCTTACCATGCAAAAGCAGATTTTCCTGTCGTGGCTGTGGTACCAAGACTGTCTTGCTTTAGGGGCAGGAACCTGTCCTTGTCTTATTTTTTTTTTCTGCTAGCTAGACCATATCTCAGATTTACTGGAATTAAGTCCCAAGGTGCTGAATATTCATCTTTGATCACCTGTGAGACACAAGTTAAGTTTCTTGTCAAGTTGTTGCTTTCTTTCTTGGCTAGAGCAATGGCTTGGGAGATTCTTAATGAAACCTTCTCCCTCTACATTGTTATTTCCCTATCCACTTGCTCGCTCCAGTTAAAGAGAAACACCAGTGTGCTCTGTACCATCCCTTCAGCTCATACTCCTCAGAATTACAGACTCTGGGATGTTAAAGAGCTGTGTGGAGAACAGCACAATGCAGCAGCTCCTCCTCACTGCCCGCTCTTCTCCAGCTGGTCTTGGCATTCACACACTTTGGGAGCAGATGTGTTGCTGATGCCAGGAACAGACGCAGGAGACTAGCCAGGGTAGATGCTGCTCAATGAATCCCGCAACAACCAACAGGCACCTACATGCAATGGCAGGAGAGTGATGCAGAGTTGTCCATCAGAATCCAAATTCTGGCAGAGCAATGTTGTTGGTGAATCAGCCCTCTAGAGTATCTTGAAGGGGGTTTCAATCTCTGTATTCTTTTCCCTATAAGCAGACCATGGTAAAGATTGTGCTGCATGACAGAGAAGCCAGGTGTCTCAAAACGGGAGTAGAATAATTTATTATTTATTGAGTGCAGGCATCCCACCAACATCCAGAGGAAATGAGACTAGAAATATTCAGGCATTATTAAACCTCTTACTCTTTCAATATATGACTAAAGCTGAAGCCTGGCTTTGACACTTCCTCTCCCCGCCCTTTTTTCTCCAAAATGTTTCTTTAGTCTAAGATCAGAAAAGATTTTGAGTTGGTTTCGGGTTTTTTTCAGAGAAAAGTGAAATTAGGCAAATAATTTTTTAATTATTTTTTTCCCTCAGCTTCAG
Organism: Campylorhamphus procurvoides; assembly: GCA_013396655.1. Lineage (NCBI taxonomy): Eukaryota > Metazoa > Chordata > Aves > Passeriformes > Dendrocolaptidae > Campylorhamphus > Campylorhamphus procurvoides. The sequence continues at coordinate 3,263,917 of WBMV01009291.1, read as the reverse complement.
TAATCATCACTGCAGAAATGCTGTGATCTGTGAACGTCAGCAGAGAAAGACCAGAAGGAGAATTCATCCCTAGGGTGTTAATCATCTCTTACTGCATTCAACTATCAATCTTATTGCTGGGACTACCTACTGGCTTACTAGTTCATGTCTTTGTGGAGGACAGGATCTTTCATGTAAACTTTTGTTTAGGGAAATTTGATAGAGGCTATTTGATAGAGCTTTTTCCATGGCTGTTGAATATTACTGCATGAGGGACAAATTCTCCAAAGTGTGGAGGAGTCCAGAGCTACAGAGAGGCACCTTGTGCATTTTCAAGAGCATGTAAGTCTTTTTAAGTATCACTGTAAACCTGCAGGACATGAAATTGGTATATTGGAGTCAAACAAATTACACTAAGAGCTTCTCTCTGAGTTTTAGGTGTTAAACACCTTGAAAAATTTAACTCCAAGTAATTTCTTGGTAGGGCTAAATATGTAGATGTAGAACATATATTGATTTCAAAATAAACCTCCTAAAGACCTCAGAACCATCTTCAGTCTGCTGTCTTGCCTACCTTCCAAGTAATCTGTACAGAGCTAATAACATTGCATTTCTTTCTATAGCAACAGCTGCTTCTGAGAAAAAAAATATAAGAAACAGAATAAATTCAATTATGTTCCATGGATGACCATTCATGTCATGTCAGGTAATTGATTCTTCAAACAGGATTGAATGAGGTTTCCTGTCATTTTGGCAGAATACAGAAAGCATGAAGAACCTCCCTGCCAATTAGAAGTAAATACAGGAATATTGAAAGGAACATAAGATGAAATCCAAACTTGGCAATTACTTCCACATGTCTTTATTGGTGTGCTATGACAATTGATGAATGCCTATCTAAAAAAGGCATTTCACAGCTGCTTCCAAACCTGACCCAAGCTGTTACTGTGGTTTTATTCACAGAGCCTCTTTTTTTCAGCAGTAAGCACTGAAAATATTCTCAGACAATATGAAGGTTCTTTAGAAAAATCTGTGCTGGAATAATTTCTCAGACTGCTTTCTCACTGAAGCAAAAAGTATGTTTTCTAAAGAGTTATATGGGGGAAACATAGCCTTAGGATCAACTTTCTAGGGGCTAGAGTCACAGTTGAAAATGAGGTGATTTGAGTTGAAATTAGGGATTCTATTTTAATGATAATCCTTCACCAGTACATTTCTACCACTGATTCTTAGATATCCAGGGTTTTCTGGAGCATGGGCCACTTCTGTCCTCTTTGACAGCTTAATATCAGAATAGAGATTTCCTCAATCCCCAAAGATTGAGGAAAGATTCTACTCCTGTCCTTCATCAACTGCAAAGTCAGCAAAGCCCAAAATAATGGGTGTGTTAACTCTACACCAAAAGGTAAGCTCATTTTTCAACCTACAAAGACTTTGGTTTGTTTTGATGTTTTGATGTTAGAATTTGGAACTTTTGTATGTGAGAGGTGTGTAGCAAGGAATGGAACCAGCTTCATTTCCTGATATAGTTTAGGATCATCTCTAAAGCCAGTCTATATAGAAAAACTCAGGTGAGCTTTATCCACTTGTAGAGAGCCAGCACAGGGAAATACAGCTACAGGAAAATATGATTGCATGAAAGCATTACGGAAATCCCACTAATGTCACAAAAATAAGTCTTTTGAATATAATACAAAGTGATTTGCACGTTGTCCTTTGCCATTCTAAGATCATCACATAGTACTTTCAGTCTCCAAGAAAAGATTTGCCACCACATGAGAAGCAGGATCCCTGGTCAAGTGCCATACTACTCCTGCAGGCACATGGCATGTCTACGACTCCAGAAATGTCAAGTCACAAGAACATTCCTTCATATTTATTTGTATTGCAAAGAAAAACAAAAAGAGATTTACTGTGGGTATTGTAGCTGCAAACTTAAATATAGAGATGCTATTATTTCTCCATAGTGAAATATAAATTTCCGAGCTATTTGATATTGTTAAATTCTCTCATTCTATCTAGCAAGTTACATGAGAATGTTCATTTATTTAGTAATTTAAAGACTTCTTTAGTAATTTTTCTACTGCAAAAGACTAATTCATCCCCCTGGTAATTAGAAACAGCCTGGTATTTATTTTTTCTAACAGTGCAAGGAAACTGATTGCCACAATTGTATTTAAATGTTCTGCTCTGCATTTGGAAGCAAGAATCAATCAACAACAAGCTTGCAAATGTTTTGTTTAGAAGTTTCTGCAATTTTAATAATTGTTGTCTGGTATCTTTAAATTATTCTTGAACAGTGTAGCCTGGGTATTGTAATAAATTGAAACCCTGTTTGGCTCCAAATTTTAATTCTGTCTAATCCTTTTTCTTTGACTTTTGAGATGCTAATGAAGAATTTAAAGAAAAAAAACAATACACCAAGAAAACATGGATGATTTGCCAAGAAAATAACTCTCATTTTGCTCCATTACTTTCAATTTTTTTTTTCCTGAAAGTCTGCACGCTGTTCATACCTTAGAAAAAATATCCTGAATCATAATATGTGAATGCAATAATTCAGTTCATCAATGTCAAATTTTCTCTGAAACATGCCAAACTGTCAGTTTACTGAGGAGCTTTAAAATCTTGGCTAATTTGCATTTTTTATGAAGAATTGACAGTTTGCTCTTATAAATCATGCCTTTAATGTTAAGACATATTTGAACTGTCTAGGAAAGTGCAGGAGATAAATTATCTGCCAGCAGGAGTGAGGGGGAATAAAATGAATGAACTAGCAGGAAGAAAGAAACTGAGGAACAAAGAGAGAGAGAACTGAGGAAGGGGAGGGGGAGCTAGAACAGCTTACTGTACTAAGACTTGATTAGGTCCATGATATGTTAGGGCTGAGAACATGCTTCTGCTCGCTGGCATGGCAGAGGCTGAATGAAAACACTGGTGGCAGGACCTTATGGTGTGGTTATCTTCTCCCAAGGGGGCAGGTCTGAAAAAAGTAATGAACTTGGCTTCTTCAGGCGCTGGATGGCTGGTGAATGGAGGGAAGCTTTTCTCTGTGACCCTGGGCATTGATCTCATCCATTTGACAGTAATGACTCCTCTATGCTGCACTGTGTGTTCCGGTTTATCATCAAGGAGTGTAGGAGAGCCTTATATAATTTTTCTTTCTTCTTAAAATTGCCTGTCACATGTCTGTAGAGTAAACCAGTAATTTCAACCTTTTTGATTTGTGGAGAAATGAACAATTTTCTGGGAAATGTGAGGACCCTGTTCAAGGACTGAACTTCTTAGCTCTTTTCCTAGACCACTTAGAAATAGTCACTGGACCTCCAAAGGAACTGTAGAATAAAGACTGTAAAGCCAACATGTAGATTTTGAGGTGAAGGTTTTCTTGGTTTTATAACCAAAAACTTAGTAAAAAGGAGCCTGAATATCTGATTGCAAATGAGTGGTCATTGTTGCACATTATGTAAATAATCACTGCTAAAGCAAGTAGGAGAAAGGCACTTAAAAGAGGGTAGGAGCAGAGAGGGAACAAACCATTCTCACAAAAAAGCAAAAGGCAAAATGCTTTTTACAGAGGGAGTCGCTGAGCTTGTTACACTCCCAGGTCCATTAAAGGGGATAGCTGCCAGCTCAGTCGGCAACAGAAGAAATAAACTCTGATGAGTATCTCGGTAAAGGAGGGATCCCTCTTCTCTCTTCCTGGTGTTTTGATTGCTGTGGGAGAAGATTCACAGCGTTAAGATTCAAGGAGCTTCTCTCAGGAAGCTGCTGCTTGTTGCCAGGTTTGCTGGTAGGCTGCTCTTCTGCCATTTGACTCTAATGTTCACCCACAGAGGATTCCAGTGGCTAATCACCCAGGCTGTATGCTCCCCTGAGATATCCACAGGGAAGTGTCCAGGGACCTGGTTACTTTCTGGTGCTGATTGCAATTCTAATCAGATCACAAAACTAGAAGAAAAGTGCATTTCTAATTTGAATTCAAGCTGCGTGAGCAACTAAATCTCTGAGTGCTGAAAGAAATCTGCGCTTTCAAAGTCCCACATCCAAAGCTGGTAGTTAATAATGGCACAGAACAGTAATTAAAAGGGGGAAAAATTGTTTACAGGGCTTAATTAGATGACAACAAAAAGCATAGCTAGCCTGTTCTCCCTTTCCCCCTCAGGTATTTTACCAAGTGGAAAGAAATCAGTCATCTCCAAATGTACAGGTTTAAGATCTGAATTCAATTTTTATTCTAAATAATAGAAATAAAACTTCCTTTGAAATAACTGAAATTCTATTCTATGCTAGTAGGAAGTCTCAGTTCAGGAGTCAGACCAAAGTCATGCCACTCTGTACGAACATTATTTCTTGTATCCCATCTTTGTCACTGGTCACTGTCAAAGACAGCATAATGGGCTGTGTGGACCTCTGAATCTGACACAGAACGGCTCCTATGGTATCACAGAATCATAGACTGGCTTGTGTTGGAAGGGAACTTAAAGATCATCTAGTTCCAAATCCCTTGCTCTGGGCAAGACACCTTTTACTAGACCAGGTTGCTTAGAGTCCTATCCAACCTGTCCTTGAACACTTCCAGGTATGTAGTGTCCAGAACGTCCCTGGACAACCCAGTCCAGTGCCTCAGCACCTTCACAGTAAAGAATTTCTTCCTAATATCTATGCTTGAGATCCATTTCCTCATCATCTGGCACGGTGCAAAATAATTCTGTTTGCTTCAAATGACCCAATTATTGATCCCAGGAAAGAGAAGGACAGTATGGTCCAGATTCTGGAAACACCAACCCCTTTCACATAGGAAAGCAGCCCCTGCTGAGGCTAAACCCACATGTATTCTATAACTGGACCTTCCATAGGAAGTACAAGCAGTTTCCCAGAAAAGCAAAATGCTGCCTTGCCAGATTGCACTGTGTGCACACTCATGATAACCTGACCAACAGGACACTAAGCAGGATTAAATGTTTTCCTCTCCAACAGAATATTTCCAAACTGAATAGACAGCTCTCAGTAATTACAGGCTAGAGCGTATTAGCCCCTGTGGTGAGGACTGCAGTCAGGCAGTGCTTTGCAGTGGATTATTTGCTCAGAAACTATTTGCCAGAAGCACACAGTACTAGCACTTTACACTGGCCTGCATCTGTCCTTTAATCTCTTAACTCAGTGCAAGAATTTAGTCCATAAATGGCATAAATGTGTTCAATATACTGATTCTGATTTACTGTTCATTGAGAATCTATCTGGGTCTGTAGCTGCCCCGCAAACAGATCATCATGATTGTTTGCGCTCTGGGCTCCAGTTCCAGTTGCACTGATTGGAAACACAGGTCTCCTGAGTTTTAAACACTGCTCCTTTCATGACAGTGTTCACTCACTGAAATCAAAACAGTAACATGAATGTGAAACTCCTATAAATGAGAGGAGAATCCCATGAGCTGGAAAGTCCTTTCTTCTCCCTGGTTTGACTGGCTGGCCTATTCACCAAAAGTCTGGGTTTTTTCCTAAGTGGAAACAGACATTTCTAAAAATAATAATAATAATAATAAATAATACAGCACACACACAAAACCTTGAACACTTAAATTCTGAAAATATATAAACTTAGCCCCAAACTGAGTCAGCTTGCGCAAGAAAATGAATAAATCTAAATACCAAGCTGGCATTTTTACTTTAGTGTCATCATGGTTGCTGGTGCTGTGGAGAGAGTATTATCTGGGTGTGTAATTCTGTGGACATTAGTTTGGTATGGACAGACCCATTTCTATTCTCTCTAATGAAGCCACCAAAGGGATGAAGAAACAACCCAATTCACTGTTCATTTGTATGCATGCCTGTTAAAGCACAGGACACAGGCTAAGCTGCAGTGCTCCGTTCTGCAGACATTCCCTGGTAAATATCATGTGAACATTTACCTACGGACTGATTTGTTATTGAAATGGGCAATAAATAACTGGCCAAGTTGTATCACAGGGAGCTGGACAGATCCTGACCCCCAGTTACATCACAGAGGGGTTGACACTGCCCTCCCTTCCCTAGAGACCAGCTGCAGTATCACTGGAAAGATGCAGCCACAGTGAAGCACAAGTGGAAGTCTCTTAGTGAGAGTTCTGCTCCCTGTAGCTTTACTATCTGATTTGCCTCATATGCCTAGTGCTGAAGTTGCTTTCAGACATGCATGGAGGACAGTTAAACCGTCTTTTTTATTTTCTGTAGCCTTCATTCTCTTGATACAGAATATGAATACATGGCACAGTTGCACTTTGAAAAAAATTTTCTCTGTGTTTGATTATGAAAACAACAAAAGACTCTTTTAAATGGGCTTAACAGTTTCACTGTGGTTAAAATAGGGAAACTTGGCATGTGTACGTTTCGTATTGGGAACTACTCCAGCTTGCAAGTAGTGCTTAATACAGGTTTTACATTTATCATTACCTGCATGTCCTGGCTGGGCAAGGTCACTTCAGACCCTTCATGTCTTTAGTCATCAGCATTATCTACCCCAAGAGCTCTCAAACACTCTTATTACATACAATTTGTCTGCCAGCTAGGCCTAGGTTTCCATGGATGTGACTTTGTCTCCTTGTACTTCAATGTGCTCTAGAAACAATCATGCAGTATTTGTAGATTAAACAGAGAGAGTAAAAAACTTCCAAGGCATTAAACTACGTTCTCTCCTTTGGACTGATGATTTCCTGAGGTTGGACACTTTCTGCATGTCATAGCTCTCAGACAAAGCAAGGGTCCTAAATACCTTTACTACTCTGGGTATGGTGGAGAGCATTGCTTTGGCACTAGTGTGCAAGGCTGGAGGTATACTGCTAGAATAGGCAAGATATCCAATACTTTTTCTTTCTAATGATCTAAATGCAGTTGTTTCCTTGTGGAAAACAATATCTATCATAAGCAGTGAATTTGGACCTTTACCTTAAAGAAAACCAATAGTGTATTTCACTGCAATTTTCTATTTTTATTGAATGCTTTATGTATTTGAATCAGCTGTTTTTAAGGAATATACTAAAATACCAGACAATTATATGTTTTTCTCTGGCTATTTATTGTTCTTTTCAGTGGCACATATTTTTTAATATGCTAAGCAACAGTACACTGAATGTTGAGTCAGCTTTATTTGAAGGCCAGATGAAATTGTCCAGACTGAAACTTCACTGTTTTGTTTTTTTTACAACCAACAATACTAATAACCACATTGGAAGTATTAGAGTACAAAATAGATTGTGTTGTGAGAAATGGGGCCAGATGGAACTCCAGCTGTCTCGTTAAAAAAACCCACATTAGAATCCAATTAAAATATACTTTGGGTTATGTTTCAAGAAAAGTTTTGCAATCATTAATTTCAGACCTATACAGCTACTATCACTTCTAATTTACAGCTTAACTCTTCAAGTTATTTTTATGCTTGGTTTTAAGCAGCAGAAGTAAGAACATCTTTCTGTATCTGGGCTGCTCATAATTGCTCTCAGCCACAACAGCAGGGTGAAAGTCCTTGCTGGATCATGACTATAGTTTAGAGTGTGTCCACTCAGTAGCACAGTGGAAGATACAACAGTCTTCACATGCTTATGGACATGAAGGTTTCAGTTTCCTGCTTGGTGTTGGATCTCATGTAGTCATGGTCAAACAGTTTTTTGATGGACATTTTCCACTGAAGATTCTAATTCAAAAATGTGAAAATTCTCTGCAGAAACAGGTAGTTTTCAAATTAATTTTCTGATTTCAAAATGGCTTAAAATATTGCTATTGTGCTCTATCTTATGCACATACTACAACCAAAAGTGAAATTATTAATTTTTAATCAGATAAAAATAAACTGTTTTTCTTCATCCAAAGCTACATTTTTAGGAAACATTTGACTTGACAGTTTAGATCTTCATACATCCTTCCAACTGGAACCAAAGACGGGCTTAGGAAATCTTTGAAAATCTTGACTTCCCCCCTCCAGCATTTAGAAGACAGACTGGTCGTCTGAAGACACATCTCTTATTTGTCCCATGGCAAATCACTTCCAGGGGTTTCAGTTCTTGTTCTTGTAACAATGAAGCACAGATTCACCGTCCAGTTTAATTATCTGAGGATTTATGCACTGGGGTTACAATGTTCAAGCCTGGCTGTTTATAGAAAGGGACACGTAAATCCACACTTAGCACTTAAGTAGGTGGCCTCATTTTCTGAAGTACCAACTATTTATCCAGAGGCCATGTTTATTTAATGTTAGGCTCTCAAGTGCAGTGTTCCAGCCCTAGCTTTAAGAATTTCATTATATCAGAAGAAACAGCCTACCATACTTGTTATGCTAAATATACATGGATCTCACCCCCAGAGCTATACTGGACACAAAAGAGAGGAAAAGACAGAAAGAAACCTGTCATGTAGGTTCTTATGTGTTCATGATGCTTGAGCTGTTTCCTTGTTCCTGACAGTGAAACACAGAATGTGATGCTCTGTCTTTGACTGTTCATTGCTTGTGATCACTGAAAGCAATGCAGGAGTTACTATCAACTTCACACAGGCAATATGAAAATTTAATAGAAAGTAAAGACAGAATGGCTGATGGGAGGCTATACATATTTCTATCAAGCACAAGGTTGCTCAAAATACTGTAAACCTGAGGATTTTGGCAGAAAAATCAAGACAACCCTCTTCAGTCAAGGCTGCTGTCTTGAAATTACATATCTTGTGGGAAATTCCATTTTTAGATAACTCAGCTTTGATTTATTGTGTTTCTGATATTGATGATAGCTGGTTTATTATTTACCATAAAAATTATGATGCTATCACCTTTATAAAATGCCAGCAGTGCAAGAAGCAAGCGCTCTTAAAAAAAAATCCTTTCTTGTAGCTATGTTGTAAGGCTTAATTACTTAGTGCCTCTGACGCTTGACTGAAAGGTGCTACACAGCTGATTATTATGAGCAGTTCTTATACATGAAAGTCACAGTTTGCTTTTTTCCCTGTGGTTCCAAGGAAATGGGATGCATTTTCACCCCCCTCCCCCCTCAAAAAAGAGGAAGAGTTTACTGCCATTTCAACATTCCTTAGCAGTTAATATACACCTAAAAATAGCAATGCTTACAGTAGTAAAAAATACTGCTGTGGTGTGAAGCCATGGCAAACTTACCCAATGCAATGCACATTTAGGTGACTGTCTTTTGAAGCTGCCATTGACAGTCTTCTTGCAAGGGAAGAAGATGGAGAAAAGGCAAAAGGTGTTGGTGAAAAGGGAATGTGTCAGCAGGGGATGACATGGGTCTTAATTTCACAGAGCCGTCTAACTCTGTCATCTACCGCAGCTATTGTGGGCGAGCATTCTAACTCTGCCACACAGAAAGGTCATTAGGAGCAACCACCAATTAACATGCCATCAACTCTCAGCTCAGTATTGCTTTATTTTTCAGCCCTAGTGCCACTCCTTCAGAGGGTTTTCCTTCAGGTTCCTGAGCAGACAAGGAATAAACAGAATATTGGTGCTGACAACTTAGGTACCATTGAAGCTGAAAAGTTCAGGAATCCATTTGGAAAGGTGTAAGAATATCGTGTAGGTGCCTTGGTATTTGTCCTGGCTATTCCTGCTGCTGTAGCTTGCCTGTGTCTCACACTGAAGAAAGAGAAAAAGATGAAAAAAAAAAGGCAAAAAAGAGACTTTTGAAGTCGGTGTCACAGAGGAGCAAAATATAATACATGAAAAGGCCAAATTTGCTAGGAGGTGCCAAGAACAAGGGCAAACAGCTGAAGCTTTTATTACTGCAGATCACAGTTTTGCTGAACATTGCATATACAGAATGTTAAAAGACGAATTAATAAGAGGCCGAATAATTTTTTGGCAAAAGAGACAACCAGTTCATCAGCAGAACTTATGCTCAGGCCCAAATCGCTTGCGAACAGCGGCTTGAGCAAAAGTGATGCTGACCTACATACTGGCAGCACGGAGGAGATTGCAGCAGACCAGTGAAGAATAGGAACACAAACATGAAAAGAGCAGCTACAAGCACTTTTAATACCAGAAGCAGCGCTCAGTGAGTGAGAAAAAAAAAAGCTAAGAACAAAGCTAAGAAAATTTAACAGGAGACACGACAGAGAATTGTGAGAGTCATGGCAAAGAAATGTGCCCCACAGGCCATGAAATCCCTCTGAAGACTCAGAATGCGAGAGATGCCACAAGGGACATGTTCTCAGATGAGTTTGGGTAGCAAGGAAATGATCACTAACCCCTGCTTCTATTCTGCAACCTGAAAGGACAACACTTTTTTAGAAATGCACATTGAATTATCAAAATCTTGCATTTGAAATGGGAATATTCGACAGCAATCCTTACAGTTCCACTAAAAGATAAGAGCAATAGGGTTTGAGATGGGTATACGGGAAGACCACACAGAATGTCAAGTATGGCTTAGAACACTTCCAGAATAAATTTACAGCCACTTCTCTGGGAGCCTCAGAAAAGAATGTAAAGCTCTTTTCCAGATTACTTTGTAGTGCTGAGTCTTGCATTGTGCCTGGAAGAAATTCTCACTTGGCATCCATCTGGCATATTTTTACCCCCTGGGAATCTTGAAATGAAGCTATGTTAAAATTTGACAACAAATCATCATTCAAAGACCCTTGACCTTTCCTTCTACCCTGCAAGTGCATAAACAAGTTTAACAAAAGACTTAATCTTTTCCCCAGGTTTGCGTATTAATAAGGAATGATAACATATGGCTGGAAATGTGGCAGTCACCTGACCCTCTCAAAATATGTCCTGTTTCCCTCTATTAACCAGACAGACTTTTAAGGAGGTGTTTTTTGAATCAATATGTGCTAGATTACTGGGAAGGAATTTGTTTGTCCAGATTCAGTAGACTGATTCTTTATGCAATACATTTCACCACATTTAGCAATCAAATTTGTCTCAGGGCTGAAGAACCTCTTAATGAGCTGAAATGGAAACAAATTGGACTGGTCAGAATATGAACAAAGATCAGAAAAAGGCCTAACAGCAATGTAAACATGTAATTGAAAAATTCAGTGTAAAAAAATTGCTGTGGGTTTTTTAGCCTGTATATGCATCTATAGTCCGTGTATTTATCACCCACTTCTCTGGTCCATAGCTTCGGCTAGTGTTGGGTTTAAGATTATGGTCTAGGAAAAGAAGAAATTAGTAGCTTCATTTATTATTTTGACTGTCACTAATTACCAATGACACTAATACTCATGCCCCTTTGCAGATTCCGTTTTCTAGTATTCTGTTGGTCAGAAGGACTGACCAGAAGCCTCGACCTGCAGTGCAAGTGAAAGCACTCCAGAGGCTGTACAGAGGCTCTACCAGGCATAGCAGGCTAGAATTTTTCTTCCCTGTACTGAGAATGTATTGGTACCCAGTTTGTCCCTCAAACTCCACTAAAGGACAGGCAGGCAAGTCCCAAGTACTTTCCATGTCAGTCCAACAAGGGTATCACCGCTAGGAGTACTTGCATGTAGAGAGAGTAGAAACCATTCCTACTGTGGTAGTACAGGAGCATTTAATTTGTCTTTCATACAATTTATTTTATGTTGTAATTGAAAATCCTCAACCAAATCCACTTTCCAAATGCATGAATGCTGATGAAAATATTGGTTTTGTTGTTTAGTTTCCTGAATAAATGGGTTTATTTAGTCATACTCTGTACATTGTATTTACATTGAGAGTTTGTGTGGGAAGTTTTTTTCTAAAGATTTTGACTGTGCCGGTCACATTCAATTACTCTGACCAAAGGTTAGAAATCTCAAGGGTATTCAGTACTGGTTAATTAATACAAAACATATTTTAAGATCATACCTAGCCATTAAGTATGTTTTTACAGATTTTTATGTCAGTATTTGCAAATATTTTAGTCGTGTCATTAGTGCATGGTGCTCCACAAACCTTTAGCCCGATAAAGTCATAGGCCTAACAAAATTAAAGCTAAATATACATCAAGGTGGTGAAACAGAATATTAAAAACAAGAAAATGATGGCAAGAAAGTCACAAAAAGAAAAGAGCTGCATGTACACAAATCAAAATAAAAGTTAGTTTTAAGAAAAATAGAATGCATCTTAGAAGTGAAGGGATTTTGTATTTATTGTTGTGGTTGGCAATGCTTTTTCAGCGTTTGCTCCTGTAATTTCAAAAGATTTTAAAAGAATTAACTCTAAATGTGATGTCAGAAGGATAAAAAAATGAATTATTTCCAAGCTTAGATAATGATAACATTAAAAAGAAAAAGGAAAATTGGAATTTGAAGGGATTTTGTTTGTGAGTGAACTTCCTAGTAAGCTAATGCTGTGGCATTGTTTATTCATAATGTTTTCTAGCTGGATGACATTGTGTTTAGAATAAGCTTTCTCTTTTTTTCTTCCAGAGGAGTCCATAATTTGATAAACCTCTTTTATCCTGTTTGTTTTCCAATTCTGACCCTTACTACTCAACATAACAAGACTTTGATGGCTTGCATGGGGGTAAACCTAACTGCTAAGCTGCAATTCAAGCTTTTCATGCTGTGGAATCTCTTCCAGGCAACAGACAATTTATCAAAGTTAAAGAGCACTGTAATGTGAATCTCACTTGTGTGATTGTTCAATTTTAAACAGAGTTTGGGCTCAGCAGGTCCTTTCAACATGTTTTTCCATTTCTAATTCTGCTACTTGGAACGCACTATATAGAAAATCTGTGAAAATTGAAGTAAACTGTTAGAGTGTTGCAGAATGCTTCAGTGCAACGAAGAAATCTCACAATGGTAATAGTGTTTATTATTTGTAGTACAGCATTGCCTACAGGTCTCAATACAGTTTGGAGTGGCACTGCATGAAGACTTCTTCGAGGCCAAACTAAGAAGTTTGTTCTCCCAAAAATCTTAAGGTCTAAAACATGTATAAAAGAGAGAAAATAAATGCTTCCTCTTTTTCACTTATGGAATCTGAGACAAGCAAAGAAGCAAGATAAATAAATTTAAAAATACTGGACATGCAGTGATCTCTGTGTATTTATTTCATGTGTTTAAGGTCAAATATAAGAAGCAGCTGCAAGTTACACAGGGTAGAAGACACGACCTTTCTTGGCCTACTATCTGCTGCCCCTGATTGCCTTCCCCATCCTCCCAACAGGAGGCTGCTGTCCCTTCAGATCAATTGATGCCTTCGTGTTTCGCTGCTCCTGAAGCGGTTTCTGCCAAAATAACCTGATTTACTTTAAACACTGCTATGCGTGTTTATAAAACATGTCTTTCTGACAGAATGAGCAGAGGAAGTAACTGCACATGCAGTCACATTGCTCTAAGGTAGTTGTAACCTCCACAGAGAGAGCTGATGAGCAGCTCGAGGCTGGCTGAGAGCAGTACTCTTTCTGGATACCTGCAGCTGAAACAGCACGTCTTGCCTGAACCTAACATCCATGGACATGGGCTGTGCCTCAAAGCAGGCAGGAGTTAGAGGAAGTATTCAGAAAATGAGAAGCCAGGTTGATGGGTCAGGAGGCCAAGTACACAATATTCCCAAGTGGACTTAAAGAGAATTCATACATTGTCAAGTAAAGTAACGAAATGAAAAGCAAATAGTAATGAAAACAAAGACTGCAAAAGCAGAGAACAGTTTGAGAAGGGTTGTTAGCAATAAAACCTCTGTTGAAAGCACCAGAGACTGAGTGGAATATGCATGAGCTGCAGATCTGACATGCAGAGTGTGTTCTGGAGTTCAAGTACCGATTTGAAATTCCTTCCACCTCCCCAGGTACAGAATGATTACAATGCTTTTTCCATTCAAGATGGATGTAAGCATTACACTGGAAGCCAAACTCTGTCTCCAAAGCAGGGAACTATGTGTGCCTACTTCTTCCAGGTCTAACCATACTTTTCAGTAACTTTTAAGTGTGCATCTTTTTTTTTAGCCTACTAAATCCAGTTTTGTAATCCACGTTGTACTGTCCCACCTTTCTGTGTGTCACCGCTTCTCTGTTTAAAGAGAAACACATAATGCCCCTTTAGTTCTAACTTTGTGAAATAATTTTGTTTAGAAATATCTTGTCCCTCTTCTCCACTCCCTCCTTCCCTGTGAGTTTAACTTCTGATCCTCTGTATTTGTTTTCCCAGGTGTTTTGATTTGCACATCAGGAGTTCTTGAAAGCAGGCTTGCTGAGTGATCAGTTATCACAGCTCAAAAACATATGCTGAGATATCTGACACCCAGATACCACCTACAAAGTGGCTAGCCACTCCACTGCAGGGCTTTTAAAATGTGTGATAATAAAGCAGATTCTCAGAGCAGGAGAGCACTGAAGATCTTGCTGCTCTAAGTCTCTCAGGTTGAATGCTCCAAAGTCAGAGATGTCTACAGTCAGGAGTCATTTCTGTAAAGTTTGTGTCATCTGTTGGCTTCCCAGATCAAATACTCTCTTTTAGCTGGTTCCAAGGAAGGACAATTATTCAGGAATAATGCAAAGGAAAAAAAAAAACAAGAAAGAGGAATAAGAAGCATAAAGTTTTTTCCTTTGTCTTCCTCCCAAAACCCACGCACACAAGATGAATAGCAAAGATACCCAGAGAAGAACCACGAACTTTTTCCTTTTATAGCTCTTCTAGGGAAGAAATAAGGAAGCTCTTTGTCATCCTTGTCACCCAGCTCTTTAACATTCTGGTTCTGCCAGCACTTAGAAATTTATTCATAGCCTGGAGAATCTTGTCCAAAATTCAAACACATAGTGAATGATTTACCTGAAAATCTCTATTTAATAAATTTTTCAAAAACAAAACAATCCTTAAGACTTTAATTAAATAGAATTGAGATTAAATTAAAAAAAGGAATCTCATTTCCTTTGCATGGGACATGGTGGCACTTCGAAAGTGTAATCCGGCACTGCTTCATGTGAGCATTGCTCAGGGTACATGCAGAGTATCAGTGTGAGAAAATTAAATGCAATCAGGAGGCTTCACAATATTTTATAGAGAAAGAATTAAATTTAAACATAAAAGTTGTAATTAAACTGGGATTTCAGCTGAGTATTATGCATTATAGCAATCTGATAATTACGAAAGTATTTAAAGAAATGAATATACTTTTAGCTTAAAGAAATTCTCTTTCTGATACACTGCAAAGTTCTGTGTTATTCCACTTTTTTATTCTCCATTCTTTTCAATATTTTTTTGAGAAATGTAAGAATCCCACTAATAGGGTTTCTGGAATCAAATACAGATAATAGTGTTGTGGGACACTGAGGGATATATCATGGGTGCCTACTATGGGTGAGTTATTTTATCACTAAAATAGTTCTTCCCATGGTCTGTATCAAGATTTGGTGCTCCTGAGGATAACCCGCTTAAAAGGTTGATTGACCTGTAAAAGTAGGACGCATATCTGGTCTCTAGTCTACGCCCAGTTCATTGTCTGAGCATCACTTTCTGCCCAGACTGGTGCTGCAGAGCAGGTCTTCCTAATGTGTTTTCCCATACACTGTGTTATTCAAACAATCTATTTACCAGTGTTCTGGGTCAAATCCAAATGATTTTTTTCTTCCTTTCTTTCCTCATTGAAATTAAAAACTAATGTAGGTGAATAATATTTTGAGATAACTAAATTACTTGTCTTTCCCTCAATGAAATGTTTAATTTTATTTTAGATTTCCTATGTTACCTTTTTTCTTTCCTTTTTTATCTTTTTTTCCCACTATTCTGCCTGGGGAACTTCCAGACTTAATCATGAAGCTATTACATTTGGAATACCTGAGGAAAAAGCTTTCTGCAAATTCATTTGTTTTGATTTTTTTAGTCACAGCCATTCAGATTGCATTTGTTCAGATCTAGTCTCAAGTGCACTGTTTATTCTAGCTTTTAATGACTCAAGAGCCAGCATTTCCTGTGAGGCCATTGGTACCTGTCATATCAAAAAACAAAGGCTCACAAAATGAGAGTGATTGCAGAAAAGAGCTGAAGAGGAAACCTCTAGCTGAGCCTTCCTGATCTCAGTGACCTCCAGAGTGCCCAAGTTGGTAGTCCATACATTTTTCAAGAGCTTCACACCATGGTCTTCTGGCAGTCACATGTTTAGATCTAGACCTAGGATGTACCAGACACAGGATGTGCAAAGACACTGTGGGACCTCCCATTCTTGGAAGAGTTTTGCTGCCAGTGTATAGTCCCCTGCATGGTCCCTAGACACACCTTGTGAACTGCTGAGAAAGCCACATAGCTGATCCCACCTCTCATTTTTCCCAAAGTCCTCTGTCCTTTTCTCACACACAAGTGTGCTCTGAGCCAAGGGGATTGTCTGCCAGTCCTTTACCCAGATCTGCAGGTGCCAAACCCCATATAGCCTACAGGAGGAAGAGAGGGACTGAGGCTGAGCACCCCAAGCCCATGTCTAGGTGACTGAGAAGTGTTCCTTCAGATCAGTAGGGAGAAACTACACTGTGAGTTATGGCAGTGCATAAGTGGGGAGAAAGGCTGGTCTTATGAGAAAAGGGGGAGTCCTACAAGAGATGGGGGCTGGAGGTGCAGGAACACGGCTCTTTTCAGACACCTCTGATGTTATTTGCAGACTCACTGCTTTAGTTCTTCCCAGTGTAAAATGCAGACACAACCATATTTAACTTAATAAATTTCCCATGTTCTGGATATAAAGCCTGTTCTAAAAGTTTCAACTTACTAATATCACTAAAACCTCCTAAACTCTTTAGTCATAAGTTATCCTCTATCCTATTATTAGTTTTTAATGCTTTAAAAGCTTTTTTCCAAGCTTTAAAGAGTGGGAAAATAAATCAAAATAACTTTTCACTGAACTCTCATGAGCATATTTGCCTATTTGTGAAGGTCAGGTTAAAAATACCCAGCATTTTCAGGCAGTATGTCCCCAGGGGAAAGCCTTTCATCCAGTAAGATTTCAGAGATAAGTCCTTGTACTTAATCCTTTTCTTCTCTGAATTTGTCCCTAGTATATTCATTTTCTTTGTCCAGACTTTCATGGTTGCCCCTTAAGTACAACTCTGCACAAGGTTTTTTGCAGTTGCTAGCCCCTGACATTCATAGAGGGAAAGAGAATTCGTTAAGTGTGCACAGTGGTATGCAGAAGTCATGCTTAGGCATTAATTGTAGCTCCTGGATGTGAGAGGTAAAATTGCTAGACCCAGCCAAAACCAGAGCGATAAAGTGACAGCAGTGTCGGTGCCAAGATGGATGCCCAGGCTACACAGATGGCAAAGACTGGATACTTGAGAAACACTCAAACTCTGCACGTCAGTAGATACTGGGCCTTCCATGGAGTAGAGCTGGGGGGGACCAACAGCAACGCCAAAGGTGACCACGTCAGCAATGTCATGCAAGGCCAAGAACACCCAGGTAAATGAGTCAAAAATACAAGTTTGGTTACTGATGAGGCAGAAATGTCACCAAGGGGGGAAAGGTCTTCAGAAGCAGGCTGTGTAACTGGGTGGAGGCTGGAGTGTGAGAAGAGAGACACAAGCAGCAAAAAGAGAGCCAAGAACCAGGAAGGGTCAGGTTGAATGGGGATCTGAGCAAGGTGTCCCTGCCCATAGCAGGTAGGTTGAAGCTAGATGATCTTTAAGGTCTCTTACAACACAAAGCATTCCATGATTCTGTGACCATTAAAGGTTCTTCGCAAACCAAATAATTCTACGATTCCATAACTCTATGAAAGGTCTGACAAGATGTACAAATCCCATCTGAGGGATGTACAGGGCAGCCCCATGATTGCTGGTGGTGGCTGGAGCAACACAGACACCCAAAACTGCTGTCCTGGCCATGCTGTGAGGGTTGGGCTGCAACTGGAGTGGGAGTAGGTGGGTTCTTTTCCTGGTTGATGAGTGGACAGAGAAACATTGGACAAACAGATCAAGCATTCTGGTATCACTGTACTGGTGCTTCTTCAGGTCTGATGGCATCCACAGCTTTCTGCATCTTCCCTTTCGTAGCATCTTCCCTTTCATAACACTTTTCCTTCCCAATTTCTCCTCACACACATGAAAGTGGCTCTTCTTTCACACCCTAATGCATTGCATGTAAACTTCCTGGATGCTTTTTTACCTTTGCCAAAAGAATGTAAATTCCTTCTCCCTTTTCTTTGCCCCCTTCACCTAGTAGAAGATGTTTTTGAATGTGTAACAAACTACTTGCAGAGATCAGGTTAGTTTTGTATTTAATGGAATAAAGAAAAGTACAAACACAGCTCTGCCTTGAACAGTGAAACCAAGCTTGGATTTTGAGCTCAGTCTTTGAACACTTCTGAGTAATGTAAATATTTTAATACAGATGTAGAAAAGAATTAAAAGAGATTAATTCCTTTGATGTTTTATGGAGCTGTTTTACATTGGTCCTTTTTTACTTTCAGCTCAAGGAAGTGTTTTTTTCTTTTTTTAAAAAAGTTCTTTGACAGTCTTCCAGCTCTAAGAAGCAAGTGCTAGAAATTACTAGAATTTTTGGAGAAAAATCCAAAGGATAACCGAAATGTGCTGATTTTACTACAATAGCCTGCTTTCTTCAAGACAAAGGAGGCAAACATATACAAAAGAGCAGAAAAGATAGTCATAACATAAGGCAGCTTTCTTCCCATGTGCTGTTCCTTTAAAATTTTGCTGTTGAAGAAATACAGGTTTTGCACACTCTTTTCCTTGTACCTCATGCTAAGGTCAAGTGTTGAACTGCTTAGCCACTGCTTTTAGCTTCCCCTGGTCCAAGGTTCACATCAGTTTTGCAAAAGGTGCAGTGTTAGCTGGCTAAGGCATCATTCTTCCTTTTTTCCCAACAGAGAACAGCTGGAGAGAGGAGACAAGAAGAAGAAATAAAATGAAAAGAAAAAATGGATCACTGCAATATACAGATTGGAGACTTCAGATGGTTAGCTAATCTATCCTGCCATCCTGATGCCACTCAAATATTCTTAGGCCATTAGATACTTTGATTAGATACTGAGGCCCATCCAGTAACTGCTGTGCTTTTATTTAGCTCAGATTTTCTGTGTTTAGCTTTTATTTTTCCAGACTGAATCTCACCTTATTCCCTACTTGCATTCCTAAACTCCTGAAATCCAGCTAGAATACTTGATTACATTGCTCTTATGTATTTATTATTATGGCCATACAACTTCCCAGTTGAGACTCCTTTATACACATGATTAAGGTATTTCCTACCTATGCTGCCAGGTTAAATAAACGAAATTGTTAAATTGTTAAAATAAACGAAACAGAACACCCCTCATTGTTGGGGCACTCAAGGCACCTCAGCTGGATCCTTTACAGTTTGTTCTTGTGTTTTGTTTTGCATTTTGTTGGGGTTCACATACTGCCACAAAAAGAAACCTCATCCTCAGTGTCCAGATTTAAGTGATCCCACTTCAAGATAGCTGGGGAGAAATTTGAGGGGTCCATAAAGGTGTTATCAAGATTGTAAGGAATCTAGAGAGTAACAACCCCAAAGGGATGTTGTGATATTTAGTCTGTACTACTGAATATGTTACAGTATACTCAGATGCCCAGTTAGATGCTCAGGTGTCCTATATCCCATGTGGCCACAGAATCACAGAGTAATTGAGGTTTCAAGGTGGCTCAGAAGGTCTCTGGTCCAAACTCTTGCTCACAGCAGGGTCAGTTTGAGATCAGACTAAGCTGTCCAGTGCTTCATGTAGTTAAAATTTGAAAACTTCCAAGGACAGGGTTTAGGTCTGTTTTTTTGAGCCTCCTCCAAACCTTTGGTACCTATGGATTTAGAGGAGTGGTGATTTTGAAAACTCCAGTGATATGCAAAGGAGACTTTCAGCACATAAAGAGATCTTTGAGAGTGTGGACTATGAACTCCTGTCTGTGTCCCATTCAAAACAGTGTTCTTTCAGCTCTTGTCTTACATATGCTTGGGTCATCACCAAGGTTTTCTGGGGTTCCTTGGTTCCTGTAAAGCTAGATTGGGATATCCAGATCCTTAATGGCATGTTACAGATCAGTTGAGATCCATCTACCCCCACCTTGAGAAGCATTGCCCTACCTAAATACACATTTTGTGTATTTGTTACTATGTGTTTCAGAGACTGAAGGGAACTTCTTTATTTTGCTCTTTTACGTTCAGTAACTAGAGCACACAGTCGTGATTGGTGTCTTCTTAAAACAAAAATGACTTAAAGGAATGTGCATCAACTCTAATAACAGTGATTCAAACCTTCACTTTTTATATACTGCAATAACAAATTTTATTTGCTTGCTTTGATAACATTATATGGCACAGAAATGTCTATATTTTAATGTTTATAGACACATTTTTCCTTCACTGTCACTTGTCTCTGTGATGATGAGAGATGCAAAGTGTCACGCATTTCGCTTATATTTATGCCTTTCTTACACACCATACAAGGATATGTAGGCTCAAAAATTTCATGCCTGCCATTTGTCATTATCAGTATCACAGCAGGCACTGAAGTCTAGGAATGTCCTGCTTCTCCAAAACCAGCTTTAAGTGGGAAGCCTGGAAGAGGACACAGGCATAGCCTCACCAGTGCCAAAAAAATACCTCTGTAAGTGGTAATCCCTCAAACTCAAATATTACCAGAACAACCTACTTCCACTTGGAGAAAGCAGTACCTTTCAGAGTATTGCTGAGTATTGCTGGAATGTGTCCTAAAAAGGACTACAAAGCTGGTGAAGGGACCAGGGAACAAGTCTAGTGATGAGTGGCTGAGGGAACTTGGGATGTTCATCCTGGAGAAAAGGAGAGCCAGGGGGAGCCTTATCACTCTCTACCACTACCTGAAAGGAGGTTGTAGTGAGATGGGGGTCAGTTCCATGTAACAAGCAATAGGATGAGAGGAAATGGCCTCAAGTTGTTCCAGGGGAGGTTTAGATTAGATATTAGGGAAAATTTCTTCCCTGAAAAGATTGTTAAGCATTGGAATGGGCTGCCCAGGAAACTGGTTAAGTCACCATCCCTGGAGCTATTTAAAAGATGTGTGTGTTACACTCAGGTATATGGTTTAGTGGTGAGCACCGTGGTGTTGGGCTAATGGCTGGACTTGATGATCCTTTATAACTGAAATTATTCTATGATTCCATGATCCTATTTCCCACTGACATTTAGTTTAACAGGTGAGATGTAGGTACAGGTGGGAAAATAAAAGGAAGGAACTATCCCTGCTATTTGAAATGCAGTCCTGCCACGAGATGCCTTGGGAAAGAGGATTCATCACCATCTCTGGTAATTCATGTGCAGAATGATAGGATGGAAGCAGAAAGCACCTTTATCTCTGGACCATCTGAATTATTGTCAAATTTCTTATTTGTAATGCTTCAGACATCCTGAGTTCAGTTCAAAATATTTAGTGGCAAAGAGAACAGTTTGGCTTTTGCAATATTTTGAGACGGGCCAGTTTGGCAATGTACCTTTTTCATGCTGAGTTCTCTGAAGCCAGATGGGAGTTCTAGTTCCCATTCCCACATTTTTGCCTTCAAAAAAGCTTTCCAAAGGTCATAGGCAGTTGAGTTGTTACTGCCAAAACTTCACCTTGACACAGATTTAACTCAGAACAAAAACCAAGCAAATCAACCAGGCTAACTGACAAAAAACCTGCCCCATGAGCGCTTTTCCCATGTGCAAACAGATTTGTAGAGCCCCAGAGTGCCAGTGGTGAGCAGAGCTCTGCTCTGCTCCTGCACCCTCACAGGCAGGCTGGAGGGCTGGTAAAAGGCAGTGCATTTCTTTACTGGTCTTTGATGAGTGTAAGGTCTATGTACAATAAGGATTGTTCACTTGCAGCATTTCCTTCACTTAGAATGACTGGATGGAAGTGGAATAATTTATGCACTCATCAACATTCTTCATGTCTACACTGTTGCAAATACTGTCAGCTGCATTTAAATGTATTTGCTTACTTGTTCATTTAGGAGTCATCAGGCAGTAGAATAAGGTAAATAACTTTTTCTTGTCATTTAAGGTTCTCCTTTAACTTTTGCCTAATTGACTTAATTATTACCATAAAATGATTATCACGGTGTTTTGCAAAGGAAAAGCAGGAGAGTAGGATTGTCTTAGAGACATGTATGTCAGGGCCTTAAGTGTGCTAGTAGGTCTTGATGGCCCTGATTCTCTCTCCAGGGTTCCCTTTCCCTGTCCAGGGCCCAGGAGCCCATGTCAGCTCCCCAGAACAATCAGTCCCTGCCCCAATAATGCTACAGCAGCTCTGACAGTCCTGCCCGGCCTGGCCATGGGCTCCCCCAAGTCTTGCCCATCCACATGGCCATGTCCTGGTATAGCCTTAGCCCATCCCTGTCCCCAGGGAGGCACCTGGTGATCCTGGACCTGATGGTGACCCCTAGATTGACTTCCCAGCTTGATCTTGAGTGTCTCTCATCACCACAAACTGGCAAACCTATTTAGAGCAGTTTTTTGGTTTAAGTTCAGATCAAAATAGCGAGCAGAACACTCCTAGATTCCAGCAGCTGCTCTGATACTGATAATGGCAATTGACAGGCATGAAACTTTTGATGTACATACACTTGTATGGTCTGTAAAGAAAGGCGTAAGTATAATTAAAATGGATGGCATTCTGCATGTAGGTTGGGAGTGAGGAAACCATGGGGTTTCATCAGGAGAAGCAGACTGGGTTCCAGGGTGTCAGCAGATGTGCAGCTGGGCAGAGTGGCCAGCTCAGGTGTCCTCATAGAATCACAGAATATGCTGAGAGCTGGAAGGGACCCACAAGGAACATGAGGTCCAACCCTTACCACTGCACAGAACCATGCCCAAGAGTCACACCATGTGCCTGGGAGTATCATTCAAATGCTTCTTGAACTCTGTCAGGCTTGGTGCTGTGACCAGTTCCCTGGGGAGCCTGTTTCCAGTGCTCAACCATTCTCTGGAAAAAGAACATTTTTCTAATACCCAACCTAAACCTCCCCTGGCACAACTTCAGGCCATTCCCTCAGGTACACCTAAGAGAGCATTTGGAGACTGATAACAATGAAAAATCCTGGAGAAATCATTAAGCTTGTGAAATCTAAAGAGTCAAGGAACCTTTCAAGCATTTGGGGAACTGCAACAATAAGAATGACAGTATCTTCTGATTGAACCTTGGAACATTAAAATCTGGATCTTTTTTACAGTTGTATAACCCTTCCAATTTTGAAAGAGATGCACAAATATTAATCAGCACACACATTTATAGCAGAACAGAGGCATGCTGCTATCAACTTCTGGTACCATCTAGAGAATTAATTACCTTATAACAAAGACCAATACACTCCAAAAAAACACTAATAACATTGTAAATATCAGCTCACACTGGAAGCCTGTTGCCTGCGTAAAGCTGTTGCCAGTGATGTCAGAATAAAGCCTGTCCTGCAGAACTAGCATCTCCTGGCTCTGGATCCTTACACTGGCACTAACCTTTGAATGCAGTTCATGGTTCATGTCTGGTGTCTGCTTTAGATGGGACAGGTAGAATATGCTGTTCTGGATGCTGGCATATTTTAAATTTATCTGGATTCATTAGCTTGCCCATTTTTTTTCCTCATGATAAACCTCTGTTAGCAGGTTTGTTTTGTTGCAGTTGCTTTGGTTTTTTGGGTTGTTTTGTTTTGGAGTTCTTTTACCTTACATTTTAGGGTGAGCAAATTTTCTTAAAGAATTTTCTGCCATGATGACTAAAGCCTAGGCACTTCTGGATTGTTTGGACCACACATATGAGTGGAATAATTTGAATTACTATGTTTAATGTGTGTGTATGCAGGTATATGATTATATGTATGTGTATGTTTATATATATCAAGGACAATAAGGTGATTAAGGGTAGACAGCATGGATTTACAACGGGGAAATCAGGCTTGACCAACCTGATAGCCCTCTATAGCAACATGACTTGCTCAATGGATGAGGGGAGAGCAGT
The DNA here is from genome assembly GCA_013396655.1 of Campylorhamphus procurvoides. NCBI lineage: Eukaryota > Metazoa > Chordata > Aves > Passeriformes > Dendrocolaptidae > Campylorhamphus > Campylorhamphus procurvoides. The sequence continues at coordinate 3,240,067 of WBMV01009291.1, read as the reverse complement.
AGATGTTGTTTATTTTTACTTTAGAAAGTCTTTTGACACTGTCTCCCATAAAATACTCATTGACAAACTGATGAAGTATGGACTAGACAAATGAACAGTGAAGGTCGCTGAAAACTGGCTGAACTGCTGGGCTCAGAGTCTTGCAATCAACAGCATGAAATCTATTTGGAGACCAATAACTAGCTCTGTGACCCCTGGACTGATACTGGGGCTGACTTTGTTTAACATCTTCCTTAATGATGTGTACAATGGGACAGAGCACAGCTTCAGCAAATTTGCAGACAGCAAAAAACTGGGAGGACTAGTGATAAACCAGATGGTTGGACTACATGAGTAAGAGCACTATTGCCAAGTCAAGGAAGGTCATCCTTTCCTCTACTCAGCTCTGGTGAAGCACATCTGGAGTGCTGGGTTCAGTGCTGGGCTTTCCACTGTGAGAGAGGCCTGGACATTCTGGAGTGAGTTCAGTAAAGCGCCTCAAAAATGTGTAAGGGATTGGTGTAAGCAGGGTTTGACAGAGCTGGGACTGCTCAGACTGGAAAAGAGAAAGCTCAGGAACATGTTATCATTATTTGTAAATATCTGATGGGAGGCAGTAAAGATGATGGAGCTAGATTTCTCTGTGGTGCCCCATCACAGACAGGTCAAAAGACAAGGGCACAATCTGAAATACAATTTAAACTTTTTGGTTTGGTTTGGTTTGGTTTGGTTTGGTTTGGTTTGGTTTGGTTTGGTTTGGTTTGTTATGAAGGTGGTTGAACATATGAGGAGGTTACCCAGAGAGATGATAGAACCCTCCATTCTTGGAGATATTCAAACCTGAATGGACAGTGTCCTGAGCAATCTTACTGTTACCTGTTACCAGGGGGTTTGGACTAGATGAACTCCAAAGGTCTCTTCCAATCTCAATGATTCTGTGATTTTATATATGTGTCAATATAAGTGTGTGCATATGTACACCTTCACATCATTTTATTATATACATTTCATTTTACAACAATTCAAATTGTTCCTTCCAATGCTCATTATTGTGTTGGTATAAACACTGTACTTTTGCTGCCAGTTCTTTCTTTGGTTCTGTCAAGTCCTAGACAGAAGCCAGCAGGAAAGAGTCCCCCAGAGGAAAAAAGTGTTCCTCATAAAGGGATGTAGAAAGAGCTGTACAATTCTTGTGAACACTATTGTAAATTCCTGTCATTGAGACTTGTGGCCTGGGATAAATACTGTATGGAGAAGGAGAATGCTGAGCACAATTCAGTTAGCATCTGCTGACCTTCAGGCAGAGCAGCAAATGATAGACTCAAAACTTTCTCACAAGGTAGCATTTCCAGCCTGCTGAGTTATAATGTCACACCAAGACTGGTAAGGAGTGCATTCCTTGCAAGGTCTGATGAGATTATGTGCTTAGGTGTGACTCACGCCTGCTCATGGACCTCAGTGACTCTTTCTTTAGAATAGCCATAGTGTTCTCATTGGCATACCCTGGGACACTTGCTTCTAGAAGAGGGGACAAAGGGCTCCTCCTCATGTCTTCAGCAGCTACAGCTGGGCATGAAGACAAGTTGTACAATAAAAGAAAGGCACCCTCAGGTCTTTTCATTCTTACACTGGAGCAGTCAGAAAGAGGATTCCACTGCCTGAGACCTGAGAGATCACTACTGCTCACATATCTGAAGATTCTCCCTTGTCACACAAGCAGGAGCCAGCGTGAATGGTAGAGCAGACAGTGGGTTCCTCAGAGCTGTACAAACCCAGCAGGGATATTAGGATGGTAAGGAGAAAGCAAGAGGTTGGACATTCCCAAATTTAAGATCTGCAGCTTTATTTCACTCCTGTTTTGTACGAGCATTGTGATGTTGCCTCTGATCACATAGGTTTTTTTTGCTGCAGGGATCTGGCCTTATTCAGTAGATAAAACTATGTATGAAATTTATTATGTTGTGTTTTCTGAAGCTCCTCAAAAATTAAAATCACATTGTGCCACACTGTCTTGATCTCAATAGCTACCTTTATGTTGTCACTCAAAACAATTTAGTGTTCAAACACATTGAAGATTTCCAAAGGTTTTAGAGTCTATCCAATCTGAGCCTGCTTTCATGGGTTTGGCAGAAGATGCAATTCTGGCAGTGTCTCAGGTGGCACCGCAGCCTTCATGGCTTGGAAGTCAAGCTCCAGAGACAATTTTATCTCAGCCATACCTTTGAGAGCCAGGAATGCTTTGTCACTGAAGCACATAGATAAATCTGGTGAGACTGCACACAGCTAATCACTCTGACACCTTCTCCTCCTCTTCAGATCCTTCCCTGGTATGTGTTGTGGCTCATCCCTGAAATCATCAATATTTGCTCAGTTGGCACTGTAAGCCAAACTGGGCCAAACTGCTTCCCATTGCAGTATCATGACAGTCTACATTGCTAGTAGGGAATCTGGCATTCTGTGTTAATTAACAAAACTTTAGAAACAGAGAAGAAAGAGAATAAGGAGGAGGGATAATGGCTTGTGCATGATGAAACTTTGATTGAGGATGTTTGAAACTTATTTTGTTAGCAGATCCCATTGCCCTCCTTATGTCAGGATGTAAACTGTTATTTGCTAAAGTAAATACATAGTATTTGCTCCTTCATATGGAAGGTCCAGGCTTTGGCTCAACCACACATGGCAGGTAGGTTTATATCCCAGAGACTGGGAATGTAAATCTCTGTCTACAACCCTGACTGCCACCTCCTCACCCCACCCCAGGGCCAACTACCTGCATCCAGGACCTCAGAGCCCATCTCATGGTGGTGTAACCATAGTGCAGGCTGCTGCTAGCATGACACAATCATCAGGAGGAGCCACAGACAAATCCAGAAACAAGAAAAAACACAAAGCTGACGCAATAAACAGAGCAGTTGAGATGGGATCACTAACAGCTCAAGCGTTCATGAGAAAAAAAAAAACAAAACCAAGACCAAAAACAAAAACAAAAACAAACCAACATTGTGGGAAGGTATAAAATCATCAAGAAGAAAAAAGGAAGGGGAAAGAGCATCCCTTTGAGGATGCAACCTGGGGCTGCAGAGACCAACTCTTCTCTCTTGAGGTGGTGCCTGTGCAGCAGCAAAGGTGCTGGATGAAGGGTTGACACCTGTATTGGGTAGCTCATTTAGCCCCAGTTATCCTGTGTGTGAATGTGCCTTGATCTTTTAGCTGTTCAGATACTCCTTGCAGAATCTCTTTCACACAGCTAAAGATGCCCAACAAAGAGGGATGGAAAGAGCATGAGAGGTGATTTTGTTGCTATTTGTCCTTTTTTTCTTCAAATAAATGTGCTTACAAATATTTTAAACATCAGGAAACTGGTTTATCCTAATGTCTGCTCTCCTGTAAGTGGGACCAAATGTTTAACACAACTTCAATTCAGCCAACAAAAAGTGTATGACAGTACATACCTACTCCTATCTTTCTGTCCAGGAGTTTAGGAGCTGGACAGCAAAGCCCAGGCTATCACACAGTTAAAGTGCTGATGTGCTCTCATTGATATCGCTACCCTGCCATGTGGTCACTCATTCTATAGAGAGTACTTGCAATGGGATGACACAGGACTGTGGGAGGGACACTGCTAGCAGTAGCTCTGTCTCTTGAAGAAGGAACTCAAGCAGACAGAAAAGAGAAAAGGATATGTCTGGGCACTTTTCAGTGTTTCTTATTTGGCCTGATGCCTTGAAATGGACAGAAAGGAAAAAAGAAAAAGAATTCAGAACACTTTAATTTATGGGCCAAACAAAAGGTTCCTTTAATTAAAATTTAGAAGCCAATTTTAACAAGCATGTTTGGAAAGCAGCCCAGGAGAAAGAAGACATTATGCTATGACAAAATAAACCTCAAAAAGTCAAAATCCATTGGTAAAATTAATCTCAAATAAAGTGAGTAGCAAACTAGGTAGCAACAGAGGAGACATTAAGAAGCCCTGCTGAATGCAAAAATTTAGTCCCAAGAGAATTGTATGAAATCACAGAAGAAGAAGTCAGATTTTCAGCTGCTCTGGGGAGAGTTTTGGGAGACAGAAGCAAGCCCTGACTTTGGAAACTCTCTCATCCATGGCAAAGTGTTAGCCCAGCACTTGGCATAGTTTTGCTCACAAATATACTGTTTGCTGTGATTCAGCTCTCTGGAAAGAGACAGGATACTTCCTGGCAGGAGAGGGGCCCAGAACAAGGGTGTTTCCAGTATTCTTCTTCCCTCTTGTAAAACGTATGGGGTACAGAAACAGGTGAGGGTTCAGACTGTGCCTGTGATACAAGGCTATTCAAGACATTTTGTGTGCCTCCCAGCATAACTACAGATACAAAAAACAGAAACACTAGGATTTGGGAGCAGATCAATGGAAAATGATCAAATTTTGGATGTAGCAACATTTTGTTAGTTGCTTGAAGGTTTTCAGGTAGCTGAAACCCCCTTGGGCAATTCCCATCTTCTTTTCTCTATCACAGACCTTCCTTTTTCTGTGCTCTGCTAAATACTGTCTTGCCCAGCCAGCATGCAGTCACCATGGAGTTGCAAAAGAAAAAATAATCCTATCATTGACTATGTTATTCTCTTTTTAATATCCTTGACAGACCTTTCTGGCACTACAGCAAGCCACCCTATTTACTTTCTTTTCTGACTTCTTTAATGGACTACCTTCACCTTAGTGTTGAAAGGTAAGTTCTGCATCCCATCTCAGTTACCACCAGACACTCACCTAATGTAAGCATCCTTTCCTCACCTGACACCGTTCAAGTATGTGTTTTCCTACACTTATCCCTGCTGTCCTTTGCTTTGGAGGCAGTCATGGTGCATTAGTCACCTCCAGCTTACCTTTCTTATGCTTTCATAACCTCTTCTTTCCCATTAGATGCACAATAACTTCACACTGACTATTGATGTGCATCAATGGCCTGGTCACACACACAATCAATTCTTCTTCCTATTTGCCAATATTTTTTCGTGTCTTCCATTGACTCTTATTGCCGGTTCTGAGTGCTTTGGAGATATCTTTACATTCTATATTTATATACTACCCAGCAATATGAGCTCTTAATTCATTGCTAGGCTGTTTGGAAATACAACAAGATTAGCTGGCATAATCATGAGGAGGAGGATTTGGTTATGTGGAAACCAGCTTGGCATACTTGTGTCATTTGATAGACTGAGTTATAAATACAATGCATTTTGCACCAATAAAAAATTTTCTCAGGAAAGATAAAGCATGAAAACTTGGAGAAATGTATGAACAGCTTATCAGTGAGGGAGTTTTCTTTCAGCTGAAGTTGATATGTGAGCTGATGTGAGGTGACATTTCGCTCAGTAGCTGAGTGAAATGTTGCCTCTGGGCAGATGGTATTGGATTCCAGTGCTCCCAGTAATTAAACAGGGACTAAGAAAGAAGGAAATAGTTTTCACATCTGCTGTAATATCTTTACTAATAGACCTGGGGGAAAAAAAAAAGGCAAAAAAAAGCAACCAGTTTCTGTTCCAGAAGGAAGCAGGCAATTTATGGCTTTTCTACTGGCTTAATCAAGGCACGCTGTCCTGTCCTACACAAACCTGATAGCCGTGTAGTGTATTATGATGAATTTTGCCATAACTCTGATGCATGGCTCACACAGGGCTGAAGGTCAGAGAGTAACTTCTGGTCACATCCATCTGTGTATTTTAACCTGATTCTTACCCATGAGCTGCTCATTGACTTTGGAGACTGCTAAGGTCAGATGAAGCCATTATGATTATATAGTCTGGCCTCCTGCATTACACATTGAATACCACTTAATAATTCCTGCATCAAACCCTTCATGTCTGGTTGAACCAGGCATATTTTTATGAAAAAAGGTCACTTCAGCCTGTACATAAAGGTGTCAGAAACAACAGTGGATCCCTGCATGTCTTAGGAAGCTGTTCAAATGTTTAGTGACATCTCTACCGAACACAGAAATCAGTCCTAAGTTGCAGGGCAGCAGCTTCCTACTGTGCTTACTTAGAGGGAGTCAACCAGTTACTAATGATTTGGTCCATCCTCACTGAAGCTATTAAATATTGTTCCTGGTTTATTCTGGCCTGGGAAGATTTATGTGTGCACAAAGGCAGCATGAAGTCAAAGGAGTGAATGAAGCCTATGCAATGAATGATGCCCCACTTTTGTGACAATATTTAAACTTAAGATCTCAAAAGAGCAAGAGAAAGTTAAATGTCTGGGATTATTCTCCCAGATTAGTTATCATTCTGTGCACCACACATCTGAGTGTGGGATTCGTTTACTTTACAGTAGTGACTAATGCCACCAGTGGTGCCCTAGAGTCAGCAAGGGCTGTCCAAGATGTCAGCACAGGGCTGGCAGATAAGATACAAGACATCAGGGAGGCCTTGCCTTTCAGGAGTAGCAGCTGGATGTCAGATGAGTACTCCCTAGTACTTAAGAAGATGCTCAATACATATGTGAGGGCAACCTTTATTCCTCTACTTTCTAGGGAATTACTAAATCATTCTCTGGGTTCTGCTGCTGACTATTGATTAAGACATCTGCTGTCTGTAAGGATGCACAGGCAGTTATCTAAATTTTACTGTGTCTCTACTGAACTGCATTCCTTGCATGAATTCAGTCCAGGATTAGGAGTACTTAACGTCTAGCACTAACAGAATAGAGTAATTCCTGGGTATGGCAGTAACAGACTTTCATGGGGTTAGAGAAACTCAGTGATACTAAATAATGCACTTGTAGATCTAACAGGAATGATCTTTCTCACCGGCCTCAGGTGTTTCCATCTGAACTAGCTACCTGATGTCCACTTTATAGTCAATGGAGAACTATCATATAGGACTGTCTGGAGCAACTCATGGTTAGATTTCTCCATGAAGAATTGCTCCTTGAAAGACTACAGAAAAAGTTCAGTGTGACTACCTGAAGTGGAGATTTCTACACTATTCTGTAACTACCTATGTATGATTAGATTAATCCCACCCTTTTTGCCTCCAGAATGACACTCTAAGTGGACTTTCATTTTTATTTTTTAATTTTTTTTAAATTTTACCTAGAGAAATGCAGTTAGACACTCCCTGTGTGTTCACATCCTCCTACAGGCTTAAACCAATCTTGCTTACTTTTGGCTAATGTAGCCTGAAACAGCCTAAAATCATCTCATTTGAAGAAACTCACAAGTATCTGCTAATAGGGCCCCTTTGGTCTCCTTAGGAAAAAAAAATAAAATCTCCATTTTAGTTTCAGACCAGAGCTGCAATCATTAGGCTTTAGATTCTAGCACTGAATTCTAAATCCCTTTGGAAATTCAGAGGGATCATCTTGATGAGCTAGGGTAAATACTGCCATGGGGTCACAATACTTTTTATCAGAAAGGATATTGTTTATATTTGCTTAAGTTCGTTATCTGGTTCATTCAGAATACCTGCCGTTTTTTCAATGTTAGTGTTCCATATGAGCACCCATAGTTTCAGGTTACAGATTCAGGAGATGCCTGCAATACAGGGCAGATATGTTCATTGCTGGCCATTGTGCTCGCCAGAGGTACTGCAACATAACACAGCACATTGCAGTTTGTGTTTTTCAACCATAACACCATGACCACAGGTATACAAAATGCAACTTTTCATCACTTCATTTGATTCTGTGCAACACTTAACATATTAATCACCCAGGAGTTCAAGAATCTATGGTATTTTTTCATTTCTTGTAAGTCATAAAGGCCCTAATACATTTCTCCCTTGCATGATGGCAAGCAGTAAAACTGCGTACCTGTCATACTTAATCAATGAGAAATATTAGGGCTAATTTGTGTTAAAGAAGAGCTGCTTGCATAGATTTTACTCAATTTTACTGATATATAGCACTAAATGACTGCTGAAATCAGTTCCTAGGAATAAAACCTAAAATAGTATAAAGAAATCAATATGAATCCTCAGTCCCAAAACTTTCACGGAATTAGGAGGTATAAGGTGGTCATTGCATACAAATTGATTTTTCTGTCTGCCAGGCTACTAAATATAAGTATGTAGCTGGTGGAAGTACCTGCTTGTACATTCTCTCGCATATGAGCAAACACTTGCATACGGTGATTTACAGAAGTAAAGGTGTAATTTTTTAGTGGATTAACTCATGCTACATTTTGCATCCCGGAAGCATATAGCATATGCCTTGTGGAAGTTCCAGTGCATGAACTCTCTAATCATTATATTTTTAGAACTAGGAAAATCCAAAAGCAAAATTCAGAACAGGTACAGATGAGCACAACTCTGATTTCTATTTTGCCTGCATGTCTTATTTTAGTTTATAGAAGGGCTGAGTTCTTCCTTTGTGAAAACACGGTGTTTGAAAATTACTTGGTGTGAAATTCTGGACAAACCTGTGTCAATTATAAATTACCCCCTTCAACATGCCAGTGATTTCAGTGGAGCCAGGATTTATGCCTGTGTTGCTCCCCAGCTGCATGATGAGGATGAGTCATTCACACTGGCTCTGCAGGGTCAGGAAGCAGCACGGCTGGGGACTGTGTCCTTTTTCTCCAGAGAACAGACCTGTGCTCCCATCAGGGCCAGTTTGCTCCAACAGCAGAGAAGCAAGACTTCTGCCACCATAGCTAAAACCTGCACCCAGTATTTTATCATGCTACATATACCTGGATATTTGTCAGGGTAGCAGTTGGGAGTCCTGACTCTTGGAAGGTGTTTTCCCAGCCATACTGGAATCTCTATCTCATTCATGGTACTGTGCTGTCCTAACAGAGAAATGAAACAAACACAGAAAATATTTTCAGCCATAAAGTTATGTGGCTCTGGTTTCCTGCATAAACTGGCATTGTAATCTTGAGCAGGGAAAACAGCACTTTCCTTGTGAGTATGGTATTCCAAAACTGTGGCTCTTCTGGTCACATTCAGTCCATAAAAAATTAAAGTAGACAGGAATGTTGGATGACAAATTAACTGCACTGAGACTCAGTACATCTTTTCACCAGAGGGACAGAATGGCAGCATTAGAAAGATTTACTCCACTCTCTGTATTTTAGTTGAAACAAGCTGCAAATGGCCTTTTGGAAACTTGTTTCTCTTTCCACTTGTATTTGGAGTCTCAAGATATTTGAGTTATGAATTCATCCCTCAAGCTATATTACTCTGCCATGGTTTGTGCACCATAGTCAAGGGCCCTTATTTTTTACTACACTCTGTGTGACATTGTAGCCTTTCATATGTCCACAAAGTAAACAAGTCCGTAAGTATTAAATCGTATTTCCCAAAAGCATGGCTCAAGTAAGGTTATGGGTACCAGCAGGAGTTGTGGAAGGGAAGGCTGCTCACCTTCTGCTTCAGTGTGTGACTTCCAGATGGTTGCACAAGGCAGCATTCACTGGAATGGGGGCTATAGTCCCTAGAGATTTTCAGTGAATCAATTTCTGATCATCCTGGGGTTGTTTTAGTTCAAGTCTATTAGTAAAATTGTGGAAAATAGAGTCAGGGAGAGTAAAAACCATAAAACAGTGGTATAACCTTTTATGCTTAGTCTTTCCCCTCTAGTATGATTACACCCCACCCTCTGTTTTTCACCCTGCCTTCGCTGTAGAGCTTCTTTTGGCTTAATCCTTCTCTTTCATAAACACACTTCATTTCAAAACATGAGCAGAAAGATCCTGAGCTCTTACACTTCCAAAATTACCATGACCTCAGAGATGGAATAAGTTTAAATGATGCACACTAAAGCTATCCTCATGAGTAGAAATTAAATATTTAGCATCTGAGGAAGCTTCCATTTTAGTTGTTCATGTTCTTTTCAGTGTGACATTTCTACCCAGCTTCCACACACATACCTCATTTCAGTTACAGACTTAAAAGAAGTCAGACTTTGCATAACTGCTCATAATAGTGAGGTGAAATGTTTCAAAATTTTATATTTATCTAAGCATCTGTAACAAAGCTTACAAGCTCAATCTTTGCAAATATATCCCCTATGTTTGTTTCTGGATCTCAATCAATTGAAAAAGGAATCAGTTTTTCACAATCCTCTGGTGGTATCTCTAATGCATTTTGACTAGTGGGAATCAGCATAAAATTTTGTAGTAGGCTTTTATGTATGCATGCATGTGTATAACACAAAGGAGTTTTCAGAAAACACTGTAATACATAACAAGAACACTGCATGTAATTCATTACCAAGTCAATATTAACAGGATTAAAGTATTTAGTTATTGCACTTAGAAAGCGGAGAAACTTCCATTACCTTGTAAATGAGCTTTTAAGGTTTCTCCTACAAATTACTTATCACTCTCAGTTCAAGCTGACATGAGCCTGTCTCTGCAAGCTTGGGGACAGACAGCAAAATCTTTAGAGATCTACAATACAAGCAAATGAATAGATAAGAATTACTTTCCCACCTCCTAGTGTTACTTAAAAAAACAACCAAACAAAATTAAAATTGCTGTGGAAAGTTGATACATGTTTTCACAAGTTTCCATATGGTAGCTCCATAAATGACTTCATAAATTACTTGGATGCGAGTTTACATGCAACACAAAACTGGGAGGAGCTGTTGATGCCCTGGAAGGCAGGGAGGCCCTGCAGAGACCTCGACAAATCAGAGGACTGGGCGATCACCAACCATATGAAGTTCAACAAGGGCAAGTGCTGGATTCTGCACCTGGGATGGGGCAAACCTGGATGTTTGTACAGACTGGGGAATGAGATGCTGGAAAGCAGAGCCAGGAAAGGGACCTGGGGGTCCTGGATGATGGCAAGTTGAATGTGAGTCAGCAGTGCCCTGGCAGCCGGGAGGGCTGACTGTGTCCTGGGGGGCATCAGGCAAAGCATCACCAGCCCATCGAGGGAGGGGATCGTCCTGCTCTGCTCTGCACTGGGGTAGCCTCACCTTGGATATTGTGGGCAGTTTGGGGCACTGCAATGTACGAAGCCATTAGAGAGTCTCCAAAGGAGGGCAAGAAAAATGGTGAAGGACCTTGAGGGGAAGCCGTATGGGGAGTGGTACTTGGTGTGTTCAGCCTGAGGAAGAGGAGATTGAGGGGAGACCTCACTGCAGTTACAACTTCCTTGTGAGGGGAAGAGGAGGGGCAGGCACTGATCTCTTCTCTGTGGTGACCATTGACAGGACCTGAGGGAATGGCCTGAAGTTGTGGCAGAGCAGGTTTAGGCTGGATATTGGAGAAAGGTTCTTTACCCAGAGGGTGGTTGGGCACTGGAAAAAGGATCCCCAGAGCAGTGGTCACAACACCAAATCTGACAGAGTTCAAGAAGCATTTGGACAACACTCTCAGGCACACAGTGTGACTCTTGTCACACAGGGGATGGTCCAGTGCAGGGCCAGGAGCTGGACTTGATGATCTTTGTGGGTCCCTTCCAACTCCCCATATTTTGTGATTCTGTGATTCTAAGTGAGCACAAAAGGGGTACCCAATGCATTATGTTGCCCTTGCATACCACAGTTAGAATAGAAAAAAAAATGCCAGTGAGTATTATAAAATTCTACTAAGGATGGGCCAAATTGTCCCTAAGGTAAGAACCACCTCTGCATTTTTGGTCACTGCAAGAAGCAAAATTGAATATCAAATTCTTGTTGGAATATCTATTTAGTTTCTTCCCATCATTCTCAAATCATGGTTGTGTTGAAAGAAGAATATTCCTCTGGGTGCAAGGGGATTTGAAAATGCAAATGACCACATGTGCTTACCAAGAATGAGAAGAGACCTGAAAATCAAAGTATTAGAAGCATTTGAGAAAGTTGCAAACACCAACAAATTCAGACTGTTTCATAGATTGACAGAGGGTGGGATTTTGCTCCCTTCATCTTCTGAGAAGGATATATGCTAAACTCGTGTTGGTGGCATGACCTGGAGGTCTTTAAGCCAACCTTCCACCAATGTGAGACTCATCACCAGGCTAGGTCAATCATGGCTCTCTCTAACAAGTCCTGAACACCTCCAAGAATGGACACGTTTATCACACCTCTGGACACCTTGTTCCTCTGCTAAGCAATCCCTCCACTGAGAATTGTTTTGCTAAAATCCAGTCTGAACCTCCCATATTGCAGTTTGTGGGTTTTGTATCTTGCGACCTCATCAGTCACTAGAGAGAAAAGATTAGCAATGTCATCTTTATAACTGCTCTTTATGTTGCCAAGGGCCATGGTATTTTTCCTTAGCCTTGCCTTCTCCAGGCTAACTAAGCTCATCTCCCACAACATATCCTTGGAATTCATTCTGTCTGAGTCCTTGACCATTGACCATTTTGTAGCACCTTTCTGGAACCTTTCCACTTTCTCCCCATCCCTCTAGAACAGGATTCAGTATTCCATTACCAAGTAGCTGGGAATAATAATAGTAATTTCCCTGCATCTGCTGGTTGGGCTTCTACCTGATATTGTATCTGTAATCTAGATATATACATCTGAGCTGCTTCTCCTGATTTTTTTGAGAGAGAACTGGAGAGAAAGAAACATCTCTAAATATGATTCACCCCATATTTGTGTATATGTCTAATACAGGTCAAAAAAATCATGCACTGATAATGCTTTTGACTTTCCATCAGAATGGGGACTAACTCTGCTGATGAAACCTACAATGGAAATGTCTCACACTGAGTAAAATGAATCCCACATGTTCAGTCCCTAGCAGCAGTCCTTCATTAACTAGTAAAAAAGGATGACAGCAGACAGGTAATTATCAAAGGCTCCTAGGGAGAAAATAAATATTTTACCATTTCAATGTGCTGAAGTCTTGATGATGTTTTCTGTGTATAGGGACATATTTTCAAAGATATTCAAGCATCTAAATATGTAGATAGTCAACTGCTGCAGATCAGGTAAATGGACAATTTGGTGAGGTATTGAAAAGCAGTAGTGACCAGGGTTCCTAACTCATCTCCAGGCTTCATAAATCTCACTATGTATTTTAGTTCATTTGCAATTTTTTTCTTTTTTAATGTTCTTTTGATTATGGACTTCTAAGTTGCTTGGTTACTTTTGGAAATCAGACACAGTAAGCCTGCATTTCTGGAGTGTCAGACAGAAAAGCGTATGATTATATTTGGTACATCAATTTCCAAATTTTTCCTGGGCAATATCAGCTCACAGCGATAAAACCCACAAACACTGTGTTCTCTACTCACCTGTAAAAGATGCAATCAGAATATGTATCTAGATGCAAATAAGTCTTGATGCTAATGCACTTGCACTGCAATTTCTTTCAAAGTCTGATTGTCTTTAATTCCCCATTCCAGATGCAATGCCTGCAAAGGATTGACAAAACAGTTGCAATTAAAAAGACACTCTCCAAGCAGTTAGGATGAAAAATCAATCTTCTGTGATTGTCATCTCTAATTCCCAGCTTGCAGGTGGGCCACTATGTAATTATATATCCATAACACACACACACACACACATACACATGCATGCACACACACGGTGTTTCTATATCAGGACTGGTTACTTATGATGCTGAAAATTTCAGAATGCTATGAAACTCAACATTTGTTTCACAATAACCTAATAAATATGCCCTGTGATGCCTCAAAATACCTATTTGCCAGAGGACTGTCTGTATTTGAAAATAATTACAAGAATGAACCCCAGATGGTCTCACTGTCAAGATACAGTAGGTGTTTGTTTGGCTTAACTAACATGAATAGTGGCAGAGAGAAATCAGATACTCACAAAACTGAACAAAGCAGATATTCAGTGACATGTCTCTTCTTTTCTGGGCTATTCAAGTAGCATACTTTGAACTTGAGAGAGAGAGAAAATAAGCCTGTGTGAACAGGAAAACAGGTAGCAGAACACATAAATGCTGTGTTGGATGTCATATCTTCCAATTATTCATCTATATAGTGTGACATAGCATTGAATGTTTATATATATGAGTCCTGAGCATATTCATAAGTGTATCTATTAGCATATATATTCATGAAATACACAGCAACCTAGAAAAAAACCCCAAAAAACTACAGTGGACAAGTTGAGACTAAGAGCCCGGATGGTCTGTAAATCCAAATAGTTTTATCTGTTGCTGCCAGAATCATAATTGTTTGCCTGTTACTGCAGCCTCTGCTTTCTCCTTACGAAGCTCAGTTAAGGAGCTCTATGGCCAGGTGTACCCAGCTCCAGTGTGGTGCTGCTGAGAACTGCTGCTCCTCCTGTCCACTTTCCTGCCTCTTCCCAATATCCAGCTTCCTCACTGCATGCAGGACAGTGGCTTATTCTGGCAAGTCTAGCCCTGAACCATCAGCTGGATGTGCTGTGGCATGGGATGTCTCACTGGTTCTGGAGGGCCTTCCTGAGGCTGACTTAAAAAGTCAACAAGTCTTGAGAATGAGCTCAGCAGTGTCCTTCCTGTTTGGCACAGGGGTATCCATGGGCAAAGGAAGAGTTTTAATGGGGCACAGGGAATGCTGTAATAAATAGTGCACTCAATGCCACTGTCTAGGTCATAGGCGAAGAAGAAGATTTATTAAAGAGTACTGGTGCCAGAATGGATCCTTGACAGACACGGCTTGTTACTTGTGTCTCTTGGACATTGATCCATGGACTATAACTCTTTGGAAATGTCCATCTATCCAATTTCTAATCCACCTAACAGTGAATCCATCAAACCCACACCTTGCTAATTCAAAGGTAAGAATGTTGTGGTGGCCTGTGTCAAAGACCTTAAAAAAGACCAGGTAGATGGCACCTGTAGCTCTTCCTTTGTTCACTGCTGAAGTTACTCCATTGTAGAAGGCCACTAGAATAGTTTTGATGCTAATTCTTGAGACAGACACAACATTAATGACACCTGAGAACAAGTGCAAACTAAACATTTTCCAACAAACCTCTAAAAGGTAGAAATGTAAGAACCTCTGAGTATAGGTGAACATTTAATGAACAGTCAGTATCCTGAAAATAAGTAATCTGAACAATTTATAAGGACATTATTAGGGTCCTTATAAAGAGGTGATGAAGAGGTCAAAAAGGAAAAAAAAGGATAATGGGATAATTAAAGCTATAGAAAGAATAGGTTGGCAATAAAATAAAAAGTGGGAGTCTCAAGATCACTTAAACCACAGAATCACTTAATCACAAAGCCAAAAGGTCAGTTGTGGAACTTCTTGTCAAAGGAAGTCATTGAGACCACAAACTAACCAGGTTGTTTTTGTGGATGTCAGAATTACCGTAATTAATTACGCATGTTCTGGAGGGAACAGTAAACCATATGCTTCAGAGCTGATTTTCAATTCTTGTATGCCTCAAATGAAAGGAAGAAAAGGAGGAGAAATAGATTGCCTTCTGCAGTATCTTAATGTCTTACTGTAGAACTTCTTGTCTGACAGAGATGGAGTATAACCCACAGACCTCAGGTTCAGCTTCACAAAGCAGCCTCTGTTTTGCACAGCAGTTGCTTGGCCACAACCTTCTGAGACATTAATTATTCAAGTGTTATTTGCACTGAATGTTGTGGACAAGAGAGGATTAGGACTGTCTAGCAGCACTGGAGCACAAGTCACAAGAATAGTATCTTTTCCTGCATATACCTGAGGAGCTTATTTTGTTTCTCATCAGCTGTGACTAGGTCATCTAAAAATGTCCCAAGGCAGCCCAATCTAAAGTTTTAAACCTTTGATGATCTACAAATTTCCTTGCTTTCCAATATCCCTTTTCCTGACATTAGTAGGATAGATACGCTATCAATTCAAGTATGATGCCTTCCTTTTCACTCCTCTCCATTCTAAAGCTGTGTGGTGTGATGTCTCATTTGTTGAGCGATTCTGTTTATGAACATTATCAGAAATAAGCTTGGAAAGGTGTCCTTAAATTTATGGAGAGTGCCTTTGAAATCAATGTGTGACTGAGGTGGGACAAACCTACTTTTGTAAGGTTTTGCTTGTAGCAACATTAACTTGTAAGGATGATGAGACACTGCAACAGGTTGCCCAGAGAAGCTGTGGATGCCCAGCCCCTGGAAGTGTTTAAGGACAGGCTGGATGGGGTTCTGACCAACCTGGTCTAGAGGAAGGTGTCTCTGTCTATGGCAGGGGGGTTGGAACTAGATTGGTCCCTTCCAACCCAAACCATTCTAGGATATGATTCTATGATATGGTAATAATAAGAGAAATATTGTGTGTTTTCTTCAATTTCATTTTGTGATTATTCAGATAATTGCATACCCTGGATTCATATTCATTTATAAATTGCAACTGGGATAGACAGCAGTTGAAGGATAATTGGGTAGTTTACATAAATTTGATCCCTTAAGTATATCCAGGGCAAAGTCAAGATATTCAAGCAGAAGGATAGATGTGAAAAAAAAAAGCAAAACCAACCAAACAGAAAAACCAGAAAGCTGGAATTACTTAAAAGACAACCCACTTAATCACATTGAGAGCATGTAGCTTACTAAAACATACAACAGACCTAAAGGGCAGTAATCTATTTTTGGTTCTTGATCTTGACTGCAATCAAATGACAATGGAGCGTGTATTCTGTGCATTATCTCCTTTATCTTTTTTAATAATAAGGTGGTGAATAATTGTAGGTGGGTTGTCATATTTTAGAAGAAAAACTCCTCCTAAATTCCACCTCCACCATACAATTTTGTTCTTGGGCTAGTTCTGCACTGAACTATTTGAGTTTCACATTAAATCTTTATTTTGTTTATTTTGTGTTTTCCATAACCCTTTCTGCATGCTGATTTCTAGTATGTTTTTGAGATATGCATTTCCTTTCCACAGAATAGACATGTGAAAGGTTATGTCAGGTTATAAAGCTAGATATTTTCAAAGACTGGACAGGATATCCTCTCCTTGCCAAAGCTGATGATACAGGTTTGAGACATAACATCTGGACGTAGGAGACATATAAAATGTTATTTGAGGTTGCTGCAAATAAAGAACATATTTGGAGTACTGTTTCTTTATTTTACTGGCTTCAGCCAGGAACAAAAGCAACTAAGACATAAGAGATCAAATCTATTAACAAAAAGAAGGAGCTGCTCTCCTGCTGTTTAGTATTTCTATTTAGGAAAGCAATTTATTTTTAAATAAGACATATTTTTGTTAGCAATGTTTGTGTTGCACAGCTAGGGAGATAGTAGTTAACAAGCCTGGATAGGGTGATTCTCTTCTCCATAGCAATGGGGAAAAAAGTTTGCTTTCAGCACCTTGGAGACAGGAGGAGACTTAAAAAGAATAGCTCCCTCTTCAGTCAGCAAATATGAGCCTGTGGTAGAGAATAGTTTTTTAGATGGTTGTCTGCTTAAGTGACTGTGTAAGTTCTGAGATACCACGATAATGGATGTTTTATAAATGCCTAGGTAGGTAGATAGATATGACAACCAGAATAGTTCTAGGTTTAACCTGAAATGAGACACTCCATCACTGTGTCATTGCTGCAAAGTCACTTGACCTCCTTGTTCCTGAATCAGACCAGCTGTAAGAGCTGATAAAAAGCTAATTTTCTATTAAACCAAGAGCTAAATCCAAACTTACAGCTTTCCAAGGAAGCCTTTAGATGATTCAGATGGATCTGGACTCAGGTCTTAAATACTTCACATCAACCGAACGAGCCTTCTTTGCTGTGCCTCATCTTGTCCTTCTGCCTTTCTTCTCACTCCCTGTAGGGCAAGCACTGAATATTAATTCCTAGACATAGCTGAAAGGCTCAAGAGCTTGCTAGTCTGGCCTCTCACCTCCCCTCTCCTACTCCTCACTCTCTTCTTCTTGTACACATGACTTTGTTTATCAGGAGTTCAATATTTCAGTGTTTTATAAGTATATTGAGGGACAATGCAATTTATCCTACAAAGATAGGGGACAAAGCTGACAGCATGGCCATTAGGAACAGAATAAATGCTAAGGGTGAGAGAAGACTGCAGTGAATGACTGATTATTTTTGATAAGGAAATGGCTTTGAGGGTAGCAGAATCCATAGTATTTAAGACCTGAATGAGGATGCCAGAAAAAAATACAAACTAATCATGTCTTCATCACTGTAGGCCTGTGCTGCTCATGTGCAACATACAGTCTACCTCTGGCAGTATCTTCAACAAATGGATGACCATCAAGAGAACTTATTATCTGCACATAGATAAATTGGTTGGCAAATTCAGAACCTCCATACTTATTATGTGAATGGAAAGTGAATTTCATTGTCATTGTCACTGTAGCAAGACAATGGATGAAATCCCCCTGAATCAGATACCTTGCTCACAACAATTTGTGTGAATAATGATGCCTGACATTGCTGTTTGGTAAGGATCCTGGAAGGCTGTAGAGGCATGAGTGCATGAATGACTTCAATGTCTTTGTCAATTAAGTAATTGTTTTACCCATTTTACAATTGAGTGAACCACAATAAGAAAACCAAGGAGATGGCATCTTTGTGACAGGGCTGAGAACAGCCTTCCAGAGAAGCAAGGATATCAGTGACAGAACCAGAATCTGGAACTGTTGTTCCAGCTAAGTGGTATTGGATTTATCCCATCTGAGATCAGACACAAATTCATCCATACCTCTCTATTAGTCATGCAGTCCTGTGAGAAAAGGAGCAATAATAGTCAGTTCACACAGTAACCCTTGCAACTCCATTACCAGTGTGTGTTCTTGAGCTGTGTTTGGGCATCACGTTGTTCAAGTGTAACTTGTATGCCAGAGCTGCATCACACAGCTGATAAGCAGAGGTGTTTGTCTATAAGATGCCTTGCATCTCTAAAAACATCAGGCTGCCTAGAGAGGTTGTAGATGACCCATCCCTTGATGCATTCAAAGTAAGCCTGGACACGGCTCTGAGAAACCTGATCTAGCTGAAAATGGCCCTGGCTCATTGCAGGGAGGTTGAACTAGGTGACCTTTAAAGGTCCTTTTCATCCCAAACCATTACACAATTCTGATTCTATGCAGATCCCTGGCTTTTGGAATATGTTAGGAGGTATAAGGTGTCAAAGAGTCCTGAGTCCAGTGACACTGAGTCCCCCTGAAACCCAGAAGCACACATCCATCAACACAAAAAACTCTCTCTTCCTTCCAAAGGACACATTGTCAGCTCTCACCTATGAACTGTTCCTCCTATCCTAGCTCTTCAAAGTGTGTAATATGTCTTGTGGCTCTCAGCCAGGGAGAGTTTTTGGATGCAACTTGTAGGACCAAGAAGGGTGGTCAGTCTGCTTCTGGCAGAGCATTAATACCTACTATCTTCACTGAAGATTTTGTCTCCTATTTGATTAGCAGAAGGACTGTGAAGTAGATTCCCACAATCACTGGTAATTCCGCTTGTATTATGCTGTCTTATCTATCTGTTCTATTTGTCTCCTTCTTAAGGGATGAGAAGAAAGAAAAATCAATCTGCTGAAAACCCAGAGAGAAAACAGAACTCCTTTTCTCCAACAAATCACACATTCCTAGTAGCAGTGTTGTGTGGCTTTTAATTTCACTGAAGGAGAGGCAGTAATTATTTATAGTTTATCACAACTGGAGAAAGGTTTCCTGAGGTACAAACTAATTATGTTTTTAAATAAACTGATTGTCCATGTAATAAATTATCACATTTTCTAATCATTGGGAGATTTATGTTGCTTTATTCAATCATCTGTGTGTAGAATTGAAACCACAGTAAATCAACTGGAGAAAAAATTCCAGATTAAATTGAGAGCTCTGCCACTATGAGGCATTATGAAATGAACCAGATAGGAGAGAATAGGTTGCATAAACAAAGCTTCCCAATACATACAGCTTCATACATTAAAAGAATAGTTGCAATTCACAGCCAAACCAGAATTTATATTCATTTAAGATCAAGTCTTAGCCTGTGCTGTACAGATTTGACATGTACTAAAGGATAAAAGCAAAGAC
Organism: Campylorhamphus procurvoides; assembly: GCA_013396655.1. NCBI lineage: Eukaryota > Metazoa > Chordata > Aves > Passeriformes > Dendrocolaptidae > Campylorhamphus > Campylorhamphus procurvoides. The sequence continues at coordinate 3,220,225 of WBMV01009291.1, read as the reverse complement.
AATCCTGTTGGCTACAGGGTATCTCAGTCAGAATCATTTGCTTAGGGACAGTAATTAGAATGAGTGCAAGAATGTAGAAGAGGCAACTGCGTATGACATTTCATTTATGACAGGCAACAAGTGACATGATCTTATCATGAAATTAGTCATCATCATAGATTTCTCGTGTCGATCTATAAAATGAAATGCCATGGAGAGCATATTTTTCATTGTTATGCCAGCATGGTTTTTTAATAATGTACATCATTAAAATAAGCCTGAGAACTGGAACATGCAATCACAGTAATAGCATCAATAATGTTTAATTTATGCTATGTGCACAAAAACCTTTTGGTGCTTGAAAAAACAATGACCTGAAAACACAATTTTTCCTTAGCAAGGCAGCATGCAGCACTGCAAAGCATCTGTAGAGTGAGAAAAAAATCAAGATATGGACTTCTGAACAGCACTGGAATAAAGCAACATGGAGATATGTTATGCATGGCTGAAACATGAGCAGAGACCTCCTGCAGTAGGGGCAAATCCTCAACTGGTTGATGAACCCCTTTGCAGTCCTTAGCTAGGCAGTGCAGAGTAGGGAGGGGATGGTACACATTTGCAGAAGGGCATGCCAGGTTTTTTTCTCTTCCACATTCAAAATGAACCACACTGAAAGAAAACCAATGGAACCCTGACAGATTTTGACAAAATCACCTGCCATAGGTGACTAACCATAGGAAATGTCGGTCTAACTTTTCATTAGCTTGGATTATTTTCAGGAAAAAATACCACCATGGAGTGACTGCACATAAAGGAGTGATCGCCTGAGAAGGTGATGAGCTGGGTCAGGGCACAGAAGTGCAGTGCATGGGTAGCCATCCAGTGTCTTTCTGCTCTGGACACAGGACCTGCCCCAGTGTGTTACAGCAGAGATGAAGAGACTGAATTCACCACTAAACTTTCAGCTTCCCTCTTCAATCCCACACCCAGCTGCCAGTATGTCTTTGATTACATGAGCAGGACATTCTGATCGTGTATCTGAGAGATTTTAATTGGACTTGGAGCACTGGCACATTTCCAAATTTCTCATGAAACTGGGCTGCCAGACACTGGCAACAGCTATTTGAAGGTCTTTTTGAAGGGCTGATTGGCTAAACTTCCTTCTTGCTCTGATTCAAAGTGAAGGACCAGTAGATATCTCTTTGCTGACCCAAAGCTAAACCAGTAAGTTCTCAACCATGACAGGGACCAGTATGACAGGGCACAGGGAAGAATTGTAGAGATTGAGTGAAAATGCAGAGCTGGGGCATTGCCTGAAGAAGTGAAGAAACTGAGGACATAAGAACAGCCCTGGGTGATTGAGCCATGAGAGATTTCTCTGAGCAGAGCAGTTCTCTGACAAGATAGGGAAGATACCAGTTCACTTCTTGGGAATGACCTCTCCGTCATCCTCCCTCACATCCTTGTTGTGACACAGGGCATCAACCACTCTCAAAGGGATGCCATCAAAGACTGCTGCCACCTGCCAGCTCTGTGCTGCTCTTTATTCCCCTGAGGAAGATGTTGGTAGGTAAGACAGGACCAGTTGGGACAGCTTCTTGCTCTAGGCAGTGTGACATTGGGGCTGTAGCTCTTGCCTGTAAGCAGATTTTGTTCATAGGATAAGGATGGATGGAGAAAGGGTAACTACTCACTGAGAAGTCCTGAATCCTCTCTGGTTTCAAGAGGTAGAGACAAAAATCAGGCTCATATATAAATGGATTATTACTAAAACCACTCTCAAAACCCAAGCCAGAAACCTGGGAAAGTGATGCTAAGCCTGATTGCACTTGAAGGGGTTACTCTTTCCACTCACACATGCGAATTAAATGGCTAATAAGCAACAGTTTTATTAAAGACATGAAATTAATTAGACCGATAAATAAGTCAACAGTAACTAATTCCCAGAGCATTGTAACAGCAGCAATTTTCTGCCTTTCTCTCTGGAGAGGTGCCTCCTATCGTTCATGGCTCTATGCCACTCATGTGGGACTGCCACTTGTTGGCTGTTGTGGTTCTGCTTCCCAGGCTGGGCTGGCAAACGGGTTACTGCTGCTGTTGGCAGAGGACAAGAGCAGCATGGGCTTCAGAGGGAGAGTGTGAGGAACAGCTTCCACATGAGGCCACCAGTCTTGTGCACATAGACTGAAGGACCCACACCTCCCCAGCCCATCCTGATTTCAGATTGGTCCTGTCAAAGCTGAATTGACAAGAAAAGGGGCTTCAGGAGCTCAGCTTGAGCCCTGGGCACCAACTGCATTGTTTAGGTGGTATTATATTCCCTGGCTGTCTTCTGCATGCTCACACCAGCTCTCCCTAAGAATAATCGAGTATAGACAGACCACCAGCTGGGTGTAGCGTGCCCCTTGTCACTTGCCCTCCAGGTTAAAGATTGGGCCCTATCTCTGTTAGGCAGCAGAGATTTAAGTATAGAGTGTCATGAAAACACATGGACCACCAGGTGTCGTTAAGAACCTGCTTAGATTCAGACAAATCTGGGGGCTGTGAAAACCTGTGTAAGTTTGCAGCCAAAGTAGCATTTGTTATGTAGAAGGTAGAGTGTTAACTACATCTACCCTGATCATACTAAATATCCAGACATACTGAAATCATCAGAAAGCAGAAGAAATTGCTCTGATGTGCATCATATTATTCCTATAATATGACATTTCCAAGGGGGACACTTTCCAGGAGAGTGAGAAAATTACTATAGTTTCAAAGCACGCACTTAATTTCTGGGAGTCAGGAAGAGGTCTTATATTAGTTAAAGTGTCACCTCTCAATCAATGGAAACCTGTATTCTGTGCACAAGGATAATGTGAATAGACAGAATGAAGTTTCTTTGGTCAGTTATTTCCATTGCAAGGAAATGCTTTTGGGTAAGGATAGTGAGGAGTATTTAAATGAGCTTGTTTGATGGTGACTGGAGGTACAAATTCATTTTGCTGTCTAAAAATTCAATGGTGCTGTACTCTGTGATGTTAACATACAAGGCTGAAGTCTGACAGGTTTTTGTAGGTGTAATAATATAAAAAATTCTCTCATCTCTTTCCCCCTCCCATCTGTGACCCAATTTGCAGGTCTTGAAATGATCCTTCAGTAATTTAAGCATCAGGAATTAGTTCTACTAAAAGAGACTAGAAGGGAACACACTTGATGTGTTAAGGCAGTTGTGTCCAGCTGTGGGGAGAAGGAAGGCAATGAGAGAGGGAATAATAGTTATCTGAAGGTTACTAATTTCTTAAATCACCCATCAATGAATGGGCTGGGGGTTGGGAGGGGACACAGCTGGGACAGCTGACCCAAACTGACCAAAGGGATGTCCCAGACCATATGGTGTCAATGCTGAGCAATAAAACTGAGTGGGAGGTTGGTTGGTGGGGCCACTGCTGGGGACTGGCAGGGCACTGGTCACTTGGTGGCAAGCAATTGTTTTTATTTGTATCACTGGTCTTTCTTGGGGTTTGTTTCTCTTTGTTATGTTCCTTTTCAGTACGCTATTTTTATTATTGTTACTATGACTATTTTATTTCCATTATTAAACTGTTCTTATCTCAACCCACAAGTTTTCTCACTTTTACCCTTCCCACCATCCTGCTGGGCAGCCAGTGAGCAAGTGGTTGTGTGGTGCTTAGTTGACAGCTGGGGCTAAACCACAGCATTATGTCACCTGATTCATACATTTTCTCTTGCACTTTTATATAATTAATAATCTTTGAAATGTAGAAGAATATTAGTGGCAGGTGAGGGCTTCTTTGTAATGGTACTGAGATCAAATCATCCCGTAAATTAAAATATGTATTTTCCTTCAAATCTGCTATTATTCAGCAGTGACATTAATTATAGTTTTTCTTATCTATTCTAGTGTCTCTCTGTTGCTGCCTTTTAATACCCTGTTTCTCATTTTCCCTGCCTTGCCCATCATCTGACACAAATAAAGGATACATAGGCAATTATTGGGATTTCAAGGCAAATTTGGCATCCCCTTTATTTACTTTGATTCCAATGACAGTCATGTCTGACAGTTTTTTCAAGAACAGTGTTTGTTAGCTGAATAAATGTAGGTTGGCAGTGTTAACAGAGAATTTCCATTTTGTCTAAACCAGCTAAAAATCTATTTTGATTCAGTATTGAATATCATTTATCTTTACAAAACCACAGAGAATGAAAAACACCTGGAATCCAAAGTATTTCTCTGTACACTGTGTTTTTGCATGTGGTCCATCTAGGCAGTGGAAATTATCACATAATTGGCTGCTGTCTGTGGTCATTGACTGACACATCTCAGGTAACCAGTGTCTTCTGACCTACAATTTTTCTTGCTCTATTGAAAACAGAGACCAGATAGTGAAACCACTATTTCCAAAAATGGCTGCAATTGCTGTCTTTCTTGTCCATGGACAATTAATAAACAGCAGTCTGGGGGTGGATCAAATGCGTCCATCACAAAAAACAAGTCAGAAGTGATGATGTGGTTGGAAACCACCATATATTTTGATTGTGTACATCCAGGTCCTTGCTGACTGTTAAGTATGGGAGGGAGGATATTTTGGGTGTAATAGCCTGGCTGGATTATGGTCCTGTGCTATGAAGTCACAGGGATTGTTCTCTTTGTACTTCCATCAAGCCATTAATAAGGACATCCCAGGACGAAGCTAGGACTGAGAGGGTTAGCAGCACAGGTGTAAGGAAAGCAACATGTCTCAGGATCTCTTCTACACCTGCCCTTTCCCTGCCTCTGTGTCACCAGAATGTGATGTTCTCCAGTCTCTCTCACCACTTCCCACTCCCTTTCTTCCCCCATGGTCCTGCATCCCTGGCACCAGCCAGCCTGGCTCAGGGTAGAGGACATGTTTCCCTTCATGTACAGACTCAGACTACCCCCAACCAGCCCTCTGACACTACCCCACTGGCTGGTTGGGGAAGTAGCAAGGGGTTCCCTACTAATCTCATTTTTGCATGCCCTCAGTGCTCCCCCCAAACTTGTTCCAAGCAGCTGGAACAGGACCTAGTGGAGCAGGAGTGGGACAGCCCCACTTCTGGGGCTCCACTTCTCACTCCTGTGGTCCTTGCAGGCTAACAGGGCCAGGAGATGGACCTCATCCCCAGCTCATGGCCAGCTGTACTGCAGAGCTGCCCCATACTCCCCAGGGAGGTTTGCCCTTAGACATAGCCTAGGATTAGTATGGACTAAGGAGGGCTTTGGGTACAGAGTTTGGATGTGGCCACCACGTGTGGTGGTGTTGGAGGTCAGCTGCATGGGCATGAGCCATGCTGCACCAGCTGGCCTCTGGGCTAGAGCCTGATCCCTGAGACATCGAGGCTGTCAGAGGGAGAGCTGCCCAACATCAGAGCTGGTAACACAGGGAAAGGGCAGGGTAAACCTGTCCTTTCACTGGCCTTCATACATATGGCTCAGTGATTTTAGTGGATGGAAGTGAGGTAAAAAGGATGGACTCACTTTGCAGTTACTGTTCATAATTTCTTATAGGGCTATTGTGATGGAACTCACACAAATCTGAGAGAGGACCAACCCTCAGCTCTGCACTTCAGATTTGTGGTGGATGTTTCTCCCCCAAGGCTGCCCACACTGTTCCCACCACACAAGACACAGCCTTCTACTCCCACAGAAGCATCTCTAGTGAATTCACTGCCCCGTGACAGGGGATGAGGCGTACGTTTGTAGATCGGATTAGACTGAAATGTCAAACGTGCACAAGTGTCCTCGCTTTCCCCACTAGGGAAGCGGGCAGCAGAAGCTTTCTGATGCTTCTGCTATAATAGCAGTAAGATGTTCAACAACATGGCTGTGAGGTGCAGATGCTCGACAATTACAGCACATTCAAGAGTGAACCTGGTTTCACAGGACAGATGCAGCCCATATCACAAAGAAGTCCTAAAGAATGACTGAATACACACATGAGGCTGAAGCAAATATGCGAGATGCTCCTCCTAAATGCCGTGCTCTAAAAATAAACTCCAGGTACCTTTTCAGTGGCTGCATTATATGATCCTGCACCACAGCATCCCCTCACAAACAGCTGGTGAATTGAACTCCAAGAGTTCAGGCTCATTTCAACAATCTTCAGCACAGCTCATGTGGGAGAAACTGAATTTCCACCCAAACTGCTTGCTACAGCACCAGTGGGACAGTTGATGATTGCACATCTAACCCAGGATGGGTAAAACATCACTGCCAGAACTGGTGCCGCAGCAGTAGGGATGTTAAACTAATGCAACAAAAGGACCTCATTCTATAATCACATTTGCTGGCATCAATCAGGAGTGCCTTCACTGGTGCAAATGAGGTTATTCCACAAGAAATCCTGCAGGGACATGACCAACGTTGGCCTGATTCCATTCTTTTTTTGAAGTAGGAAAAGAAGATGGTATCCTGGGTGCCAGTTGTATTGCAAGTTTGCTGCAGGAGCAGCTCTTCTGTGGAAAAGCTCTTGACACTTCTAAGCCTGTGCATGAACCACTGTACACATCACAGATCAGCAGAAGGAAAAAACCAAAACTTATTTACCTCTGCAAGGTGGCAAGTCACATTTTCATTTTCAAATAGTTCTCAGGATCTCCAAGGAGGGGGTGGGGGGGGGGGGGGGAAAGCCAACCGTAGAAGTATTTCCTAAGCTTGATTAGTTTCATGTCTGAAGGTGACATCCACCTGCAAACCACCAGAACCTGCCTCCTGGAATTAGATGCTATGCAGTGATGAAGGAAGGCAGGGCAGAATTTCCAGAATTTGTAGTTACTGCTTGCCTTCACCTCTAACTACCAATTTGTCTGTCAAGGCTTTTTGACAAATTACAGGCAAGCATGTAGTCTATCCTATCACCTGCAGAACAGCAAATATCATGATTCATCCCAATGAAAGGATGCTCTCAGTTCCAGGACCAAGCACTACCGTGACCTGAAACTGGGTTTGTGTATTGCATAGAATTGTGTCTTTTTTAATTGGTTCTTAGTATAAAGAAGCACATGGGCACTGAAGGGAGAAAAGACATACACTTACTATTGTAACTCCTATCCTTACCCAGATATAGAAGATTCCTCAGAAAAAGAAGATAAGGAAAGTAATAATTTTCTTCTACAAAGGGCAAGTCAATGACTAGGTGACTTTAATCACAAAGAAGTCCCTTTTTTAAAAGAATCATATTGCAGTCATTTATACAAAAAGCTTAACAATACTTTTATGTACTCTGATCCTCAGAAGCCTCCATCGGCTTCTCGTGCTATAACAACACATAAAACCTCGCAGTACGTCAAATTATTATTTGGCACAGCTGAACTCCCCTTCAAGTAGGTTTTTAAAGCTGTATTAGAGACACCATTGTCTTGTTCCAATCACATACATGAAGGGTAGAATTCTGTCTGAATCAAATGCTACTCTCCTGCTACTCAATTATGCCTCTTTTTCATGCAAAACCAAGGAAGTGCAAGGCATGAAGAGTTTAAGAATTAAGTGGGATCAGACTTCATATGGTTGTGTTTTCTGAGACCATCTGGTTAGCAGCATGTATTAAGAGAGCAAGCCAGCTGCTCTAAGTAAAACAGTAAAGTTGATGAATGTGGATTAAACCCACCAAAAGTTTAGCATTTGGCGATATCAGCCCAAAGAGACACTACACATGCCCTGGTAAACAACTTAATGTCACAACCTGAAATATTCTCCATGCACTGATTTCTAGAATTGGATCTTTTATATAATAACTAACGATTTCGTCTGGGCCATCTGGAATACAAGCTGCCAAAAGCCATAAGAAGTTTCCTGCTAGCTTGCTTCAATACACAGAGTTGTGGAGTTTTTTTAAAGGACAAGAGAAAAGCAAATAACAAGGTGTCAAAATATTGGAGAATTTCACTAAAACTTCATCTTGGAAGCAAGTGGTCTTTTTTCCCTACATTTTAACAGATTGAAGTACACATGTTGGAGCAAGAAGACTGTCATGCCATTTCTCTTCATTGTAAGCAGAATTATCTTTCTTTAAGATACATCATCATTCTTCTTCACCATAAGCTGCTGGAGCACAACATGCTTAAATTTTGTCTGCTGAACACAAAAGTGCAATTCAGTGAAGGGAGTAAGCTCATGATTTCCTGCAGCATACTGGCATAAGCTGTGCACTTCAATTTAGGCATGATCAGAAATGTTTCACTAAATTTTGGCCACAGTCCCCTCCTTCACACAGCTGTTGTTTTTACCTTTCTCTCCTGGGTTACAGACATCACAAAGACAAGAGGCCAGATCGTAAGCACCTGACACAGAGTGAAAAATGGTTATGACTGGTTGTGTAACACAGCTTTGTAACTGCTTGCCTGGAACTATCAACAGAATGGAGTTGGCTGACATTGGGACCCTGTTGGTCGACCTGCCCACCCATCTGACTGGAGCTGAGGGTCTGCATTTGACTAACCTGAAGCTTGAGAGAAGCCAGAACTTGTACCCATCAGTATTGACCCAGCTGAAGAGGTGTTAAAAGTCAGAGATATTGCACCCTGTTTTGTTTACCTGCAATGTGTGAAAAACTGCAGATTTTTTTTTGTTTGTTCTATGCTTCGTGAGTGACTCTGTAGATGGCTGGAAACAAAGCAGAATTTATCACAAACAGTGCTCCATGAAATTAAACCTGATTCAGACAGAATTAAATGTTTCTTATTTGTATTTGAGACAGTCTTTCAATTTACCTTTGTAATTTCTATTTAACTGGAATCATTAACTCTACTGGGGAAGAAGACTTTGCTAACAACTTGGAATCTCTTCTGTTTCACTTGAGTTTGAAATGCAAGGTGATGATGCTTGGCATCACAAAATAGATTGTTTCATTTTTGGATGCATTCAGAGTTGTTGCACCTTTTCTGATGGGAAATGTAAAATGACATGTATATTATCACAACAAGCATTGAGAGATGCCAATATTACACCCTTGGAGGCCTTTTCTTTACCATGGATGTAGCCATGAAGCTTCTACTTGCTCTTACCAGAGCCAGTCCTGGAAGCAGCTACATTGCTCTGGGCTTGATTCCTGGAAAAGCTGCTTGTTTGAATGCTTTCTGTTACAGAACTGGTGAATGCTTGTAGATAAGATAGAATACACCAAATGTATTGCCAGTCGCCGTGTTTTTGCCTCCTTCTAGACAACGGAACAGGAACACATCAAATCTTCCAGGACATGGTAGGAAGCAGGCAATGCTCAGGTTCTTTCCCCACCTGAATTACACACAGGAGCAGTCATCGGTTCACAGGCAGCTCACTGTGGGACTGGGACAAAAACAGGAAAAAGACTAAGCAGGAAAAAGACAAGCTATGGGAATTGGAAGACAGGCAAGTAGTACAGGTTCATCCTGAGAACTTAAAACTTTTCAAACAATCAAGGGCAGCCACAGCTTGACATCTTTCATACTACTGAGATAAAAACAAGCAACAAGAGAAAAAAAAAAAGACTGTCTCTTCTGAACAACATGAGGGAGTGCAGATGACACATTCTTACCCATTTGTGGGTGACAGAAATGACCTTTCTACAACAGCAAAAGAGTTTACTTCTCTGTTTATGAGCAGTGGCTAAATTTGCATTATTGTCACCTGCTGAGAACAGAGATGAATGTTGACTTTCTCCTGGATAAAAGCTGTGGTGCTTCCCAGAAAAAGAAAAAATAATACGGGGGATTCCCTTGACGTCCACATGCACTTCGTGATTTGACAATTTGCAGCAAATTCTGCATGAGTGTAGCAAGAACAGGTAAGAATTTTGAGCACAGATGCAAGAAGACTGTCAGTAGCTCAGTGATCTGTGCAGAAGGCAAAAATAATACTTCTCATATCAGAGAAACAGAATTTTTTAATAGAGTTCCCTACAACTTCCATATGGAAATTTCTCTATTCAACTCAGGAACACTTCTACAAACAAGTAAATCTGTATAAATATTCCATGCTGTGCATAATCTGAGTTAAATTTGCAGGTTGATCATAATTGCTGTGCCAACAAGTACCAGAGGTAGCTGGACTGGACATGACTGATGGCTCTTTGAGGCATTTAGTGCTTATTTGGCAAGGCTTGCTTCTGCTCTAATGGGTGCACTGGGGACACATTCCAGAGCAAAGACAAAATCAATTTGTTTTCATGGAATTTTCAGCAATTTCCTAGGGTTAGAGCTGTGTTTATTTGTGATCTTTCTGATACTGAAGGAATTTACAATGCATTCCAACAATGTCAGCAGACACTTAGCTATTAACTCAGGACTGGTATAATTTGGAATCTCACTGTGTAAGTGAATACATGAGTGGGATTTCAAGATATAATATGTGATTGCTACTGTTAAAAACTAAATTACAACCTTGAAAAAAATTACTATGAAGCATCAGCCATAAAGCTATAGGTGTATTTTTATAGCAGTGACAATTGGGACAGATTTTTAGACATATGGTCTGATCTGTCATTCTTTGTTCTGGTCTTGCTCACTGATTTAGCAAAATGTGCAAACCTGTCTTCAAGAGAGTAAGGTAAAGAGGGAGGAAATCTGGGACAAAACCAAAGAAGGTACCAAGAACAGAAAAGAGGGACAGTTTCCCTAAGCAAAAAGAATCTGGTCCAAAGATAAATGTTTTAAATCTTCTGAAAAATGCAGAGGACCTTCAACTCTGATTACTTTCAGCAAGACTGAAGCACTTGTAACACTCAGGAGAACTATGCTAGTCCTTGGAGGGCTTCGTATTTGCATTTTCAATTCTATTATCCTTGCTGATACCTGTTGATCACACACCACATTTTATGTGCTGCGTATGTCTGTCTGACCTGATGCCAACATCTGTTCTTCCGACAGTACAAGTGTGCCTAATTACAAAATATGGAACTAGGAGTACCTCATTGCCTCGTATTATTTTTGTCTTGTTTCTTAGAAGTATGTCATCTTGGAGATCAGGTGTTGCAAAATGAAAATAGTTTTGTTTCAAAAGTGAGTAGCAGCTTAGGTCTAAGAAATTTGGGGCAGAGAAGCAGGTGTTTCCAACTTGTCTTCTGAGTCTGAAGCCTGGAGAAGTATGGGGCTCCCTGCATCAGAAACCTTCATGATGCAACAGAGTTAAGTGTGTAAATGAGGATATATTAGTACAGTGTTGAGTGAAAAGGCTGCATTTCTGCATTTACCAAGTCCTGTTTCTCTGCTAAGGAAACAAATAATAAGCAATGTCCTAAGGGAAGTCAGGGAAGAAGAATACTAATGTAAGCATTATCTCAGACTGATTTTCAGTCTGATTCAAAATTAAAAGTTCATATTATCAGGCCGTCTAAGAGGATCTCTGAATATAAGAGTAGATTTAAAGAGCTTCAAGTTTCCCAGCTTGAAGGCTGTTTAGCAAAATAGAAGATGGCACCAACTTAGTGATTAATGGAAATATTAAATGCATGAAAGGATAATGTATTCATATTCTGAACAGCATTACACTACCAATCAGTTGTTTTGTTATAATGTGCTCCAATTACCCTGTGCTGCTAATGCATATACAATTTGATCAGTTGAATCAATAAGAGAATTTCATTATTACAGCTTCTTGTTCAGTTTTGGAGAGCCTGGAAACAATGAGGTCTTGATTATCCCTTGTGTAAATGTTGACAAACATTATTCATATTATCTAATGTGTTGAGATTTTACAATGGTGGTGATGGGCCACTGTAGAATGGAATGGAATGGAATGGAATGGAACGGAATGGAACGGAACAGAATAGAATAGCTCAACATAGGTATCTGAGTTATGAACATTACAGTGTTGCCTGATTTCAAGGAGTAACCTGTCACTTTTCTTTAGTCACAGGCTGTGTCTGCAATGCCTTAGAATGGGTCTGTGCAGAAGAAGCATTGATGCTGTGCAGTGGCGTACACATGTTGCTCACATTTCCCCCAGGCCATTTCCCTCAGACTGGATCCAGTCTGGCCCCAAAGTTGAACACTCATCAGAGACATCGGTGAATTCAGGGGAAATATCTCTTGGTCCTGTTTCATCCAGAAGGACTCCTGTTTGTGTAGTCAAAAACCTATCCGTAAGGTGACCCAAAAACAGTGAAGAGGAACTATTGACTCAGGTTTAAATAGCACTCCTGATTTAATCTAGAATGCTGCTGCCAGTGCAATTCTCTTGTAGCTGAAAAAAAGTATTGTTATGATTTTGAGGGGCTTCTTCCAAAGACAGCTACATTTAATATCCTTAATACTTTTTCTCACTCTTTTTCTCACTGTAATTTCTTACGGCATCAGGCATTCTAATTTTTTCTGTATTCATCTAATCGTACAAAACCTGCATTCCAATCAGTGAGCTCAGCTATGGTCAAAAGCTGAAAAAAACAGAAGACGTGACAGCTCATTATAACACTTCATACCCACTGTTCTTTTAATGTTTCAGAGAGCACAATAGAACTGGTCAACATTTTTTACTTACAAATACTTTTTGATGGAAAAATAAAAAGAAACTGAGAGATGAATCAGTGCTGTAGGAGACTGTTGACAATCAGCTGGCTGTCTGCAACCACGGCTGATGGTAAAAAGGATGAGCTTAAAAGAATACAGATGCTTGAAGTAAAAGCTAAAAAGGTAACACATTTTTCTTTGGGCACAATGTCTGACAGTAACCAAACAACTCTCGTCTAGAGCTTGTGCTTTAAAGCAAGGTGGCAGGAAAATCACAAAGAGGAAAGCAGAGAGCTAGCGAGGATGACAGTGTTGCAGATCACAATGAAAAGAGCCTGGCTGTTATACCATTCTCTCATCACCACAGCCATGAAAGCGTGCAGGAGCTGATAAACTTCTGCCTCAGAGATATCTGCAGGGGAAAAAATACCCACAGTTTTTCCTAAATATTATACTTTAATATTTTTTTAGAAGCCAACATACATATTTTTTCATATTTAAATTCTTGTTCCTCTTCTCCCCCCTTAAATTTCATATTAAAAACATATTCATATTTTCCATTAAGTTTTATGCGGATTCTCATGTATATTTGGATAATTTATAAAGAAATCTGGTGTGATTAGCCCAGTGAACGCAGAAAGAAGCAACATGTTACGGTTTTTATTTTTAAAAAAGCAATTATTCAGAAGCCTATCCAGTTAGGAAGAAAAAATCAAATAAAATGTAGTAGATTTTACTTTCAAGTTCTGGGTTAGTCTTTCAACTTCACAGGATTTGAGTTAAATCTGTGTGTGAGAACTGCCCTTTACATCTTGTTGTTCATTTTTAATGAAACATACACAATCATGTTAATTTTCTATTCACTTCTTATTATCCCCACAGTAGGACTGAACACCTGTGCAGAAATGCAAAGAACACTTTAAAACATGTACCTGGAGAGTCTTCTCTTATTTCCTTGCTGGATGAAGACGGCGCAGTAAGGGCAGAAGAGCAGGAAAACAAGCCAATGCTGCTCATTGTATAGTGAAAACACACCACACAGCTCATTGCCAAGGCAGAAACTATTGTGGTTTCTAACAGCTCTGCACTGAAGTGGCACTGCCAGCTCTCCTTGCTGCACATGTGAGTCTGGTCACTCTTTGCTGTATTGACTCTCTTTAGTATACATTGAAGATAGCTTCAAGCAGAATTGTCATCCTGAGTCTCCACTCGGCTGTGAGTCAGGCTGAGAAGAGTTCAGTAGTGGGCTGGAAGTGTAGGACACTATTTACATCCTTACTTGAAAGACAGACAACCTGATCCACTCTTGCGTCATTATGAGATGGTTGTTCACTTCCCTGAAGGTGATTGTCCCCAGCCTCCCAGCTTGGCACTATGGGCTTTCTCTCAGCCCCACAGGGAGAAGGTGGAAGGCGGAAAGGTGGGACAGGATGGACAAGTCCTTGTGAGTGAGTCACTTACCTACCTCCCCACTTCCAAAGAGTGCAAATTCCTAGGTGGAAAAAACACTAATTTAATCTGATAGCACAGACCTGCTGTAAGAATTGATTCAGTGGGATGGAGTGTGGCATGGAGCCAGTGTCTGCAGTTTGGCAGCTTGAGTGGGTCAAAGAGGAAGTTTTCTGGGCAACTGCCCATAGGAGCATGGCTGGCTCCACCACCCTGCTTGCCTGGATGTGCAGAAGGCCACCTCATCACTCAGTCTCGTGGGTTACCAGCGCTTTCATGCTCTGACCAGGTGGGTTCAAGCAGCAGACACAGGACACCACTGCCATGCCAGCCCTTAGGTTCTAGCAGGGGTCAGGGGCAGTCCTTGAGCCTTGACACATAGAGCATTCCATAACACCGTGGATTCAAAGTCGGCAATATACTTAGTTCTGAAAGGACACAAACTGTCCCTCTGGCAGAGAGGCTCACCCTCACCAAGGTGACCTCATGTGTGCAGGTGTAATAATGTCCAGCCCCAGCATGGGCTGTGAAAGGTAATGGCCAAGAGGGCACTCCCTGGGACCAGGTTGCACATGCTTCCAAAGCTATTCCTTACTGGCTTGGAACTGTTGCCTCAACCTTGCAAGGTACTTAGTACAAAAGAAATGTTGGTGAAATACAGAGCTATTGTCAATGACAGGCCACATGGTGTTGAGCAGAGCCCTGAGTCAAGGATTATAACTTGGAGCATTGACAATATCCCAGAGAGAAGTGCTCAGCAGAGTGTTTCTGGGGAAATCAGTGTCTCCTGCTGTGACAAGATCTCTGCAATATTTCAGGATGAATACAGGAAGCATATATCTGTATGTGTGTTCATCAAAGATGCTGCAAGCACAACAGAACCTGAGCTGCCCATACATTTTATCACATTATTTAAAACCAGGAATGCATGAAAAGGCTCTCTCACAGTTAGTCAGGAATAACTGCTAAAGATAACTAACATTTAGAGGGAAAAGATCCCCTGGAAGAGACTGTTGTTTGCTATACACTTTGGGAGGATTTTTACATCAGTTAAATTCTCATTGGTACAATTTTCTTCCAGAGAGATGGACAAATCTGTTGTCCTGTGTGCTGTGAAATCCACCCTCACTCCCCTTCTGCAACAGGAGCCATTTCAGCTGAAAATTCCCTCCACTATCTCTCAGGCATTAACTCCCAAAATGTATCAGTGAACATAATGGCAAGAGGCCACCAGAAAACCTGGTGCTCCCCAGGCACAGCAGCTGCCCCAGCTCCCTCCACTCCCACACTTTAAGTCTGGTTATGAAGTGCTGGAGATCCTGTGAGAAATACATTACAGACTGACCGTCTGTTGGCTCAAAACATTTGGAAATAGCTTCCCTGGCAGCTAAGTAGGGTTATAATGGGAACATAAAGGAGGTATAAGATTTTTTTACCCCTGACAGTATTGCTCCATGTAGCACTTGTGAGATGCAATAGCCTTATCAGACTTTGCAGCCTCCTTCTCTATCTCATGGCTGCATCCCACCTAGGGATGGTGATCAAAGGGAAATAGCATTCAGGCTGATTGAAAAAGGCCAAGTAGAGGGACAGGTCTGGTGATGGCTGATGGACAGTGTGCCTTGATTGTCTCTTTATTGTTCAAATAGTTTTTTTCTTTTTATTTTTTTTTCTTTTTTTTTTGTGCATTTGTAAATGTTTAGCTTAGAAAACATCTGTAACCCAGGGTGATAGGAATAGGGAAAACTGACTATAAAGTTTACGGTTATTCCTAGCAGGATATTTCTCCATCACTGATGCAGGTGGAAATTGGAGCTGCTGTGACTCATCAATTTTCCTGTTCATGGTGTCAGGTATGAGTGTCACTCTATATTCGGAGACATCCTTAGCAAGGATGATAAAAAAAACATGAACCACAAAAACAAGTCAAGCAAGAAGAAAGTCCTAAACCACTGAAATGCAGGAAAGGAGCGGCTAAAAAAATAAAAATTAACACTGAACTTTCTGAAAGGAATTGTCATAGACTTGATTTAGTGGTAGCAGTCGAAACTGAGAATTCAAGCTGAGCTTTGGAGAGACCACAGTCCATTAGAAGTAAGAATCTTATTAAAATGTAATGGAATTTTGGAAAATAATATGTGCAGGCTCCTTTTAAATCTCAGCCATCAGCACAAACTAGATTCATTTCAAGGGCAAGATCTGTAGGAGTTATAAGCCAGAGAAAGTCTATTAGAAATGAACTGGTTACTCAAGCACGATTCCAGTCTGTGAATCAATTTTAAAAGTGTGTGCTTTATTTATTCCTTAAAATTCTTAACTGAAGTGATGCAAAAATGAAGAAGCAAAATCTATGTACCTGAGTGGTAAATATATCAAGAAAAACATCTGGGAGTGTTGTGTGTTTGTAAGGTACCCAGCACATAGGAGCTGTACTAGCCTAATATTAAGAATTTGAGAATTGTTGCAATACATAAAATATAGATGAAGACTCTAGAAGCCTATTTGTACATTCAACTTTGCCTAGAGTTCCACCTCCAAAACTTTTACCAAGCCATTTTTTCAGAAATTCTGCAAGGCACAAAAAGCCAGCAGACTTCAGGAGATGCTGCAGGTAGTAATTATCAACCACACCAATAAAAATCAGTAGTGAGACATCATTCCTTCCTGATTACACCAACAGCCTAAGGGCTTCAGCCTTTTAAAAACTGAAGAAGACACAAGTAGAGCGAATTGGGGAAAAAAGAAAATGTGACCCATGACAGACATCTTACTACTCCACAAGCAGGCTGTGTTACTTCTCTGTTTTGCCCTGATGAGACATCTGGCATATGAAAATACACCTGTACAGACAGTCCAAACAACAGAACAGCAAGTAGCCACAAGAAGTTTGCAGTGATAAATTTCTTGTTTTCTTGGACCCAGTAATGTGATAATGGGTGACTGCACTGATTTGCTTTGAGTGCTGTATAACCCTGCAATGCCTACCACTGCTAGGGATGCCAAACACACTCCCAGCACCCTAGGCATGCCTCCACACCAGAGTCTGGTTTTGATCTTTGCAGCCACATCCATATCTTTACACAACTGCTCCTTCACACACCTCTGGTATGATCTCTTTATACCCTGAAGCAAATGGCAGGGTTGTTCCTGGGGAATCCAGGTGGAAATATAAAACTCATTCAGGTCAGAAGGTTACATACATTGACTAACAGTGCAGTGCCATAGGTCCTAGAGTATGTAGATCTACTATGGAAGTCACAGGGAGTCTGTTAGCTACGCTAGAGAAAGCATCAGTAAAAAGTCTCTCTTAATTTTTCAGATAGTTTCTTTTAAACACATTGCTTAAAAACACTTTTTATGAGAATTACCAATATAATTTGGGTTTCTGCCTATTCCATATAGTTATTCTTTAAAAAGAAAAGAGTAGATTTTCAAAAACTCAAACGCCTCTGCAGCCCAAGGGTAGCATAGTTAGCTGACTGTATTGGATAATTCAATTTCATTAGCAGATTTTTCATCCACAATGGAAACTAGGAGATTGCATATTTCTGTATGCCTATCACTCTATTTGTGTTTTGTGAATTGCCAGTGTCAGATTTATACAAACAAAATAGAAATTCTAGAGTCTTGGGTTATGCATACAAATATCTTGAGGGCAGGTTTCAAGAGGATGGGGCCAGACTCTTTCCAGTGGTGCCCAGCAACAGGAGAAGGGTGACAAAGCACTGGAACAGGCTGTCCAGAGAGGCTGGGGAGTGTCCTACTCTGGAGATCTTCTAAACCCATCTGAACATGATCCTGTACAACCTGCTCTGGGTGAACCTGCTTTGGCAGGGGCGTTGGACTAGATGATCTGCAGAGGTAACTTCCAACCCCAACCATTCTGCAATTCTGTGATTCTGTTTCAGCTTCTTATGTGTTAATATGCTAGACCATGGTATTAATTTAGCCTGTGAAAGAGAACTGATCTGAGGGATGATACAACAGTTGCAGTATAACATTTCTATAGGAGTTGAGATTTGTCAACTGATAAACTGTAGTTGCTATGTCTTTAGTTCTTGCAAGTGTTTAAAGAACCAGGAGGGCCCCCTTTTGTCACTTTTCTTGCTTCATTTTATCAGGAAGCCTAAAAATGGACAATTTCCTCATACCTGCACGAAAGGGGTCAGGTGTACAGCCAAGAGGAAACATGGAAGTACCTCTTGGAGAAACACAACAGCATGTGGGCCCTGACACACCACCTCATTTACTCAGATCCAGAGGGCCAGGACAATGGTCTAAAGTAACCCTTTCAACTCAGGCGCTAACATCTTATAATATCAGGCACATAGAATCATAGAAGGGTTTGGCTTGGAAGGGACCTTACGATCATCTAGTTCCAGCCATCCTGCCACAGGCAGGGACATCTTCCTCTAGACCAGGTTGTTCAGAGCCCCATCCAACCTGGCTTTGGATGTTCCCACAACTTCACTGGAAAACCTGTTCCTGTGCCTCATACCTCTCACGGTGAAGAATTTCTTCCTAATATCTAACCTAAATCTAACCTCTTTCAGTTTGAAACCATTCCCCCTTGTCCTACCACTAGTTGCTTTTGTCAAAAGTCCTTCTCCAGCCCTCTGGCAGGCTGCCTTTACATACTGAAAGGCTGCTAGATCTCCCCAGAAACATCTCCAGGATGAACAACCCCAGTTCTCTCAACCTATCTTTGTAGGAGAGGTGCTCCAGCCCTCTCATCATCTTCATGGTTGTCTTCTGGAGATGTTTTAACAGGTGCATGTCTTTCCTGTGCTGGGGACCCCAGAAGTGGATGCAGCACTTCAGGTGGGGTCTCATGAGAGCAGAGCAGGGAGGCAGAATCACCTCCCTTGACCTGACGGCCCCACTTCTTTTGAAGCAGCCCAGAATGTGGTTGGCCTTCTGGGCTGTGAGCACTCAGTCCCAAGTCATGCTGAGCTTTTTATCCACAAACACGCCCAAGTCCTTCTCCTCAGGGCTGCTCTCAATCAATTTCCCAAACAGTCTGAATTTGTGCTTGGGATTGCTTTTACTCACGTGTAGGACCTTGCGCTTGGCCTTGTTGAACTCCCTGAGGTTTGCACAAGTCCACCTTTCAAGGCTGTCCAGGACTCTCTGTATGGCATCCCTTCCCTTTGGCACGTCAGCTGCACCACACAGCTTGCTGCCATCAGCAAACTTGCTGAGGGTGCACTCAGTTCCACTGCTCATGTTGCTAAGTTGTTAAACAACACTGGTCCCAATACCAAGCCTTGAGGGATACCATTCACACTGTTCTCCACTTGGACAATGAGCTGTTGACTGCAACTATTTCAGTGTGACCATCCAGCCAAGTCCTTATCCACAAAGTGGTCCAATTCATGCCTTTCCAGGTGAGAGACAAGGATGTCATGTGGGACAGTGTTAAATACTTTTCAGTACATTACATCAGTTGTTCTTACCTCATCCACTAACACTGTAACCCCAAGGTAGAAGGCCACCAAATTGTCAGGCACAATCTGCCCTTAATGAAGCCATGTTGGCTGTCACCAATCCCCTTATTTTCCATGTGCCTCGGTATATATTGTATAGCTATACCTCTTCTTTCCTGCTGCCTTTCTCCTCTCTCTTGTTGCTCCACATGTTCTGGTTATAATCGAGATAAAACAGAATCCTTACAGGAACATAAATGAATTAGGACACGCAGTCAGCTGGAATTGTTTTTTCATGCTCTTTTATGAATAGCTGCTGAGCGGTCAGGGGAAGTGAATATAAGCCCTTGATACAGTTCATTGCTTTCTGCATGAGTTGTGTGAAACTTACACTCTCAATGCAGTTATGTGACTGAAGCTTTTTACACCTCCTGTCCTTTTTTCAAGTGATGGACTGGTAAGGAAAGGCAGTGCCATACATTAGGGTGGCCACGAAAAGGGTACATGCGTGATATATGGCAGTGCTGTAGAGCAGCTAATGTTCCACTGCTCCTTGTACTACACAGCAGCTTTGCAGTGACTAGCATAGATCACAGGAGAGTGCAAGATGGCTCTCTTCTTCCAGTTATATAATTAGATCCATTGCTCATCTGTCATACCAAAGTGCTGTAGCAAGAGACACTCGTCCATCTGTGACACTGCTCTGCCTGCTTCTCCGTCAAGAACACTGACACGTCTGCATGTTGCCATGTGCCCTGATAGCAGGAGCTCAGACCTCTGGCTTCTACGTCACTTTGGCTTCTACCTACTCATCATCAGAGATGCTGTAGCTGATTCTGACAGCAACAAGGGGCAGAGGCAGCAAGTATAAACCTGTACAGAAGCATCTTCTTCTCTTCGTATCTCATTCTTCTTCCTACATCTTTTGTGTCTTGCCATCTCTTTTAGTGTGCTTTTCTTACACTGGATGCTCCCTGGGGGCATGAATCTGTCATTATTTAGCTGTCCTTGTGCAATCTAGAGCTGTAATAAATCCTGAAGGAGGTCACTGTAATCAGCATATTGCAGTACCAGCATCACAGAGAAATAGGGAGGAAATATCCTGAGCCTCAGAGACAAGAACTCAGCCCTTCTCATGTGGCAAAAGCTTCATTTATCTCTAGTGGCAAAACTGTCAACTCCCAGGTCCAATGCATTGCATTACCAGAAGTTATGTTTCACTTTACTGTTGCATAGCAATCTTCTGGCAGGACACAGAGCACTGTGTCCTGTAGCAGGGATGCTTTATCTGAACTTATGATAGCTAGCTTCCAAAAATGAAAGTGAGATATTTTTCAATTTTTGTAAATATTCCTGCCCAAATGGGATGAAAAGTGGAACTGCAGCAAATGTTCAAAGGCAGATAATATTTAGAAACAAAATCTACATCCACACACATCAGTTATAAAGATTAATTTCACAGATTGTTTATTTATGGGTTTTATTTATAGTTTATGGTAGTATAAAAAGCCTTTGTGACATTAGTGATGTCATAGCGAGGCTCCAGATCATGGTCATGACCTGCTTCCTGAAGCTCATTAAAAATGTTAAAAACATACCTGATGGTGGCAGAGAGGCCGAGGAAGGCAGTCTCCTTTCCCTGCGCACAGAGCTAGTGGTGCCTTGCTTTGCTCGGTGTCAGCTGGAGCCAGCTGAGACAAGTGCCAGGGGGTGTTTGCCACGAAGTCCCATCACGAAAGGGCCTTAAGATTTTGTAGCTGCTTCTAGCCTTTCCAACAACTGATGCAGGCAGAGCAGTTGCAGCTGCGAGTGGCAGCAATCACTGCTTGCAAAGGGGGAGCTGGGACCATGTGACACCTCCATCTTCATATCCTCCAGCACCATCACTTCCCTTAGGTGACCTGAACTATCCTGGGTTCTCACTTCAGAAACAGCAGTCTCTTGGCAATATTTCAGTCATCTCTATTCACACAAAATGGGCATCAAGCATTTTTTAGCTCCACTCTCTGGTGGTACTTTAAAATCATTTGAACAAGGTGTCTCCAGCAAAAGAATGCAGGGAGATCCCATGGTTGTAAGACCTTTTTTCAGGCAGATGGAAAATGGATTTACTGCTGAACTTTTGTGGGTTATGTTCAGCCACATCAGCTGGAAAGTAGAGCCACATCTGATTTAGATGAGGTTCTCCTGTCTGATATGTGTCATAGAAATCATGTCTTCAGCTGCTGATCAGAGGCAACACAAATAGTATCAAATGTCTCCAGAAAGGGCAGTTCTTAAGGAAGAAAACTGCATGTTTTCACCCTGTGCTATATGTCCAAAGACATAATTTTCTCATACTAAGACCTCATTTTCACATGTGGACTTGTGGTTGAAAAGATTGTTAATGTTCTCAGCCCCTGCTGTGTTGCTCCAGTTGGTATTGGGGACTATGTGTTGTGGTGTGTCACCACTGTCACTGTCACTGAACACGTGCGGTCTGTCCTCAGAAGAGTTTCTGTCCTCTTCCCATAGACCTTTCTGCAACAACAGCTTTGTCATCGTATCACTTCAGTGTGCACTGTGCCTCCAACTGTCTAGGACTCTAAAACTTCTCAAACGTGGTTGGTACTCCCTCGTGAGCTGTCAGCTGGACACAAGAGCACCTTAAGATGAGGAATAACTGGAGTTTCCTGATTAAAAAGTCTACCTGGCCACCCTTACCTGACAGCAGTAGCCAGGACACATCACATTCACTCACAGAGTTCCCACAAGTCTTCAAAGAGCCCATAAGATTGGAAGGATCTAGAAACAAAGCACAGAAGTGGCTGTAAGAATTCTTCCCACTGTTGACTGATGATATTTGATGTGAAGTGTCTGTTTGCAACAAAATGTCAGTCTTTGTTGTGATTTAGGAGAGGACCTACCAGGCCATTGCAAAGGCTGGGACATCCTCACCACTCTCCAGAAGCTTAGAACAAGCCACTGCGAGAATTTCAACAAGTACTAGAATGTCAACAAACTGCCAAACCCACTCACCTGTGAGGTTTTGGCAAAGTTTCTTCTTTTGTCTTAGAAAATAATTATTCTGAGTGCCCCTCTTTTCCATGGCCCACATCTTCCCCCTGCTGCCTGGCAGGGATCGCCTGGACATGGGGTAGGGCCACAGGGGCCTCATCCTTGTCCCCATATCATCTTCCCTCTGAATGAGTCAGCCTCATCTGTCCGATGACCTCTCCTTCACAGCACCTAAGGGTTTTGCTGTTTTGCATAGAAGGTCACAAGAAGTTGGGAAAGTTTAGGGACATGATAGCATTGAGACCAGAATTTGAAGGAAGAATTGTGGGTGACTGGTGTATGGAGGAAAAGGCTGGGGATGTGATTTTGCTATCCTCTCCATAACCAGGCACAGGCAGATGTGTTGTCTATCGATAATCCTGACCGCTCCTCTGTACTGATCATCCCTATCACCACCCCAAAACAGGAGCAATGGGCAAATTGGAAAGCCATGGCCCTTAACCATGGCTGGAGATTAAAAAACTTGACCTGGAATATAGTTTTTTTCTAGTTTTCAGTGTGTGCTATGAAAGTGATGTGAATAACGCTAATCTTTAATGATAATTCTGAGCTGTCAGTACAAGAAAATATATAATCTCCAGTCAAATATGGAAAATAAAGTCAACATTTTATCTGAAGACTCTTCAATTTTAGCTGAGGGAAGATAACGTGCTATAATTTAGAATCATTGATTGAAAACTTGTTCACCACAAAGTATCATCACTGTGCCCAATTTTTACACATTCATATTTCGTGCTGACACAGTTCCCATGAAATGTTAATCTTGTCTAATCACTAGCACAGAGCAGTTAGGAAGCCTGTGGGCTTTTTTGAGGGTATATATTCAGTACACCAATATAGCTGCATCAGTGGAAAGCCCAGCAAATGTATTTCTTGATTGGCTCTTGTTAGAGGTTGGAATTAACTGCCACTCAGTGCACAGACACAAAAGTCTGTGAGGCTGCCGCTGGAGATAAGACATTTGGGAAAAGTGAAGAAAAGTGATATGGTGTGTAACCAAAATATTACTAGAAAAATTGTTCTATAGCTCATATAATAGCTTCCTAGACAGAGTCCTGTCGACAGACAATGAAATCTACGTGCCTAAATCAATTAGAACCTTGTGAAAGTTTAATCAAAGTTTATCGCAAATAATTCCACCCTAGATAAACCTACATTTCAAAAAATTTTTATTGCTGTTCATTTAAATTCAGTGATCACTGCACAGAGCAGAAACTTTGTTGTTTTAAATTAATCTAAGCACCATCCAGGGATCACTATGGTGTCAAATGAAGTTTAGCACTGTAACCAAACCCTTTGAGTCTAATGCATGTATTGCCTTCAGAGCAGAAACTAGACCTCAGGTCTTTTCCTGTACAAGCAAGTGCCAAATCCTCAGCTAAAACATTAGATATTGGATTATCAAATCCCGTATTCTTCTATTAAGTACAGAATAAGTTTAACTGAAGGACTGGACCTCCCCCTGGCTAGCCAGTACTGCAGGGACTCGGGTGCTCTTCATGCCAAGGATAGGGAAGGTTGCAGAGTCTTTCACATAAGATTTTTCTTTTATGCATCAAGGATTGCTCTTTCATCTTCAGACACCAGCGTGAAAACCTGAATATATCCAGGTATGTTTTCTGCATGAAAACAGAAAACCTTACAAGGGACTCAGGTTTCCAAATGGTAGAGTCCATACAAGTTCCTTAGGCTTTTTTGAAACCAAGAAGACCTGTTAAATAAAGATAGTAATTATGATGTTCATATCTGCCCATTCTTATGCTTGCTGTGGGCTGACATTTATATTTACATTTGTATGCCTAAATTTATATTTACCTGGAGTGATTAAAAGACCTGACATGTGTGCAGATGTACTTGTGTCATGTGTGTCTGAGCATAGCCTCCACTATTTGCTTTGGCTGAAAGAGTATTGGTTTTAACACCCAGATGGGGATTGGAGATTCTGGAAAGTAATTCTAGAAAGCATTCAGGGAAGTCAGATGCATAAACTGCTCAGCATTTTTTGATAGAAAGAGTTAATGCTATTCTTGGCAGTGTAAAGATGGAATTAATGACTAAGGCTGGAAAGGTGACTTTTATCTTTATGGACAAAATTGGCTAGAATACATTTAGGACAATGTGAAGTTCTGGCATATTTATATTGCAAGAATCATGAAGTGTTGCTGAGAGTGCCAAAATACCCTAAAAAATTGTGGAGATTGAAAGGAACATAACTCCATGGGAGATGTAAAGAGTACCATCACTTTAGCTCCTAAATGAAGAGTTTAAGGTGACTTCAAGAGGAATATTGACTGGGAATAGAAGTGTTAACTCACTTTATAATTATGGACAATGGCATAGCAAACAATAATTATTCAAACCAAGGCTAGACAAATTTACATGAGAAATAAGGTGCAAATATATTTTAGGGAGATTATAAACTATTGAAGCAAACTACAGAAGAAAATGGTTTGTTGTGCATCTCCTGATGTTTCCAAGTGCCTTTCTGAAGTTTACCTAAGTCAAATACAAATTATAAGATTCAGCACACAGATAAATGGGTGAAATTAAGTAATTGGTGTTCTAGCTATGTCTAATACTGGTGCTCTGGATTTTATCTTTTTGTTAATTATGGATGCTGTAGTTTTACTTTTTAAGTGAAAAGTTTATCAGTATTCTTGCAAAACATTCCCTGAGTCTGTAAACATAATCAATCAATTTGGTATTGATATGGCAGGTAGCTGTTTGATTAGAAATGCAAAATATCCAAACATCAGTGTGATTAATGAAGCAGCTGAGACACATTAGTGGGGCAGGTGTTTGGTCTAAGAAAGCAAGTGGGGTGTTGTTTCAGAGAGAGTAAAATCAATGACATTGCAGGAGTTCCTCCCAATGTGAACAGCTGCAGGAACATACTCCCACTGGTAAAGGTCAGATCGATTCAGTGTCTGTCATAATTTCCTGCAAATGAAACACCCACTTACAAAAAATAAATAAATAAGGTATAAATTTAATGCACTATGAATGAATGAGTACTCCAACAAATATCAGTGCCTCAGTTGCATAGGCAGCTAAACATTCATATTTATGTTAAGAAGAATAACTGCAAAGATCTGAGCAATAGTCACATTTCACACTGATCTCCCTCCTTCCTGCCTCATCTTGCGCTTGGGACTTTTCAGCTTTGACAGGGACAAGTAGAACAGTCCCACAGCAGCTGTTCAGCACTAAATGTCTAACCAGGGAACCCACCTCTGCTTCCAGATGCCCAAGCTGGGGTAACATTCTGTCCTTTCCCGTATCAAAGCAAGCCCTGGACACATGACTACCAGAGAATACATTTGAGTTTTCCCAAAACCTATTCTTTGTGCAACTCAAGCCATCCTACAAGAGGCATAGTATGCCAGTAAAATCCTCCAAACCCAAGATCAGTCCTTTTGTCCAGAAACCATATGAAACAAAAAGCAGGGGATGGGACAGGCCACCTTCTGCCCAGCCACTCCTGGCTGCCACAGCAACAGGAGCAGGAAATGAAGATCCATCTTAATCTTAAATGGAGTTGACAACCTGTCTTTGAGGAGAGCTTTTAATCCATTGCTCCTTTGGGGCTGAACTAAATCAAAGGCAACTATAATCCTGTGGGCAGGGGGTTATGCTACTCCATTCAGAAGTAAATTCATATGAGATTTTCTGGGAACTTAAATAGAGAAACTCTTATTCATAACTCTGAGAGCAGAACTAGCCTGTTTCAGATCATCTTTATGAACTCACTGGGTGATATGAAATAGTCCTTAATTTCGGACATTGCTCTGCTGCTACTTATAGGGTGTTGATCTCATGTTGCACCATGAGGATGCCACTCCACCTATTGCCACATTTGCAATATAAATTGTCAAGCAGGTGAATTAATACACAGGAAGTCCAGAAAATGGACTCCCATTGGCATATTGCACATGTTTGTCCTTCTGCCAATGAAACCTTTGCAAAGGAATTTGACCTCTCCTGGGCTGACGATGTATGGTTCTGAGAATTTGGTATGGTCTTACCCCTTCCTCAGTGTAGCTAAAGGTGAAGAAAAGCAAAGAAAGGAAATTAAAACCTTTCTCCTCAAGTGATTTGGTTAACCACATCCGTCTGGTACATTTTCAGTTTCAGGAAGAATAACAAGAAAAACAGATGAACTGCACTGGAAGGTATTAGCAAATTCTTCACTCCCATTCCCCCAAGAGAAAGTCCTTTCTGCACATCCATCTCATATTTATATTTCACCTTCCCTTTCCCCCTTCTTTTCTGAATTTCTCAGATAAGACAACATAATTGTTGCTCCCCTGTTGCCCAAAGTTCTTAATGTTTGATAAATAATTGTCATTTCTCTTCTTCAAACTAACCTGAGAGTCACCCTCCTTGCCATGAGTCCTCTCTAAAAACAATCTACCTGACTTATTCTTTCAATCCCTTCTGGGCATGCCATGGGGCAGTTATTCTCCTCCTGTCTAAAAGGAACATTGATCAGTCTCCTGTAATTGTTTTGAAAAAGGTCAGGCTGACTCCCAGCATCAACTCCTTCAGGAACATCTCAGCATCCAGGTGTTTCTCTGCATGGTGAATTTGGGGCTTCAGAGAATGGGCATCTGACATGCTTGCTCTTTTCTTGAGCTTTGAAGGCAAAGTTAGCACTTAGGTTGTCTCAGGGGCTTGAAAGTCTTCAAAAAAGTGATGTGTCTTCTGATGAAATCACTCTTCTTAGGGATGAGAATTTACCATCAGTCCTGGTAAGTTTCCTCTAAAAATTGTGCTTCCCACTTGTACCAATTTCCTGGAACTGGAACTATGTCTTGGAAGCTCTAGAAGGCAAGGAAGAAATGTCCCTGTTTGTATCAGACCTGCATTCCTATGATGTTCCATCCTGTACCTGGGACACATTTGCTACAACTTTGTTGGGCTCCATCTTATTCTCAGCTACTCCAGCTCCCGAGTCCCTCCCCAACAGCACGGTCTACAGCTACATTTTGGGAGTGTGGTTTGAGCGGCTAGAGCAGCCAAATCTAGGAATATGCTTCATATTCCTGCCTCTCTATCTGCTTTTAGGCAAGGGAAGGCAGTGCCCCTCAGTATTTGCAGAATGCTACAGCACTCCAAAGGGATGGGAGAAACCTGAAGCCTCAAAGATATGATACTAGCAAAAAGCTTTTTTTAATCCATCTTTTTTTTTTTTTCTCTAAGTTACAAACAGATGAAAGGGACTCTGCAACTGCAAGTAGGTGTAAACTATGGTTTGTGGATGTATTTCCAACAGTGAAGTACCAGTGGGATGCTAAAGCTTCTGCAAACACTGCCACAGCACTGTTGCATCAATAATTGCTCTTCTGATAAAATCACCATGTGGTATGCAAATATTTATGTGCTTGTATTATCACAGGTTTAATCCTTGGGCCTCTTTGTAGAGCACTGAAGATGTGGGCAGCTGATCTGCCAGCAGAGAAGAAGGAAACTCTGATTAAGCAAGTAAAATAAATGCATTGTGTCTTCAAAGGAGTTCTGTTGGCACATTGGCTCTGCATAGGCCTCTGTCATCTCTCTGGGCTGGCTTTGTTTGACTGACCAGCAGTGGAGCCAAAAGGGTGTGTGGTACTTGGCCCAGAGCTCTGGTCTCTCCTGCTCTGCAATCTTGATGCCCTGTGGCTCCCAAAGTTGGCAGACCCAATGCAGGTTACAGCTTAGCCACTGTCTGCTTTGCTACCTTGCCACTCAGCACAGGCTCTTGAGCCATGGCTGTACTGATGGAAGGCAATCACGTCATCAGCCTGCTAAAGAGGAATTTCACAGAATAATTAGACTTCTTCTCCCAGGGGTCAGGGTGGCATGTTGCGCATCCTTGCAGTTGCCAAGGTTCCCGGGGAACTGAGCTGCAGTGAGGCCCTTCATCAGCCAGGCAACAGCCCAAAGGCTGAGACATTAATCCAGCACTTGCTGGAGGAGGAGGAAGCAAAAGTTACAGGTCTGATGAGATACCAGTATGAATCATGTATTTCCTTCAGATTCTGGAAGATGTGGATTTTTTTTTTTTTTAACTACCATTTAAAAATTCCTTAAAACAGATTTAACATATTTCAAAAGCTTGAAGTCAGTGCAACAGGGATCACTGAAGCTTTCCCAAGCTCTATCTGTATTAGCAATGGGAGGATTCTGAGAGGATTTTTCTTGTAGCATTTCCGGATAAATCTGTCAATTCACACATGGCATTCATTGTCCAGAATAAATGTAGGTTGAGATAGGTATGAGCTTCATAAGAGGTAGCCATTGCTAGATTTTAGAAAAAAAAAAACCTGATTTACGTATTGTATTAAATTAATAACATCGAGTTTAGACTTCTTTCTATATCTGTATTATGCAGATTATCCATAATTTGTGACAATGGCCTGGATTTCCAACAGCAGGTTCCGTTGACTTTATTAGGATAACTTAGTGAAGAAGGTTGCTTGTGCAAGAAACTGGGGGACCAAGCAGATAGGTGTGGATGAAGTGGCAACAAATGACTCTCAGCAGAAAGGTCCAGGAAGCAAATCAGTAGCTTAGATGCTGAAGTCCATGAAATAACACAAAATATGCCAAACTGGAACCCACACAGATCATCAGCTCTAACTCCTGGCCCTGCAAAGGACTATGCCCAAGAGTCACAAAATGTGCCTGATAGTATCATCCAAATGCGTCTTGAACTCTGTCAGGCTTGGTGCTGCGATCACTTCCTTGGGGAGCCTGTTCCAGTGCCCAACCACCCTCTGGGTGCAGTTATACTCTCCTATTTACAAAATGTTTTTTCTTCCTCATGTACAAAAGTTGCAAAAGAAAAACAAACTACTGTGGAACAGTGACAGTCATTAAAAACTATGCTACCAAAGATTTGAAGTAAACAAACTGGAAAATCTATTTATTTCTGGTCTCTACCAGGACTCAAAATCTAGAGGCCCCAAATGAATACAGTACCCGATCAGAGCTGTTATTTTATATAAATGTCATGTAGAATTGCAGACAAGAATCAGAGCTTCAGCTATGTCTCCCTCATGTTTCTTAAGAGAGCTGCACTTTACAGAAAAAAATTATCTGAGTTTCTTATCAGTGGGGAATAGACCTTGGATAAATGCAGGGATTGCTGCAGCAGATACCTTGTGTTGAATTTAAAGTGAAAATTGAACTTTCCTTAAGGAAGCATCCTGGTCTTTCTTCTAGGATACTTAAAAAGAAGGTCAGATGTCTTGAAGCTTTCATGACTTCTACCACAGCTGCAATTTCTATTTCAAGTGTTTGAGTAGGTACTGCCCATGAGACTGTGAGGAAATGCTTGAGAGCATTGCAGGAGGAATAGGTCCTGAAAACCCTGGAGACAGTAGATTAATGTAGGTGCCTGCAATCTGCAAAGTATCTGAGAGAGTAAATATACAAATATGTTCTTACAAACCACTTCCTCCACTGATGATGATCTATAATAATAAAAAGCACCCACAACAATCCCAGGGATCACAGAGATGTACTAAAGAAATCTGATCTCTGAGATCAGGCATAGTAGAAGTCAGCTACAGTTTAAATAAAAGTGTACCTGTAAGAGAGAGAAAGTTAGCAGAGGCTACATTTGTACAAACACAATGTTTATACTCTGCCTTCTGCATGGGAGTGCCCTGAAATTTAGTATATGCCAAACCTGTGGCTCTGTGAAAATCCTCTTTGCCATTGAGTTTTATAGACCTGACCCCCCAGGCTGCCTCATCAGCCCATACTGGCTCTATGGTGCAGCTACAAAGGGACAGGAACACCTGGAAGGAATTAGGCAAAGCATTAAGTACAGCATTAAGTACAGCATCCAACCAAACAGGACTACATCTGCCTCACAGAGAGCATAGGGATTTCCCCTAGCTGTACAGGCTGGTCACCTTTACCCCAGTCTAGAACAGCTTAGAAGGTCTGGAGCCCTGCACTGAGCCCAACCCTTTGGCCACTCCAAGTTTAGCAGCTGTTGCTGTCAAGGAGCAGAGTTCCTGTCTCACCCCCAAATCCCAGCTCCAGCTGAAGCCCCTGATTCACTGGAGTCATAAATAACACTGAGTCTCAAGGGCTTTTGCATTTCTGAAGCCCTCATGTTCATGAAGAATGCTCTTCATTTCCTCTGTGACTGGGAGGGTGTCTGGCTGTCCTCTAGGTCATGACAGACTGTCACGTCCACTTAGATGCCATAGAAGATGGGCTGCTGGCTAGCAAGTGCCAGGCTGCAGAGCTGCTGGAAGGGCTGCTCCAGGGTCTCTTCGGATTGTAAAGCAGCTGCCATAACCCACTGTGTTTTTGGAGGAGTTAAACATTTACACAAGTTTGTTTTGTAAACTGAGAGCTTCAAAAGTGTCAGAGCTTGGTTCAGCTGTGAAAGCCCCAAGGGCTGGTTGTTTATTGGAGCTGCTGTCGGAGGTGTCCTGTCAAACCCTGCTCCCAGGGTGACAGCAGGCGGCCCGGGAGCCTGCCACGCACCTGCCACGGGACAGGCTGATGTGAGTAAAGCTGCTGTCTGTCTGAGGAGCTACTATCCGTTCTCAACATTTCATCCTGATTACTCATTCATTCATTTCATCTACCGGTTCTGCACCTGCAGACCTCCTTGAAATTCCTGTGGAAAAGAGCATTGCATTAGGAAGGTGTCAAGCTTTTCAGAAAAAATAGGGTTCCTCTCAGTTTGGCAAATGAGAACATTTTCACTGTTTACAAAATTTTTTCCAGTTTCACCCAGGTTCGTGGGTTCTGGTCACCATTAGAAAATGAAGTGCTAAAAACCTGTAATTAGCATTTTTGTCTGCTCATTCCACCCATCCAACAGTGGCAGACCACAGGAAGTAGGATCTAGGGGAGTACTTGTTCCCACAAGCTTTCAAATGTTGTGAAGCCTGGGGTTTTGCAAACTGCACTAAGGATACTGAGGAGTTTTATGATCCCACATGTACAATGTTTTAATTTTGTCTGTTGGCGTCTTAAAAAATACCTTCCTTGGTCTAAGTCTGCATTGTATTTGATTCACCATGTTCCCAAAATGACTCTGTCTTTTCTTCCATCTCCAGCTGAATACTATGCACAGGAATTCAGAACTGCTGAATTTAATCTGAGCATGTATCAGCTTTCAAAAACATGGCCACTTGGGAGACCTGTCTCTAATTAAAAAAAAAAATGAAAAAACAAAAAAACCCCAACAACTTAGCAGTTTTTCCAGCTTTCCCAAGGACATCTTGCTTCTGGGGGGACTCATCATCTCTGTTCTTTGCATCACATAACCAGGCCCTGTCTAAGAAGGATTATGAAAAGTACAGCCTCTAACCTTTCTGCACTGTCAAACCAGCATCACAATATGCTTGCTACAGGAAATGTGGGATGGGAAGGGACTTTCAGATTTATCAGGTTCCATCCCTTGATATCACAAGCCACTACATTGTACAATCCCCTCCTTAAAATACTGAATTGCACCTTAAAAGTATCTTCAGTTTTTGCTCACATTGTCCCAATTGAAAAACTGCTGTCAGGACATAACTCTTATGCGTGTAAACAGTTCAATTTTTTGTTAAAATCTATTCATGGCTGTACTCATTTGTTCTTTTGCTAGCACTGCCCTGCAGCTTATCTCTTGGTAGACATATACCCCCTGATGTTACCCATAAATCCAAACCATTTCTCTACTAAGCCTTTACTTTCCTGGGTTAAACAAGCCAAATCCTGTCATCTCATGTATGACCATGTCTACATTCGCAACTTCTCCTTGGTGTATAACCTGCAATTATGCCAGGCTAAATTTATCTTTTTGGAACATGAAAACCAATATGCATATAGGAAAGAAAGTGCATATGACTTTTACAGTGCTAAAACTATTTATCATTTGCAATTATACTATATTGCCTGTCTGGACAATGTTTTAGCACTACAAAGTTGATCTTCTACAAGAATAGCATCTGTTATGCCAACACAGTTGTGTACACGATGAGGAGTCTAAAACAGCCACATTCCTGGTTTTACCTTTATTTCCTTGCTGTCAGAGCCTTCCATGGAGAGACTGTGCACTAGGTTCACATGTCCAAGTTTTCCAATTCCTCTTCAGAGGTATTTAAAAGACGTGTAGATGTGCCACTTGGGGACATGCTTTAGTGGTGGGCTGGTCAGTGCTGGGTTAACAATTGGACTTGGTGGTATTTTTCAACCTAAACAACTCTATGATTCTATTCAAAAGCCGAAGATGGTCAAGCATCTGGGGGAGGGGTTTACCTACTAGGCCCCCAGGCAAAAGTGCATTTACCTGGAGAAGAGGTGTTGAAGATATGTAGTACAATTTCTGCTGAGGAAGGAATTAGCTCAGAACAAAGCCTGGAGACTGGTACAAATGATGTGCTTAACTCTGGAGGAGCTGTCCACCCGTATCCCTCCTGTGGGGATGGGAAACAGAGCAGCATGAGCAGACAAGCTTGAACTTGTTCTCTTCTGTGTTCTACCTTTATATTTTTAAGACAGGGTATGTAACCCAGTTTTTTAGCATGTAATTTTCTGGCCAACCCCAATCCATAGAGGAAGTTTTATTTCTGATGTAGGCAGGTGTTACAACCTGGTCCAGAAGCTACAAGCTTTACTGGGTGTTACACTTTAATTTCAGGCTTCAGGAGATTTCACCCACACGAACTCTTGTAAAGCCATTGGTTCTTTGATACTTGAAATTCAAGTCCAGAGAAAAACTGTACATTTTTGGCTAAGAGATTTCTTTTAATTTGGTAAGAAAATAGGTGTTTTGGTTAAAGGGTTTTACAAAACTAACGTGCAACTTCACAGAACCGTGACAACAGATGAGCAGGACTAATAAGCATTGCTATAGAGAACCTTTGCTACACTCAGCAAACACAAACTCCATGCCACTTAGGTAAGGTACCCATAACTTACAAAAAATAAGTGTGTAGGTTATCCACAAAAAGAAGAAAAGAATAAAGGAAGAGAGATTAAGAGAAAAAAGAATAAAGAGAGAAAAACAGGAGAGGTCACATGTTGATGGGTGAGGAGAGCAGGCTAGGGACAGATGGAGACCTTGTGTGTGCCTCTTTATCTGCTCTGGTCTCTACAGCTATCTCCCAATTGGGCCTCTGACCCACGGGCCACTCTGGGGTCCCAGGCCAGGGTGAGGGGCCGTGTTCTCACTGCCAGTCTGAACTGGGTCAGGGGCTCCAGGAGCTGTGGGGTGTTATGGTTTTCCCAGGCTGTTTGTGACTGACAGCTGCACCAGGGCTTTCCCAGGTGGCCTCCAGGGGCTGCCGTGAGGGATACAATGCCACCCCACTTCTATGAGGTTTGACCCATCTCTTCCCCCTCCACACACACACCCCACCCACAAAGTGGTTCTGATCCAATAATAACTGATCAGGTGTCTAACACCAGTGGGGCTAAATATTGCCATTGTGGGCAGCTATAAGATATTTTGGTTTTATACTTGTTGCATGCTTAGATCATATGGAAAGAGAAGAGTAATATTTTATATGTAACTGAGAAATCTCTTTTCTATTGCTGCTGTCTACATCAAACAATTGCTGCCTATACTCCCCTGCTTCTGTTCCTGGTGACCTTATAATTTGCCATGTTCATTAAGAGTCCATTAAAATCAATGGACCACTAAAGCCTGCCTGGTAAGTCTGGCAGCAGTCAATAGATTAACTTCTAGGTCCAGCCAAACATATTAGAAACAGTTTCTTGCTGACCACAGCCAGTCCAACTGAGACTTGTGCCTGAAAATGAAATACTGTAATCTCTCTGGCTGTCAGCTAGCCTGCTGTTATATGTGCTAAGGCTTCCCCTGCTGTGAAGATAGCTATATTTACTGTGGTTGTTTATGCAGCACCGTATTATATTTAGCTATTAATCACATGGTGACATACCCTTTTCCATGTGGTTAACTGGAAAAGAACATCTTGTGTATAAAGTTCAACCTTGCATACATCTTTTTTTTCCCAACTTGAATTGCCTGGTCTTGATACAAGAAAATTGAGTTTTAGAGTTTTAAACAATTTCCTCATATCAAGGCCTCTCTGATGGAAAGGGCAAACGCAAAAAAGTTTTCCAGCTGTTGAGTACGTATACCCCAAATAATCCTACATACACTTCCACTCACACCTCTGTCCATGGCATTAGTTCTCCTGACATGAGTAGAACTCCTCCCAGGGGTTAAGTTATGCTCCTTCAGAAGCATTCCCAAGTTCTCAGCCATAGATGATATTCACTACTGCATCATTTTAACATTTTGTTGATGACACTTCACTCTTCTTATGAACTAAGCTTCCTGTGTATAATTCTTGCATCCTCACAAATGCAATTCAAGATGTCTAAAAGCAAAGCATCCAGTTCAAATGAGTTGACTAGGGCTTCTAGCAGTCAGAGAAAATAGAGATACCTCTCTAAATGGCAAACAATTCTGATGTTTGGAGCAAAACCTTCGTCTAGAAATGGCTGTACAGCTTAATCTAAGCAGCTAGCATTTTGAGGCAAGCAGAAGGAATTCCCCCATCTCACAAATAAATATTATTTCAGAAAATAACAGCCTGCTGCACAAGACAAAATAATAACACTGTAGAGAGCTTGGTTCATTTTCATAGGGCAAACTAATGCTTCTGTAGATTTTTTTTTTTCATTTTACATGAGCCTTTCTGTGGTTCCTTCAGCACAGGAGAAAATGGACTGGATGGAGATAGGGTCATAATGCTTTTTCAATTTTAACTCAGAACTACTTATCCACCTAAAATAGTAAAATTATCTCAAACTGATCTTTAAGGATTTTGCTGAAAAGTGGGATAGAGATAAATACGAATAAGCAACAGCACAGTGGAGCCATAGAATATCATATAGCATGACTAGAAACAATATTTGATCATTTCTGAAAAGCTATTTCTTAAATTAATCACACAAGCTTTGGGTACAAGTCTTATTGCTGTTTGGCAAAGATGTAGGTATAGTCTTATTTTATTATTTATATCTTACCTAAAATAATTAAAATAGACTATAAAATCAACTATCTGAACTCATGTTCAGTTAGACGGGAGCAAACAGATGAAATTGGTAGTAATTTTCTTCCCAAGAAATTTGCAGGCTGGAACAAAACTAACCAAAATAACTAAAACAAAAAAGGATTGCAAGAAATATACTGTATTATTAGCCACTAGCTTAGACCATTTTTTTTTTAGAACACTAATAAGTTATTGGTAGCTTCAGATAAGTTAACTGCTATTGTAACTTTTACAGTGACACAAATATAGCACTTTTTCTCAGTTTAATCATCTTAATTCCCATCTTTTGTCCACGCCCACCCATGCATCTCAGTTGAGAAACACGCGTTTTGCAATATAACAGTAGCTTTTAGTAAAGCATTAACTTTATTTATTTCAAAGTCTGGACTCTGAGGTAGAGTGAAGGCCTTCACCTCCCTTTGG
Organism: Campylorhamphus procurvoides; assembly: GCA_013396655.1. Taxonomy (NCBI): domain Eukaryota; kingdom Metazoa; phylum Chordata; class Aves; order Passeriformes; family Dendrocolaptidae; genus Campylorhamphus; species Campylorhamphus procurvoides. The sequence continues at coordinate 3,184,422 of WBMV01009291.1, read as the reverse complement.
CTTCCACAGGATGTATATCGGTGTTCCCTTATATGGCTGACTGATGTGTAAAAGGGATGGTATGGCACGTACCGTGTTTATAATATCCTGACCAGCCCTTTAATGCCAATCAAAGTTCTTTCATTTGGGTTCCTGAGCATTTGTGCATGGAACCACATGTATCTCAATATGCTCTCGAGGAATTTCAAGATAATTTGTTCCAGAAGAAATTGCATTATTTTATTGGGGTTTTTTTCTTCCTAGATATGTATGAGGAGCTTACACTTGACATTTGCATTTTGTTTTTTCAGTGTGAAGTTGTAAATTAGTCCCAGATGCCTTGCAGTTTCGGCATGGAGACTCATGAACTTCTGTAAAGCTTTTGATGTTCTCTCTCTGTGATTAAAAGACTATAATAAATCTACCCACAAAGAAGATGCTAAAAAGCTGAGGCTGACAGCTTCTAAAGAACAACTTTATTATCTCCCTAAAAACATGGACTTACATCGAACAGACAAACATGTGTTTGCTATAATTTCCCTGAATATCAGATTATATATAGGGAAATTTACATGGTATTTACATGGTATTATACCAAACACCCTCATCTTCTCTCAACACTCAATGGAGATGGAGGAGAAAATGCTTTTTCACATAAACTGGAATTAACTGCAGTATCATAAAATTGTGGTCAAAACTGAGCAAACTGTCAAGCACTGTTAAATGAATATGAGACATACGTGGGTATAATGATGAAAAAAGCTAATTTGGGAAATGTTTTTTAACACCATGTCTAGATTAAGAGGCCTAAATAAGGTCTTCCTCCTCATTTGTTCTGAAACATCTTCAAAACAACACCTTCAGAAAAGGCCAGATGACAACCCAGGAAACAACAAACCAGTCAGATTCTCTTTGGTCCCTGGAAAGGTCATGCAGCAAGTCCTCTCAGAACACATTTCTGGATGCAGGAAGAAGAAAGTGACAGGTAGCAGTCAGCATAGAATTACCAAGGCTCAGTCAGGCATGGCCAACCTGATTTCCATCTATGATAAAGCGACCGTGTTTCAGGCTGAGGGGAGAGGCCAGATGACTCCTATTGCTGCATTCAGCCAGGTGGAAGAGGGGGTTGTGCTAAGGTGTCACAGTCCTGTTTGGTCCTTGCACAAGACTTACAGTCTTTGTAATCTCTCTCTTGGTTACTCTCGATGCCCTTCACCTACATATAAATTGACTGCCCCTTCATCCCATTTATGAAGGTAGTAATAGAATATTTTACTACATTCTCATCTCCACTTCCTCTAAATGTATACACTGGCATTTGAAATCCTTCATGAGAGAGGATGAGCATAGGACCACCTTCAGGGAAGTCAACAGGTTTGTTCCTCTCTCCTCCCCAAAGCAGGAATGCCTCTGACTGCATTGGAGCAACCTGCGAACACTTGCACATATTACGATAAATCTATATTTTGCAGGTCTAGGGAATTTATCATTGACAATCCAAAAGAATCTATAATCTGTTGCTTCAATGCACCACACTATTTGCGAGTCTGTGTTCATGACAGCTCCTATTGAACTCTACCACAATTATAGTGTTAACATGGTAAACCATACCGTTGATAAATCTGTTCTGTGATTGTGAATGAGAACAAATTAATAGTGCAACACACACTATCAGTGCATCAGCAGACATGACCAGACTTATAATGACAAATTAGTTGCAGTCAGAAACTAGGCCTATCCACACCCAGCCTCTCTGATCTCTGAGGACTTTAGATGGAAGGCCAGGGTTTTTTTTTTCTGCCAAAATTCTATACTTTTAACACAAGTTCATACAGGTCTTCTTTCAAGACTGAGCATTGGCCAGTATAGCCCGTGGTGTGGTTTGTCAATCTGCCATTGCCATGACCATGATCCAGAGTAGTTGATATCCTTTGATTGTTTATTTTCTATGGATTCACTTTTTCATGTTATGTAAAACCAAAGCCCTAACAGAAACATTGTTGGACAAAGGAATAGAAGGGCCATTGGGAAAAATTAACACCCTCAAAGTCCCCCAGGTGAGAAACTGGGAACAGGCTGGGGTGGTAAGAAGAATAATTATTCTCTGTAGTCAGGCAAATGTTCCCACTGTCCCCACTTGGGAGTTGGATTTTCATGGGAAATATTCCTGAGAATGTGCTTTAGACATAGGTCAATATGAGGCTTTCACAATCCCCACTAATACTTCCTTTCAGGTTATACTGTCACATTCATGTGAAAGAAAATCCTCACTTTAAGCAAATACTAGAAACCTGCCCAGAATTTCATCTCATCTACTTTGGGTCTTTCCCTTTTTTCCATGTACATCCATTAGCTATTAACTGAAAAAGATCCCATCACCTCCATCAGTGGAGCACAGAGTACCCAGTACTGCATTGAGAGCTCTGTAAGGGGCAATACCTGTTGCTCAGCTGTTATTTAATGTTTTCATTCTTGAAGTAAAATACCACATATTCAATTTTCAAGGACCTTTTGTTATGCGGACTCAAACCCTCACTAAAGTCAAAGTGCCCACAGCACATTCAGTGACCATTCTCTCTTTTCTATACATATGCCTCTCTGCAGCAACAGGCACTCAGAAAATACACAGTATGTGTGAACTTAACCCAGTCCTGCTGCGGCGTGTGGTCATGTTGACATTGATATGGTTGTGCCAGAGTGATGTTGAAACAGGGCTGATTTTGCCAGCATACTGGCAGTGAAGTACAAAGTGGTTCTGTCACCCCTGAGAGGATCAGTCGGGTCTTTCATATGCACAAAATCTGTTAAACTGAATAGAAAACCTTATGAACATGAAGATGCTTGTGTAAACATTTGCCAGCTATGGTCTTAAATCTAGAAGCAAGGGCAGAAGCCTCAGGACACAACTCAGGAAATTTAAGACATACAGATTCTGGAAATGTCCTGTCTTTTTGGTAGCTTAGTTCTGATTCATCATCTTGTGTTTTGTACTTCATGTAAGAAATGACAGCCATTTTGCGCATTTATTTGGTAAAGAACTCTTTTTTCTCATGACTTTTATTTGACTTGTTTACTGCAATTTTTTTCTTCTGTCATTTAATTTCTCACCAGCTTTCTTTTCTGTTCATATCTAGATTTTTTTCCATCTTTCTGAAGAGGATTTGTCCCCTACTCTCTTTATCAGAGACTTTTTATCATTTCCATTGCTCAAAGTTGAACTCTCTTAAATTTCTTATGGTTTATCAATATCCTCCTGTAGTCAAGTGCTTAGAAGTGCATACAGCTATTCAACTGCAATTTTTCCTAGAGACATATAAAAAAGAATCATTATTCTCTGCCCTTATAAATAAGCTGAAAGACACTGTCTTCTGCAGCAGAAATCACAGTGCATACTCATACTTAGCATGTTTAATTTGTTATCTACTATCAACTCCAAAATTAATAAGTTATTAGTAATTTTAGAACTCCCAGGACCCTCTGGGACTTTTCCCTTTAGATATAAGCATCAGCTTCATTAATGCCATTAAAATTTATTCATCAATCTTTAATGTTCTGTTAAATTCCTCTCTACGTTCAAAGTTAGAATTAAATATGTGTATGAACAATGTTCATTTCTGACTGAGTAGAGGCCCTCCAGGAACTGACGAATTTGACATTTAGCTGAAGAATGACAGTCAGTCCCTTGCAGCAAGCTCAGTTATCAGTTAGATTATGAATTTTGGAGGGTGAAAATTATTGGTTGTTTTTCTTTATTGTGATCTTTCATCTCTGATGTCAAGGGGAGTTGTGCATCTGGTGTCAGTGAATTGATACCAGGAATTCATGTTATCTTTTAGCTTCAGTAATGAACTTTATTCATTATATAGCAGGAGATGCAGTAGGACCCATGTTTTTTGGAATCATTAAATCTGCATGGGCTGGTAATATAAAAGACGTTATTGTTCAACCACAATCTCTTAGACTGGGTAGGAAACATCCATTGACTCTCCAGCTCTTCTCTTAAGACAGAGGTAAGATGACATAATTAATTCAGTGCTAAAATCTACCCAAGTAATAAAGTCTTCGATTGTTCTGATTTTATTAGGAAGTACCTCTGCACACAGACTGGAAACAGTCCCTTAGCTACTGCATGCTGAAGCCAGTGGTTCTGCCTACCAAGGACTGGGGAACAGCAGCAGAAACACTGTAGAAGTTGAAAGATTCTGACTGTTGCATCTAACAGCAGCTTGGATTTCCTGGACAAATTTCACAGGGACCTGTTAATTCCCCTTTTGCCCTTTTGTCTAGAAACCACATTCAGCAGTCACCTCCAATGGTGAAGAGATATTGGGAAAAGTGGGATATGGGAAAAGCCTTGCCAGCGTTCCCCTAGGATCCATCTCCAGCTGTTACAGAGAGAGGTACCACATCAGGGGCTGTCAGCACATGCTGCTGTGGAGCAGTGGCAGGTTGCAGTTCCCCTGAGGAACAAGTTTCCCCTCTGGAAACAAGGACATGCTGCACTGCAGTGAGAGGGCTCTGTAAAGGTGAGAGGTCTCCCATCTCTAGCGATGTAATTTCTGAAGTGCTGAAAGAAAGCAATTGCTAACAATTTTCTGGAAGAGAAACAGCACACGAGTTATTGATTGATTCTTACTGTCAGGTAATCTGAGCACAAACTTTCTGTGAGGAAAGGCCAAAGTGTCAAATACACATTTCACCATTTTTGAGAACATCTACATCAAACTGATGACGGGCAGATCTAGAGTCCCCTCACTTTATGTAATATATGCTTCCAAAGTTCAATAGCATTGTCATATAATTCAAGTGTTTGCTTCAATCATTATTCATAACTTCTGTTAGCTCTGGAGTTGGGAAAATAATGAAAATATTATTCATAGAATGTATTAGTACCCAGATTCCATGAATCTCATTGAACAAATTATTCAACTATTATTATCTCCCTCTTCCCCCTCACTCCTCCTCCCTTTCCCCAGGGATTTTCAGATGACTACCCATAAGGAGGAACAGGTGCAGATGCAGGTGTTGGCCTGAGATGGAGATGCTGCAGATGCCCTGTATGACCCAGGTGCATGGATGTGAACATTCAATGCACAGTGTGGGTGGTTCCTTCATTTCATTCTATGTATGGGACCCCAAAAGATATTTCTGTACAAAAGCCCAAAATGACACCAGATCACATCCTGAATAATATTTAAATAAATACATTCTTCAGAGCAGATTGTGTTGGAGGTGGTTATGCTTGTCGCTCCCCAGGTACGGATGCAGCTGCAGCAGCTTCTGCTTGGTGTCTGCAGCTGAGTTCTGCTCTTGATGCTTCTGTGAAGGCATCGTGCAGGATTGGGTCAGTGCTTTTCTGAATTTGTTGTGGCAGTAATGGAAGCTGTGCTGTCTTATAAATGATGTCTATTAAGATAATTTTATAAGCTCAAGGCTTAAAATTTAGACTGTTTGCAGTTATTAAAGTTGAATTCTTCATCCCCTCCAATGAAGGAGGATTTAGGACAGGACTGCACCCTGCACTCCCATGTGGAAGTATCTTGGAGTTATGGGTTTCATCTGTTTGCAACCAGGAAGGTCCTTGCAACAGTAATCTGTCCATACCTGCTGAAGTGTGAGAAAAGACCTGAGAGCCACATGCACCTTATGGGGTAGTCTGATCAAGAGGGCACTGACCTGAAACTACTAGTACCAATCTACTACAGGTCACCTCTATGGTCAGGTCCCAGCATTACTCCTCCTTTTCATCTTGACTGTCCAGGTGTCAGGAGCTTTGGGTAGAGGCCTCTTCATAGCATCTTGTATAAGGTGAAATACTGAGAGTTACACCAAGTTCTGCTCCCTCTCACAGTTCAAAATGAATTTTCCCGAATTTTCCCTAAGCTTGTGTGCCTACAAGGCAGGTGCCTGCAGACAGGCTCCCTTTGGAGTTCAGTGGGGTACTTACCTGATGAGAGAAACTGGAAAGCCTGAAGCACTTCCTTTTGCCCTTTTGGAAAGGTGCAGACAGGACAATTGCATCCCTGTGGCACCAGTTTCTCTCCATTGTCTGCACGGAGACCAGATCAAAAACAGACACCCACTCCTGCTCTGTGGATATGAAATGTTTATCCTGTAAACCTCACAGGTGTATGGCCTCAGTGGCCCCAAAGTCAGTCTGAGTCATATGTGTCTGCGGGAATATGACCACACTGCAGGGGACCAGGGAGCTACAGGTGAGCCCATAGCATCTCTCTTGAGGGACTAACCCTGTAAACTTTGCTGCTTGTAAATGAACCTTTTTTACATATTTGCCGCAGTCATTACCACTGAGATAGAACTGTCTTAGCAGAAAAAGTCCTTAGTGCTCAGCTTATAGCATCCCTGTTTTCCACACTCTGCTTGAAGTGTGTGATAGATGACAGCTGCCCAGGAGCCTTCTCTATCTCCATGTAATCAACACTAGGTACAAGTGTCTGTTCAACACTGCAGGTCTCAGGCTTGCAGAAGCTAAGCCACGTTTGTGGACAAGAGCACTAGCCTGCAGGAGTTCTATGTTGCCTTTATTGCTCCCCCTGATCATTTACAATTTACATTTCAAAGTCTGTCTATAACAAGTGATGTTCACTTTGTCTTAGCTCTCTGTAGCCTGGTCTTCTCCCCTCCCCCTTGCCTATGAACAGGGCATACTCCTTATGCTATTTCCCTTGGCATGCTGAGATGTGAGCATAACTGCTACTCACCCCAAAGCACTGAGTGATTTATCTGAGGGGAAAATATTGCCAAGGCCATTTTCACCATCCAATTTGTAAAAATGTCTTTTTCTGAAGGCTTAGTTATCCATTATCCAACTGTCACAAACATTTCCATTATGCCCTTCTGCCTGTGGCTGGTCTTAGGCTTTGGTTCATCTGCCTCTCCCTTCCTCAACTCTTGGTTTGTGTAGGATGCTTCAGAAACTCCTATTATTTCTATTTCTGAGCACTGGGTCAGGTCAGCGGGGGCGGGGAGAAACAGTGTGCATGTTTACACATAGGTATATGTTTCACTTGTACTCTTATAAATGTCAGCTTGAAATCCATATGTAAGTGCTTTGCAGAAATAAAGTTGTAGGACAAAAGTAAGGTGAAATGTGAGTTACGAGGCTGTGGAGATGGTGCAGCATCCCAGGTCCTCTGTACCATGGTGTAGCCCATCTGTTCTGCCCTGACAGGAGATTTCTCCCAAAGGAGAAGTGAAACCTGACCCCCGAGTTGCAAACCAAAGCACAGACTTTGCCTTTCAAGCTGTGACAGACTAAAACAAAACAGGCAGAATACACACAATAGACACAAACTCCTCTGAGTCTTCCATCCCAGACATTGCAAGTTTTCAAAGAGCTGTTGGTGGCTGCTCTCACCAATGCTGGTCCATGCTTTCACTGCCAGAGCAGTGCATGAGGACCCTACAGACAACAGCATCATCTGGCAGCTGTGCAATGTTCCCAGCCTAGGGACTCAGGGAACTTGCAGAAAAAAGCAGAAAATATGTTTCTTACCTCCCTTTTAAATTACTGCTCACTTCATAGAGAACTGTTTGCAGAAGGTGCATAGAATGAGCACTGTCAGTTTGCCTAGTGAGCTCTTCTTGACATGTCACTACAGGGTAGATTTTACTGAAATGCTTCTTTCAGGTATAATATGGGTAGAATTGCTCATCACACTCACTAACTTCAGCTGAAGAAAGGATACAACTTGTCTGGAGATGCCTTCAGTGATGAGTGTCTGCAAAGGGGGCTGGAAGCACAACCCTTGGAATGTCACCCATCTTTTTACCTTGGCATATTTCAGTGCATGCCTATAAGCTACCTTCATGCTCTGATTAAAATCTACCATGAAGCCACTTTGAACACCTTATGGGTGTCTCTTCCTTCATGAGAAGGGAAGTAACCTCAGTAGGGCAGTAAACTGGACTGGAGGGCTGCACATGGGCCCAAAGAGCAGATTAAAAACCCCTGGCTGACCTGAATGGACCACATCTGGATCATGGGTGTGAATGCACAGCAAGTGTCTTCTCAACCACATCTTCCATCACAGGACAAGGAGCCTATCTGGACCAGTGGAGCTCCAAAGCTCAATATTTGTCTTCTAGAGCTCAGCAGGAGGCACACAGTGAGATAAATGTTTCCCCCAGCACAGCTGTCTGTCCTGCTGCGGTGCAGGTTCAGACTGTATCGCAAGCTATGGGTTTGAAATGCAAATTGCTGCATCTGTGCAAGAGCTGCAAGGTTCAGACCACGGTCCTCCAAGGGGACCCCCAGAGTAGTTCCCAGGACGGAGCTGCAGGTATGTGGCTGGTTCCATCCAGCCTCAATGAGCCATGATGGTTCCCTCCCTCTTGCAGCCTCCACTTGAATCATGAAATATCTGCCCAGCCTGGGACCTGCCTTCATGCTGTTCAAGGAATGCCTGTGGCTGAAGGAGCTCTGCTTTGCTACCCCTGTCCAGTCCTGTGTGAGAGCTGAGGCAGCACCAGGGCAGCTTGTACCCTTTCTTTTCCTGTAAGAGCTCCTCTGTGCTCTGTCACAAGGGAAAAACTGCTCAGCTCAAGGAGTTTAAAACAAATCAGGATCGAAGCAATTTTTAGCTTTTTTTTTAATGACATATAATTAACTGGCAATCAGTGAACAGCAGGTGCAGGATCAATATCAGTAACATGACAGAGAAAGCACGACACTAGATGCCTATGAAATATTAATAAAAACCTACAAAACTGAAAATAGACTTTATAGCTAACCTCCCAAAGCTCTAATCCCACTTATGTGCATACCACCTCCTCATAGGCTACCTGGTCACCAGCATTATACCCCTCTCCTGGAAATGGGGATTCCCCTACTCTCATACCCCTCCTGTGAAAAGTGAGTGCTGCTCATGCCCACACCAGCAACAAAGACCCCCTTGGGCTAAGACACATGCACTGCAGGTGTGCATCTTCACTTCAGCATCCCATGCCATGCCCCACTAGAAGAGAATAGGAAAGACTATTTCAGTTGCAAGGGACCTACAATGATCATCCCATCCAACTGCCTGACCTCTTCAGGTCTGACCAAAATTTAAAGCATGTTATTAAGGGCATTGTCCAAATGCTTCTTTAATTGCTGACAGATTTGAGGTATCCACCACCTCACAGGGATGCCTGTTGCAGAGTTTGAATACTCTCTTGGCAAAGAGATACTTGTTAATGTCCAGTATGAAGCTCTTCTGGTGCAACTGTCAACCATTCCCACCATTTTGTCACTGAATACCAGAGAGAAGAGCTCAGCACCTCCCTCTCCACTTCCCCCTCTTGGGAAGCTGTAGAGAACAATGAGGTTGCCCCTTAGCCTCCTTTTCTCCAAACTAGACAAGTGCCAAGTCCTGAGCCGCTCCTCACAGGACATTCCTCCCATGCCTTTCACTAGCCTTTTTGCCCTCTGCTGGATGCATTCAAGGGCCTTCATATTCATCTTAAATTCTGAAGCGTGGAACTGCACATGGTACTTGAGGTGAGGCTGCACCAGTACTGAATACAATGGGACAATCCCATCTTCTGCCTGACTGGTGATGTTGTGCCTGATGCACCCCATGATGGGGTTTGCCCTCATGGCTTCCAGGACTCACCAATGACTCACACTGAGCTTCTGCCTACCAGCACCCTCAGTTCCCCCTCTGTAGAGCTGCTCTCCAGCCACTGTCTCCCAACTTGTACTTGTGTCCAGCATTACTCCATCCTAGGTTCAGGATCTGCCATTTGGACTTGTTAAATTTCATCCCATTAATTGCAATCAAATGCTCCAGTCTATCTAGATCCTTCTGAAAAGCCTCCTGTCTCTCAAGAGAGTCAACAACACCTCCCAGTTTGGTGTTATCAGCAAACTTGCTAATGGTGTATTCAGCTCCTGCATCTAGCTTATTGATAAACATATTGAACAAAACTGGCTTTCACAAAATCTCACAGATGTAGCCCCCATCACTATAACACTTTGAGCACTTTCAGCCAATTCTTCACCCAGCACACCATGAACCCCCTCATCCCACAGCTGGACTACTTGTTTAGAAGGATACTGTGGGAGACAATATCAAAAGCTGTACTAAAATCCAGAAAAACTATGACCGACCACTCCCTTCCCTCCATCCACTGTTTCTGTGTCTCCCCCTTTTCTGCCATCTCTCCTCTCTGGCATGGAGACCTATCTTGTTTCACTGCCTTCTTCCTCCTACCCAGAGCTGACCAAGCCCTTTTTCCCTACAGCCATGTTATGCTATTCTTTACATGTCTCTAGAGCCTGGTCCTGTGTCTTCTCTTCCCCTTCAGGGAAGGATTCGGTCATAGCCATATAAAAGTCTCTTGGGTGAGGCTAGCTAAGTATATCACACTCCTGGAAGATGTCAAAAATGCTTTCCCTTCCCAGATTTACAGTCTTCCAGATTTCAGAGAAAACAAAGTAGAATTCTGTCCATTTTTGCCCAAAATGTACTCTTTGAACCTGTAAAAGAAATTGGAAATGCTGTTGAAAAAGTATTCTGTCATAGAGACCAGAGATGTGGCCAGAAAAGGATGATCAAGATTTGGCCAGATCAGTCAGTTCCTACATTTGCTATTCCCTTGAATTCTCCCTCTCCCTTTAGCCCCCATTCCTTCAGACTGGGCTGATTTTCAGAGGGTATTTTTGGTGAGTGTGGGGGTGTGGGTGTGTGTGTACTTACTGCTGTAACTGTAGTATTAAAGAACCAGGATTACCATTCAGCCGTATACTGCCAGGCATTTGACTACAAACACACGTGGTCTGCATTTCTCATCAATACTTTCTATTACATTTTCTTAGTTTTATTCCCAACATTGTGCCTTAGTATACTTTGTTCTTGTCATGATTTTTTTAAAGCAAATTCCCAAATGCAAATGATTAGGGTGAAATTGAATTAGGTAGCAATGGTAAACTGGTCAATTCTCAATTAACAGTGTTAGCAGAAAATGCTGGGTATTGCCACGCAGCTTGATTTGTGTAAATAGGTCACAGAACAACTTTTCTGTAGGTTTCTGGAGCAAAAGGCATTTGCCTCACGGTGTGATGTTCCTCCCTCAGTGTCAATTCAAACAGAAGACAATTCAAAAGGCACTTTTAGAGCTTATCCTATTTTTGGATGATTTCATACAGTTTGACATAATTTGTATTTAAAGGGGATGGATATCGCCTATTCGCATAAGTGAACACTGTGTAATGTACATGGCCTTCTGCAGCAGATGTGTGACTAAATCCCATGTGCATTGTGACCAACTAGGTAGGCAGACGGCACAGATGACTGCTGCTGCCTGGTATTATTGGTTGCACTGAGTAAGTTCTCTGAAACATGCTCACACTGCAGCTGAGGCATCCACCTACTTCTTCTTCCCTTTTTATTTCCACCTATTGTACTGTTCTGTCTGAAAGACTGCCAGCTCTAACCCCAGCCCTGCTCCTGATAGGCATTAATTATCCATGGGTGGTCTGGAAGCAGCACAGCAGATGCTGAGAAGCATAGTTGGCATGGGTGGCTCAGAGGTGGTGAAGGTGCTGTGGTGCCACAGAGACATAGAATTGTCAGGGCTGGAAAAGACCTTTAAAATTATTGAGCCTATTGTTAACCCGGCACTGCCAGGTCCAGCACTAAACCATGTCCCCAGGTGCCACATCTCCACATCTTTTAAATGTCACCAAGTATGGTGACTCAACTGTTTCTCTGAACAGTCTGTTCCAATGCCTTTTCCATTAATATATTTTCCCTAGTACCCTATCTGGACCTTCCTTTTTTGCAACTTGAGTACATTTCCTCTTGTCCTATTTCTTGTTAGCTGGGAGAAGAGACTTTTGTCCACCTCCCTATAATCTCCTTTCTGGTAGTTGTATAGAGCAAGAAGGTCACCTCCGAGCCTTCTTTTCTCCAAGCTAACCAGCTTTGTTGCCCTTCTCTGGACATGCTCCAGCTCCTCAATGTGTTTCTTGTTGTGAGTGGCCCCTAAAACTGGACTCAGGATTTGAGATGTGGCCTCACCAGTGCCCAGCACAGGGGTACGATCACTGCCCTGGTTCTACTGGCCACACTGTTGCTGGTACAGGCCAGGATGTCACTGGCCTTCTTGGGCACCTGGGCACACTGCTGGCTCATGTTCAGCTGCTGTCAACCAACACTGCCAGTTCTGTTTCCACCAGGCAGCTTTCCAGCCACTCTTCCCCCAGCCTGTAGTGCTACATGGGGTTGTTGTGACCCAGGAGCAGGATGTGGAAATTGTCCATGTTGAAACTTATATAACTGGCTTTGGCCTATTGATCCAGCCTGTCTAGATCCCTCAGTAGAGCCTTCCTTCCCTCAAAGAGATCAACACTCCTGCCCAACTTGGTGTCATTTGCGAGTTTGCTGAGTGTGCACTTCATCTCCTCGTCCAGATCATCAATACACATATTAAAAAGAACTCACCCCACAGGTCTTCTTCAGCTATGAGGATAGTCTGAGAGCCATTCCTCTCCTGAAGTGCAGCCTGTTATTTCATACAGCCAGGGACAGCTCAGGCAAGAAAGAGGGTCTCAGTTGTTAATTGTTTTTCCTTTCTTCCACTGCAGCAGGAAAATCCTATCAAAAGTAAGTTAATTATTTAAATGCCTTTTCCATTTGAATTGCTCATTCAGAGCTGTTTCTTACACCTCAGTCACCCTGAGGCTTTTTCTGCTCTGAGCAAACCTGTCATGGTTTTATATTATTTACCAAATAACACTGCTGTTGACCACAAATTTATTAAAGATCTACTGGAGACAAAGCAGCCACTGCATTACAATTCGATTTTAGTCTGCACTGACTTGAAAATGTATTGTGCTGGAGATAATCGCACCGATGGCAATTATGGAAACTGAAGAGGATCAAACAGAGTAATAGGGATACAAAAGGAAACCTGCATTCTTTTAATGTTACCCCCCATGCATGCGAATGCTTCTCTTTTATTTTATTTTTAAAGCTGTTTCAGATTACATAGTAATTACAAATTCAAAAGGATTTTTTCTCACAAAATGATCTGATCTTAGCCACTCTCCTGAGTAACATTGGAGCAGCTTCCCAAGGCTTGCAGTTAAGTACAGAATATGGTGTAGTTCTTTTTCTGTTCAGGTCTTGACCCTGAGCCTTCTGCACAGATCAGAACAGATGATAACAATGGCTCCTTCCGGTTTTATTTTCCAAGACAAGACATAAATAAAATATCTTTGGGCAGAAAGATGATTGATCTGAATATTACTAAAGGATTATTATAAATTAAATCACTAGCCAACTGACTGAGAGTGCAGGGAAGTGTCAGGATAATTATGTAAGTTAGTTATCATTTATAGCTACCCTAGAAGATTTGTCCTACCACCTAGGATGAAAAATCAGTGCTAGTGACTATGGCGTGACTTTGGGAGGTGTGAAACAGTGGAATGGTGCCCAAGGAGCGTATGTAGTGGCAGCTGCAAAAACACTGCGTGAGGAAAGGTGATTAATAGGCACAGGAAGAGCTTTCACTTTAGATCTGCATCAATTCTGCTTAAAACCTCTAGGCAAGTAGTGAAGTCTGTGGAGCACACAGGACTCCATTTCCTTGCAGAACTTGCATATGGAGACTTCCGAGGGTGTGTGTTTACTCATTGTTGGAATTTGGTTCAACAAGGATGAACAGAGCAGAGAGAGGCAATCGCAGATAGCATTTCACTGTGAGCTTCTTCCAGGAAAATTGCACTGCAAGATCACCTTGAAATTAGAGTTTTTCCATTTGCTTCAATGGGCCCAAGTCCATTTATCATGTGCACTGAGAGTCACTGAAAGGAAGAAGGGCTGCCCATGTGCCCTGTCCAGAGCAAGCTCAAGCACGTAAGCAGTGTCAGTGGAGAGAGGAAGGTAGTAGGTGAGGTTTAAAAGTCCCTAAGTCATCCAAATAAATTCATCCCTGTGTACTGCATTTGTAATTAAATTATTCCAAAACCAGCTGTTCTGAAATATACTGCCATATATTTTCCTTGCAGCTTCTGTAAGACTGCTACTCTTTTTACATAGAGTTACAAAGAAGCATTTCTCTCACTATTATGCTGAATATTTACCAGAACTGTTCTATACTATACTAAATGAAAGTTATAACAAAATGCCAATCTTGCACCTTGCAACTTCTATCTTGCTTGTTTGTCAGCAAGGTCAGTACATAACTAGAGCCTCTTCAAGCTCACATCAAGTCTTGAGACTCACTTCCGTGCCCTTTGAGATGCCTGAAAAGTTAAACTCAGCCCCTTTTCTTTTTCTTTAGCATTCCCGATCAGGTTCAAGGATCAAATTCTTGGAGCATCATATTCCATGAAATTGAAATGGACAAGAAGTTTCTGTTCAGGAATTCTCTGTCTCTATTTGTCTTTGGAAGCACATTTATATGTCATATGTGCCAATCTACAGACCTCTTAGAAAATATCATTAACAGAAAATAATATTGCAAGAGAGAGAACCCATTGTTTATCATACCAGTATACTGTGTAACAGACAAATTAATCACCTAAACAAAACAAAAATATGAGTAACATGTTAACATTAGTTTCATAAATAGGTGTCTCATTATCTATTTTGAATGATGTTTTTGTGTTTTTGATCACATGAAAAATGGATGTCCTTTATGTCTTCTATGATAAAGGACAGTATCTCTTGAAAGATCATTGGGGATTTACAGAACATGATTATATGCCCATAGTAAACAGTACAGCAAACACCAGTACAGGATGAAGAGCCTTCCCTGTGTTCAACATGCCTTGCACCTCTTGAAGGGGATGTCCCACCAGCTGCTGTGATCCACAAAGCCTTTGCAAGCATCAAAGATATCTTCTCTTTGGCTGATGAAATCTTTTCTTTCACACTTCTCTGAAATAAACTGTGTGAAAGAAAAATAGAGGAGAAAGATAAAGAGAAACTCAAACTTCCATTCTCATTTGTGCTCTACTGATTTATGTTGCCTTGTTTCTAATATTTCTTCCATTGCTTGGAACTGGCTCTAACTGCTTGGCTGCTTCCTGTACACACTTGTACAAAAGGCAGATTTGGTGTTTTTACTCACTGTAAATGTCTGTGTTGGACTGGATATGTATTCCTATGCATCAAAGCCTTCTGGGTGGAATTGAATTTGAAGATATAAAAGCCTTTAATTATATTAATATCATCAGTCATTAATTAGCAAGATATTTTTCTGCTTAAAGAAAGGGATCAGAAACACATTGTAAGCTTTTGCCAGCTTATGCTCTTCATGCAGAGTCTTATTCAGTGTGATTTAATTTATACAGTCTCTGTGGTTCTTTCATCATCAGTAACTATTTATATTTATGCTTTAAAGAATAAATTGTAAAATGTATCTTTTGTCACAGAAATCTTGACAGTGAGCAGGCAGCTGTGCACCAAGATCCTTCCTGCCAGCCTGATATTGCTGCTTTGCTCTACCCTGTATTGCCTCCTAATTTATACATACGTTATTCATTTGAGACAGAGGCTTTTGATACTTGTTTTTATACAGTACCTAACACAACAAGCTGATGCTCTTACTGAAGAGAGAGGCACTATATCATGCTGGGATTGGAAAAAAGGGGATTTTTTTTTTCCTGGGTTTTCATCTGTCTGACTTTCCAATGACTCCATTAGGAAATGAGGCACTATGAACACACACACAACACACACACAGGTGAACCTTTGGATTACTACAGATGGGTTAGCAGCTAGGTTTGTACAAGGATGCTTACTGGCTCTGGATCATAGCAGCTGAGCCTCATGTATTATCACTAAGCAAGATTCCAAGAGATGATTCTGAAATAACAGGAGCTGGGAACATACAGGGGAGTGAAGAAATAGTATTATGCATTTCAAGATATGCTGTGTGTGAATGTATTTGTGGGTTGTCTTTGTGCATTTCATTTGCAGTAAGATAACTCTATTGATATGAAATATTCAGGGCAGAATCAGACACTTAAAAATTACTCTAAATGTGTTTTTAAAAAAAGCAGCAGAGAAGCAGCAGGAAAACATTTGATTTCTTCCTCTCTCCCTCTCTGTATAACAGAAGAGTGATCTGTGCACGGCTGTCATACCTTTACTCCCTTTGATGCCAGATTGGCAGCAGGGGAACTCCAGGGCTGTGGCTCTGGAGGCCACCAAAGGCCAGTTAGTGTTTAGTAGTACTTGCCACCAGTTCTCTCAGCCGTGCATTGAAGGCCTAGGCTTTCTGCACAGACAACAGGACCATGGAGATGTGAGCACCCAACTGCACAGCTATGGCTCCATCAGGCTTTGAATAGACATGTTAGGACTCAAAGAGGGACTTTTACAAGATCACTTGGTTGACCAGTGGTTGACTGTCAGTGATAACACTGTTGACAGCGGACAATGGTTGACGACCATCCTCAGCTTTGCCCGGTGGATTTGCTTATCTGGCAAGGCTCTTGAAGCCCACTTCTTTATAAACAGTCCTCAGCTAACTCAAGACATACATTAACAGTCCAACTGATGTGTGTGTTCAGTATTGTCTCCTATTCTGTGTTCTCTGCTAAGATTGATCAAATGCCTGAGACACTGCAAAAGTAAGCTGGGAAAAAGTAATGAAAATAGCAGAAATTTCTCCTTTTCCCTACCACCCTGTCCTCAAATCAATGCAGGAGTGTTCACAAACTTCATCCTTCCATTTGTGATGTCTGATTCAGCCATTAATCATAGCTCAAATGAAAAAAAGACAAAAAACCAAAAAAAAACCCAAAAAAACCAAAAAAAACCCCCACCAAATCAACACACAAAAACAACCCAAATCACACAAATCCACAGGGGTTTTCTCTTGTGATTTCTAAAGCCTCGCCAAAATCCTCTGCAGTTCTGCCATCTGTACCATAGATTTTGTCTATGTATGTCACTGTGCCAATGACAGGGCAAATGTACCTCATCAGTGGTGATCAGTGGTGGAACTGAAAAAGAAGGAATTATTGCACACCTGCAACATATTCTGAGTTAGACACGTAAACCCTGAACACAACAAAATGATGGTGAATTATGTTAATTAGCTAGTTAATGGCAATGTGACTTACATGCCAAATTCATCTGGTGACTAGCATCACCCTTCTCTCAAGAAGGATGGTTTCAGTGTGTTTTTCAGGCTTGATTAATAATTTATTTGGCATCTGGAAATCACAGGAAAACAGCTCATATGGAAAGGGAGGATGTAAATAGTCTGACTCTTCCAGGCACTACCAGGTTATTATTCACAGCTAAAATACTATTTGTAAAATATTTGTGTATTTAATATTTTAAAGAGCAGCTCTAGCATTTGGGTCGATTTCAACATTCTCAAGGCAGAGGGGGCTGTGTATGTGCTAAAGATACTATCATCTGGAAGACGTGCTTTCATCGCCAACGGAACCAGCCAAAAGAGGATTTTAATATGCAAGGAAGCAAACACAAGAATAAGGGGAGATTAATGTGAGCTTAGTGCCTTTTGAATGAAGGTTGTCATCCACGGAAGACAAGAGGGACCTTTCCAAGCTGGGTCTGCAGTCACACACAGAGAACACACTCTGCCTACCCTAAACAGGGTATTGCTGGAGCTCAGGCCGGAGCATGTTAAATGGAAGATAGTAGCTTACAGGTTTTACTGCTGTACAGATGATATATTTCTGTCTTTCTGCAGTTATCACTCAGTGATGACCTCAACCAGATTGTGACAGCTTTCCTAATCATAATCTAGGAATTCACAAGCTAATACAACACAGTATTTAACCTACTTATAGTGCCATGCAAATTACTTGTACACTATCTGCAGTATTTCTTCTCAGAGTTGTAATTCTATTTACCAGCTGTGAGAGACAGAAAAGTTAATAATTAATGACTCAAACAACCATCCATTTGCAAGAGCAGCAGGGTACTTTGCTGAGGCCATGTTTGCACCCACCCCTCCTCTCCTCCCCCACCTGAAGGGGAGAAGGAGAGTGTTTTGTGTGTGGTGGCGAAACCGCTGATCCACACAAGACAGAGCAGGTGAACATCCAACACTGGAGGCTATAAGCTGGGGTTTGAGTCTCCCTGTGGAGGCAGAATAGTGCTTTTTATCATGCCAATGTCCTCCTTTACACAATTGACTCAGTGTTAAAATTCACCCCTCCCAGCCAGGGGAGGTATTTGAACATTTACATATAGGCCTGTTCATCCCTTCTGATGGGGCATAATTGGCTCAACTATGCTGACATGAGAGGCAGCTGTCATATCTTAGAAGGTGTCATAAACCATCAAAGACCCCCAAAGTGCCCGCAGACTCACTTTTGGGACCTTCGACCAGAGGATTAAGCATGATCCACAGTGTTGCAACAGTGTAAAACTCCCTGTCCAAGGGAGGTACTTGGGCATTGCCATGTAAGAGTATATTAAGCCATTGACTTTGTATTTCACAGGCTTCCCACACCCCGGATGAATCAAGACTGTGACCATCACTTCAAACCAATGGACATCTAAATTGCAACTATCAAGACTCATCGTTGGATCCTTGGGTGGTGCTATCTTTCTACTCTTATCCTTTCTTTCTCTTCATTTCTTTTCCTTATACATTTTCTTAAGCTATACCTTTATACTTTTATATTGCCATATTATTATAGATAATAACCAGCTACATACCACCCTTTCTTTGCAACCAACTTGTTCTTAAATAAACCTTACATCTATATATTTCTTTCTAAACACCGATCATTCAGTGTTGTTTCACCCTAATCCATCCCAAGGGACCTATTAACAACAACCTGAGTTACCCTCACCTTCAGGGGCAGGTTGTAACACCAATCACAGATTCTTGTGAGCTGTTAATAGGTCTCATTGTTTTATCAAGAGTTTTTTAATAGAAGAGGACATGAAAAGGGAAAGGAAACTGCTGAACGCTGAGTCACATTCAAGGTGCATTTTTTTCCTTTTTAAGAGNAAAAAAACCCCCACCAAATCAACACACAAAAACAACCCAAATCACACAAATCCACAGGGGTTTTCTCTTGTGATTTCTAAAGCCTCACCAAAATCCTCTGCAGTTCTGCCATCTGCACCGTAGATTTTGTCTATGTATGTCACTGTGCCAATGACAGGGCAAATGTACCTCATCAGTGGTGATCAGTGGTGGAACTGAAAAAGAAGGAATTATTGCACACCTGCAACATATTCTGAGTTAGACACGTAAACCCTGAACACAACAAAATGATGGTGAATTATGTTAATTAGCTAGTTAATGGCAATGTGACTTACATGCCAAATTCATCTGGTGACTAGCATCACCCTTCTCTCAAGAAGGATGGTTTCAGTGTGTTTTTCAGGCTTGATTAATAATTTATTTGGCATCTGGAAATCACAGGAAAACAGCTCATATGGAAAGGGAGGATGTAAATAGTCTGACTCTTCCAGGCACTACCAGGTTATTATTCACAGCTAAAATACTATTTGTAAAATATTTGTGTATTTAATATTTTAAAGAGCAGCTCTAGCATTTGGGTCGATTTCAACATTCTCAAGGCAGAGGGGGCTGTGTATGTGCTAAAGATACTATCATCTGGAAGACGTGCTTTCATCGCCAACGGAACCAGCCAAAAGAGGATTTTAATATGCAAGGAAGCAAACACAAGAATAAGGGGAGATTAATGTGAGCTTAGTGCCTTTTGAATGAAGGTTGTCATCCACGGAAGACAAGAGGGACCTTTCCAAGCTGGGTCTGCAGTCACACACAGAGAACACACTCTGCCTACCCTAAACAGGGTATTGCTGGAGCTCAGGCCGGAGCATGTTAAATGGAAGATAGTAGCTTACAGGTTTTACTGCTGTACAGATGATATATTTCTGTCTTTCTGCAGTTATCACTCAGTGATGACCTCAACCAGATTGTGACAGCTTTCCTAATCATAATCTAGGAATTCACAAGCTAATACAACACAGTATTTAACCTACTTATAGTGCCATGCAAATTACTTGTACACTATCTGCAGTATTTCTTCTCAGAGTTGTAATTCTATTTACCAGCTGTGAGAGACAGAAAAGTTAATAATTAATGACTCAAACAACCATCCATTTGCAAGAGCAGCAGGGTACTTTGCTGAGGCCATGTTTGCACCCACCCCTCCTCTCCTCCCCCACCTGAAGGGGAGAAGGAGAGTGTTTTGTGTGTGGTGGCGAAACCGCTGATCCACACAAGACAGAGCAGGTGAACATCCAACACTGGAGGCTATAAGCTGGGGTTTGAGTCTCCCTGTGGAGGCAGAATAGTGCTTTTTATCATGCCAATGTCCTCCTTTACACAATTGACTCAGTGTTAAAATTCACCCCTCCCAGCCAGGGGAGGTATTTGAACATTTACATATAGGCCTGTTCATCCCTTCTGATGGGGCATAATTGGCTCAACTATGCTGACATGAGAGGCAGCTGTCATATCTTAGAAGGTGTCATAAACCATCAAAGACCCCCAAAGTGCCCGCAGACTCACTTTTGGGACCTTCGACCAGAGGATTAAGCATGATCCACAGTGTTGCAACAGTGTAAAACTCCCTGTCCAAGGGAGGTACTTGGGCATTGCCATGTAAGAGTATATTAAGCCATTGACTTTGTATTTCACAGGCTTCCCACACCCCGGATGAATCAAGACTGTGACCATCACTTCAAACCAATGGACATCTAAATTGCAACTATCAAGACTCATCGTTGGATCCTTGGGTGGTGCTATCTTTCTACTCTTATCCTTTCTTTCTCTTCATTTCTTTTCCTTATACATTTTCTTAAGCTATACCTTTATACTTTTATATTGCCATATTACTATAGATAATAACCAGCTACATACCACCCTTTCTTTGCAACCAACTTGTTCTTAAATAAACCTTACATCTATATATTTCTTTCTAAACACCGATCATTCAGTGTTGTTTCACCCTAATCCATCCCAAGGGACCTATTAACAACAACCTGAGTTACCCTCACCTTCAGGGGCAGGTTGTAACACCAATCACAGATTCTTGTGAGCTGTTAATAGGTCTCATTGTTTTATCAAGAGTTTTTTAATAGAAGAGGACATGAAAAGGGAAAGGAAACTGCTGAACGCTGAGTCACATTCAAGGTGCATTTTTTTCCTTTTTAAGAGATTGAAGTTGCTATAGCTGAAAAGCTGTAGCTGCTGTGCTCATTCTTGGCTTTCGCAACCACAACATTCAGAGTGCCCAAGTTTATATACCTACGTCTACAAATTGACCTACAACAGTAACAGAAACCTAATGCTCTCTTCTGTTTATTTCACCCTGGCCTATACTCTTACTACTATTGTTAACCACTTTCAGGGGGTAACATCTATTGTGTTTAAACCAGATCAGCTTCCCCCGAGTTACATTCTGCACATATGTAGTTCAAGATACTGAAGAACAATTTGCCTGGGGTGGGAGGATGGACTAGATGATCTACCAAATTCCCTGGGAAGACTTGGTGTGCAAGCATGGTGGCTGGGGACAGTGCTGATCTGAGTAACAGAGTGCCCAGACACATGGCTCTTCTGCATCTTGCAGTGGCAACCTTAAAGACGGGAAAAGAAGCAAATAGGAGATGAGCAGTGAGTTTGTGGCAGCGCCAAGACTTACCAAGCAATCTGGTTGCTGTTCATTTACCCACTCTGCCTCTCCTGGCTAATGTGACAGCCTGACTGAAATTGTCGCTGAGGAAAGCAGTGCGAGTGTGCACAATGTGCTGTGATTAGAAAGGGCACTGCTGAAAAGAGGCGCATCAGATCAGTCGAGCAGAAGTCTTCTGTGTATTCCCTCTGCCTTTCCCCCTGAGAGGTACTTGCGGTTTATTCTCAGCTCCTTTGCTTTCAGTTCTAATGTTGCAGCTTGCACCTCTTCTCTAAAACGTAAAATGCTGTCTCTCTCAGTGCAATGGAGGCAGAGGGAGCTGATGTTCTTTCTTCTCCTAGGAGGATAAAAATGCCACAGCACTGATTCTGCATGGCAGGGAGGGGACAATCCAGCTCGGAATAACCAAAATAAGTCATACAGTTACTGAAACAGCAAACTGGGCTTGGTAGCAGACCCAGAACAGTTTGGTTGCATATTCATTCTCTGTTACTCCTCAGGTGCAACAGGGGATCAATGGCCAGGATTTGGTGTCCCTGAAACAAAGGGGCCTCATGCACTGTTTAGGGTCAGCTCATCTCCTTGTTGCACTTTACGAGTCCCGTCACCTGTTTGTGTTGTCCTCTCCTTAGTAACAATATCTTGGCTTGCAACAGAGCCATTGAGGCTGCCTGCACTTTGTCCCTCCCAGGGCACAGATGTGAATTAATCTCACGAAAGATCCTGCTGCTTCTGAGTGGAAAAAAAAGGAACTAACCCTGAAGAATGGGCAACCTACAAAGGTGCATAAACTCATTCAACAGTGTTGTGCACCCATCAATGTCTAGAGGGTCAGTGAGGAAAGCACGTGGAATTTGTTTAGATTAACACTGCAAAGCACAAAATTGAAGAAAAACACAGCCCGTCCCTGTTCTGTCAAAGTTCCAAATTCCTCCTTTTTTTGGTGGCAGGAAAGCAAGAACTTAGGAAATAGGATCAAGATTTGTGTGTTTAACCCCATTCAGCCTTCTGAAGGATGAGCTGTATTCCAAAGCAGACTTCTAGAATCTGCAGTCACAGCACTGATTGTCTGCATATTAATCCCTAATAAATATTTTCCAGGACAAATGGCACAGTTCAGAAGTTGTGAAGAGGAACAACATCCTGAAAAGCACTAAGAAGCAAGCAAGCAGATACAGCAGAAAATGCAATTATAGTAAAGACAGCTTTGAGAAGAGAGACCTTACAATCCAGGCTTACTTTAGCCTGCAGTAAGGGAAGATTAATAATGAACATAGATTGCTCAAATGAATCATATCATAATGGATGCCCTGAATGTCTTGTGATGGATGGCTAGACAGAATTTAGTGCCACGAACGCTGGTGATTGAACTGGCATACAAAACAGGTAGGAAGGAGGTTTCGGTCAGAGAAGGGCACAGGCAACATCTGTCAGTAGGAGGGCAAAACCCACCTCCTGGAGAACAGCCATATCCTCCAACCTGTGCTATGGCAGAGAAAACTGATGAAAAGGGAACAGTCAATGCTCGGACAAGGGCAGCTATGTCAGGCTGCACAGAGACTGATGGTTGTGTTCAGGAGCAATCTTTATCACCTGGAGCTTCAGTGTGGATAGTTGCAGTTATATTGGATTAGGAGCTTGCACGAAACTGCTTTTCTGCCCTGTAGCCTGCTCAACCCAAATAACATTTTGAATTTGCAGGTTGGGTAGAAGCCTGAGTATTCCATACTGATTCACTTTAGATAGGAGATAAGGCTCTTAATAGGTGCTTTGTATATAATACCTTTTTCCTGATACAGCAGTAGCTCTTCAATTTACTGTCTAAGGTAGCAAAGTTGGCTAACTGGCAACTGATAAATGCCATGTCTGCCTCCCTGGGACACCCATCCATTCAGTGCAAGCTATTGAAACATTGCTAGGTGGTGAACAAATGCCATACAGGGCTGGCTGACTGGATCAGAGCAACCACAGAGTTTCAGAGACTGCCTCCTCTCACCACAACCCCCTACCAGCCCCACTGGGGCCAGTTGTGTTCTTCTCCCATGTCTCTCTTCCCCATGCCATGAAAAATGTAGCCAACCCATTGGAAAAATGTCAGAGCCTGTGAAACTGGCAAGAGCTACAAAAAGGGGAGGGAGAAAAAGCATAGCAAATATTTTTCCTGCTCTGATGATAGGAACGATCTGAAAAAAACAACAAACCAAACAAGAAAAAAGAAACAAACCCCAACCCAACAACAACAACAAAGCAAACAGAAGGAGCCTCTCATTACCCTCCTTGCTGGATAGATGCAAAACTAATTAAAAAAGCAGCAGGAGAAGGGGTGTGACGCAAAATCTCACTGCAAAAAGCATGCCCCCCTTCCTCTATTTTTGCCACAATTTGTATACGTTTTGAAGTCCTACCCAGCACAAGCTGTAGGGGACAAACTCAAACAAGCTGCTAGACCTGGGACCAATGTTTCTGCAAGTATGAAGAAATGGTGACATTCCCAGCTGCACCATAACTGCTCTTTGCCTTCTGACTGCACCATAGCCTGGTAGCCATTGCAGCCATTGGTAATGGAGAAAGCAGTTTAAAAAGGGAGGAGAGTGCACCAGGAGTGTTTGGGTGCCGTTCCAATAGAGACACTTAAAATGACAATCAGACTCACGAGGTCAGTCAGCTCGTCATTGACCTCCTTTAGCTGGAACCTGTGTCAGCACACCAAAGGGGCAGAAGGAAGGAAGTTCATGCCCCTAGTCCTCTATTAAGTGTTAAGTAAACACATCCTTTCAAATTAATTCGTGGTCTGATGCAGCCTTTGCTTCAGGCATTGACTCTTTCTCATATCTTCTGTATTGAAGGTATGAAACAAAAGAGCAGCTGGAAATAAATGAAAAGTCTGAAAACTTTGCTCTGAAAAGCAACTTTACTAGACTATGCACTCCTCTATTCAGCAGATCTGCATCTATGTCAGTCAGATCCTCTCTCAAGTGATTAAAACGAGCTTTCACTAACAGAAGAGCTGACACAGCCCATAAAAAATATTTACATAATGCAGAAGGAGAAAAATTTATTCATTATGTTTCTCCTGTGATTAAGACTGTAATAGGAGCTGACCACTCAAATATTCTACTCCAAATAATTGGGGTCTGAGCCTGCACTCTCAGGTCAGGAAAGGGGCCATGCTGCCTGCTGTCCCACAGCTATCCCTGTTGTGTATCCTGCAGTTGCAGGGCCAGGACAGCACATCCAAAATGGAGGAGCAGAGAGGGAGAAAAGCCACAATAGATACCTGTGCTTTGGCCTTGGATGTTGTAAACACAGGCGAATTAGTAAATGCTGTGAGCACGTGGCCTGATGCATGCAGTCTGACCCTTGTATATAATTAAGAGCATCGTTAAATCCATATGTATCAGGGCTATGCAGCAGCACAGGAGCTGCTTTCCAGGTAGCACTCCAGGCCACTATCTTTTCCACAGCAGCAAATACGTCCATTTTCCTCAGGGGAATAGATGACAGTGCTGAGAAGGACAAACATGCAGCAAACTGTCTCACACATATCGTAAGTCTTTATTCGTCTTCAGCTCTGCTTTCCAGAGCAGGTGGATTTCACATCTTTAAAAGCCCTTTACTTCAGTTATCATTTATAACCCTGGATATGTTTACAGGTTTCCTTACTCCTTCTGTGCATGCTTAATTTGAATTTATTCTTGTGCTTCTTCCCTTCTTTCCTTCCACTCCTCCCTACATCTTCCCCTTCAGCAAACTTGTCCTGAGGAGAACAACCATTTTGGGGAAAAACCCCTTCCCTGATTTTATGAAGATGTTTCTACTGTATGCACAGTCTCTGCAAGTATTAGTGTGTCACTATATACTGTTTTATTGTTTTTTTAAAGCTTAGAACTGGGTGTCCACATCCTCTTTTGGAATTGTAATACATAGTCTGAATTTCAAGGTTGTGAATCTTGCAAATCTCTCTCTTTATAGATCTCACTGAGATCTGAAATAATGCCCCCAGACACAGGGTCAGGGAGAATAGAATAGAATGGAATCATTTCGGTTGAAAAATACCTTTAGGATCATCAAGTCCAACCACTAACCCAGCACTGCCAAGTCCCACTAAATCATGTCCCTCAGTGCCACATCTACATGTCTTTTAAATACCTCCTGGGATGGGGCCCAACCATTTCTCTGGGCAGCCTTTTTCCATTGCCTGAGAACCCTTTTTGAAATTTTCCCTAATATCCAATCAAAACCTCACCTGGTACAACTTGAGGCTGCATCCCCTTGATCTGTCATTTGTTATATGGGAGAAGAGGCTACTCCCACTTCACTACAACCTCCTTTCATGTAGTTGTAGAGAGTGATAAGGTCCCTCCGGAGCCTCCTTTTCTCCAGGATGAATGCTCCCAGCTCCCTAAGCTGTTCATCATAAGATTTGTGCTCCAGACCCCTCCCCAGCTCTGTTGCCCTTCTCTGGACATGCTCCAGCACATCAATGTCTTTATTGCAGTGGGGGCTGAAAACTAAACACAGGATTCAGGGTGTGGCCTCACCAGTGCCAAATACAGGGATATGATCACTGCCCTGGTCCTGCTGGCCACACTATTGCTGATACAGGCCAGGATGCTCAGCAGAGGTGTAAGAGATGATATTTTACCTCTAATTCATTTTTAGATTTGTATTATTTAACTGTAACAGCAAAGCACTGCAATAGGGCCTCTGTGAGCCTCCCAGCTATTAAAAAAAAACCCAGATGATATCTATTAGTGTTGCTGTAGAGCTAGAACAGCATTTTAGGATTTAAAGAGATAACTGATAACACTGATATTTCCTGTCTGCCTTAGCTAAAGATATGGGCAACAAGGTGCTGGAGCCCATTTCTGGGGATGGGAAGGGTTAGGGACACAAGGCTCAGAAATATGCTAATGCCCCTTTGTCAGCCTCAGGGTTTGACTACAAGTATTTGGGAGCACCTTATGCTGAGTAATGATGAAAACCCCAGATTTAAGGAAACAGACTTCCCAACAAGAGGTGGGGGAGGGTTGCTGAACACATATGCAAGTCCTGCCTTGATTAAGTTCTGCCTAGCTTTCAATATTAGAAGAGAGACCCTATTTCAGCTGTGGGAGAGCTGCACACCAAGTAATTCTCCAGGAACAGTCTCTGCAAGCACACCTTGGGATAGTCAGACAAAAAGGAAAGAAGGGATATGAGAGATAGGAAAGGTCACTGCGTGTATGAAAATCATGCTTTTTGACACATGGGATTTGCGTGTCCCGGAAACTGACAATGTCTAATGAGGCAACCCAAAGGCTGAATAGGGGACTGAAGCTCTCCTTGAACTATTAATTACCTGTCACTGGGGTAGGTTCTTTCAGCTCCACTAAAAGCATAGCTGTCCTTTGTTTCACATGGCAGTAGGGCTGAGCTTAATAGTCTGATTGCTGAATCACTTTCTTTGGCTGTGTTGCTTTTACATTGTCAAGACTTAATTTCTGTTCAGCACCATGTTGCATGCTGTACTAATCAAGCTTTTATTATGCATTTTTAGATCGTCCCCACAGTGTGCAGAGATCTGCAGGGCTTTTTTAGCCCAGCATATCAATAGAGCTTACTGCCAGTGTCCCTGGTAGAGGTACTGCATCTACTTATCCCGATCGTCCCTTGGAAAAATTAAATTGTTCCGATGTGAGTGCAAGGTTCAAGGTCCACTGCATATGAAAATAGAATTGATTACTCCCAATGAACAGAGGCTTGCAGCTCTTAAGAACATTATACGATAAATATGTTGGCACGTACTATGCCTTTGGCATGCTAAGTAGTTTACTGAACTACTCCCCGCAGCATATTTTAATGAAATGCTGACAGTTTGGCATCTTATTGGATAACTGCATTCAGTAGCATTGGTTACCAATGACAGATGTTAAGGAAGGCAGATAACGTACTCTGTAAGGTGGCAACTCCTTCACAACTTTCTGCTCTCTGTTACTATACTGTTGGAATTTACCATAGCTATCAACTAGAAATCAATAATGACCACATGGCTTCTTCCATTTTGGTGTTTAGAAAATTCTGCCTCTAAGCTCCCACCANAAAAAAAAAAAAAGGCATGCAAAGTATTTTTGCCAAAGATCTTGGCTTATCTTCTAAAGGGAAGCCATTAGCATCTCATGTTAGGCAAGGTGTGTCTCTGCCTCTCACTTGGGTCCTGCTTTCATGCCTGATGCACAGGACAACGTGGCCAAAGAGGTAATGAGCCACAAGGGCCACTCCTGGCTCCGGCAATCTCTTAGAGATGGGCAACGATGGCACAGGACCTGGGACTGGCTGTACCTCTCCACTGCTTTTCTAGCTCTTTTTTTCTGAGCCTGAAGAGAGGGTTTACTTATGACAACAGGATAAAAAATAAAGAACAACAACAACCCATCTTGAATCACAGGTGGGAATTTTTTTTAGCTGTAGTAGTTTCACA
Source organism: Campylorhamphus procurvoides (assembly GCA_013396655.1). Taxonomy (NCBI): domain Eukaryota; kingdom Metazoa; phylum Chordata; class Aves; order Passeriformes; family Dendrocolaptidae; genus Campylorhamphus; species Campylorhamphus procurvoides. Next base: position 3,156,358 of record WBMV01009291.1, on the reverse strand, counting down.
GTGGAAGTAATCAAACTTTACAGGCAGTTTTTGCTATCTTGTATCCTCACCTGCTCCTAATCCTACCATTACCTGAGGTCTCTTCTTAGAAAAATGTTTTTCCTACGTTCACTGCATAAAGACTATAAACATATAAATTGATGACACCTCACTCTCCCAGAATCACAACTCCCTTTGCACAAGCGAAGGCTGGAGACGTGGCCCTGATTCTTTATATTGCTGGTGCCACCCAGTGTTGGAAGACTGGAAGTGGCACCGCAAACGCACACACTTCGGAAGTCACAAGGGACCAATGCCTCTGGAGCACGTCCTGCAGCCACTGTTGTGACCTGGATTTTGGGGTTCAGTCATCCCAGATGCACTGTTGCCCCACTGTGATTAATTAGGCTCATACACAATTTCAGCCAAGAGGAGTAGAAAGGTACCTAGTGAATGCACAGCACCCAGGGCTTTGCATCGTTAGTGTTTATTGATGTGAGACAGGTAAGAAACGTGTGTTGGTGCTCTTACATTTCAGAGTACTGAGGTGACTGAGTCACTACAAGAAAGTTTATTCTTTCTTGAGTGATCAGGTGGTAGGTTGTTGCCTTAAGGTATGAGAAAAGACATCTGACCTAAGAAAGGAGCATGAGTATCTCTAAGCTTTGGACTACCCACTCCTCAGATCCCAAATGAAACTACTTCCCATCTTCCTTTTCCTTTGTTCCAGTGTTCATCATCTGCTTCTGAATGCCAGGAACTGTGGCAGACCATGATGTACAACAACATTTGACTGGCCTATGGCCCTGTGACAGGCCAGACCTCACCTTCAGTCACTATTTGTTGAAGGATTCATGCTGCTCATATAGAATCATAGGATCACAGGATACCCTGAGCTGGGAGGGACTCGCATCATGCGCCTGACAGCATTGTCCAATCACTTACTGAGCTCTGGCAAGCTTGGTGCTGTGATCACTTCCCTGGGGAGTCTGTTCCAGTGCCTAGTCACCCTCGGGGTGAAAAGCCTTTTCCTGATATCTAACCTAGCCCTCCTCACCCCCAACACATGGATCAGCTATGCCAAGTTAGCTGCAGAGATGAAAATCCATGTTGTGGCTTCTGTACCATGGAAAGTAGTATATTCTTGGTTTGCCAGGGCAACCTAAGGTCTTCCCCATCCATTCACACTTTGCCGTCACACTTTGGCCATAGATCCCCACTCTGGCAGTTATCCAAGATCCCATTCCCAGGCCTTCACAGAATAAATCCAGAATTGGTATTATTGAAGGAAGACATGGTTTTGTCCTCTACTTTGCTCTTTTAGAGGCTGTAATATAGTGGTGACAGAAGTTAGAGTGGCTCTTTTACTATGTTTTATGATACTTTTTCATTTAAACTGGTTTTGACACAAGCCTTTCTCAGCAGTAACTTGCTGCACTGCCACTGGGCAGTCTGACAGCATGTATAAGCCAAGATTTGCTATCCCAATCCCCAGGCAAATGAACAGCCATCGGTGCCAAGGGATGGTTTTGACCAAAGTGCCTTACATGCTGTTTGTTACTGCATGGGCACTGGCATAAACTCTCAGCTGCAGAAAGGCCTTTTCCAGTCCTGTTTCCCAGAAGGATGCCAGCAGCAATACAAAGCAGCAATAAATCAATCAGCCAGCCAGTCTGTGAGTGCATTGCATAACCAGGTAAATAAGTACTAGATACTCTAAAACACTGCAGATATTTTCCCCTTGTCAGGCCAACCCATTCCAGACAATCAATAGGGGGTATAGGAAAGGTCACTGACTGCCTTAATAAATCTCATCAAAAAACAGCAGCCAAACACCAGTGGCTCCCTCTGAGAAGAGAAAGTCATGGTCTTTAATGGAATAAACACAAGACTACAAAGATGCAGTGAACAAATATTTAAGCATAAACACTACAGACTAAGGAAATATTGTAGGAAAGGAGGATATTCAAAGCATTGATCTTTTTTCTTAGTTTCTTAAAACTACAGAGGTCTCTGTTCTGATCTGACACATGGAAAGGAGTTTTTGAGGAAAACACTTAGTGATCTAACCTCATGGATGAACTTTTAAAGTAATAGCTTTGCATTCATATTAAGCAGCCCTGAGGAGAAGGACTTCGGGGTGTTGGTTGATCTGAATCTCAGCATGACCCAGCAATGTGCACTTGCAACTCAGAAAGACATCTGTATCCTGGGCTGCATCAGAAGCAGTGTGGCCAGCAAGTTGAAGAAGCTGATTCTCCTCAACAAGTCTGCTCTCATGAGACCCCACCTGGAGTACTGCATCCAGCTCTGGGACCCCCAGTGTAAGAGGAATATGGACCTGTTGGAGTGAGTCCAGAGGATGGACACAAAAATTATCAGAATGAATAGAACTTATCTCCTATGAGAAAAGGCTGAGAGAGTTGATGCCATTCAGCCTGAAGAAAAGGCTTCAGGGAGACTGTCTAGCAGCCTTCTAGTACCTAAAGGGAGCTTACAAGAGAGCTGAAGGGGTACTTTTTGCAAAGACATGTAGTGGTAGGACAAGGGGAAATGGCTCTAATCTGAAACACCATAGGTTTAGATTAGAGATTAGATATTAGAATGAAATTATTCACTGTCTAGGTGGTGAGACACTGGTGCAGTTACCCAGAGAAGTGGATGCCCTGTCTCTGGAAGTGTTTGAGGCCAGGCTGGATGGGGCTTTGAGCAACCTGGTCTGATGGAATGTGTTGCTGTCCCATGGCAGGAATATTAGAACTAGATGACCTTTAAGGGCCCTTCCAACCCAAACCATTCTATGATTTATGAGCTAAAACCAGCACACTAGCAGTGCTCAGTACCTCTTTTTGTTACCTTGTTAAACCTTTTAATAAAAAATACTGTAGCAATACCCAAAGCCCTTAATAGCTCCATAGCTATGAAAACAGATTAAATATGGCTATATAGCTGGCTTTTTTAACCTAAATGGGATTACCCCCACTTTCCCTTTATTAGCAACATTATATAACTAAACAACTAATTAACAGCAAATTACTGGAATAGACCTGCAAAACACCTGAGGATAAATTGCTCTAAGTGACAAATAACCTTCACTGAGACACATTAATTTAATTGAGGTGACTGGGAACTCAGACATTAAATAAGGGTGTGCTGGACTGTGACTGTTGCTTGTGACTAAGTTCTTACCCTGTTAACCTGTGACTGTACATCAGACTGATGTGCAGACAGAAGAGGTGTTTTCAGCTGAAGCAGTGATGACATTTCAATAAGGTGTTTGTATGAAAATTCTCAAGTTTTCATATGAGGAAAGTTTTGGTCCTTACTGAGTAACTGATAAGTTGCCTGCTATCCTTGGCTAGCAAGCATACGCTTGCTTTTGGCAACCTGGAGGAGGGAAACAGAACTATCTGTGTCTGTGCTGGCTAATGTCTCCAGCAGAAAAACACACTGAGCTTTTAGGCTCACAAAATGTTGCACTTGCTCAGTCTGAAGCCACTGGGAAGCTCAGCATGTCCCAAGCTACCTATGGACCAGCTGTGTAGCTCTGATTAACACCATCTGGAAGGACCTGAGTCTGGCAGCCCCAGCAGCAATCATATATTCTCACCTTTGGGGGAAAGTGGTGTGCAGTCACTTAAGACTAAACTTGGAGAAATATTAGCTGTGCTGTAAGTCCCAGTGACAGAAGGAATACATGGTCAAGTATAATAACATAAACCTAGCCTGTGTGCCCTCAAAGTAACCTGCTCTTTGAAAAGGTATTGCTTTCTCTCATCAGAAAAAGATCATCGCTGAAAACACCGTAAGGGAAGGAAAAGGATCACTGGTCAATGGTAAGTGTAGAGGTAGAATAATTCAGATTATAACAGAGGGGAAGAAAAGTTTCCCTTTTCTCCTGATGTATTCCTAATATGTCAAGATGATTTAACAGAGGCTTTAGTTACATGAAGCACTTAAGGCCTTATTTCTCTTTCTTAAGAAAGAAAGATTACTGAGGAGATGCAGCCAGGGGAGCATTCCACACTAAGAAAATAATCTTTGCTAAAATACTTGCGAAAACAGAACTACAGTTTGAACTCTGCCCATTGAAAATTAAAGGTTATAAGTTTATTGGCCATTAAAGGTTATCATGTATAGCTGTATGGTAGGAAACCAGAAAAACTTATGTTGATATTCACAGGGGAAAAAAAATGGCTTGAAGAATTAGAATTTGAGACTTCTTTGGGTTTTATGGGAGTGAGGAAAAATCTGTATGGCTAAAGACTAAGCCCAGCTCTTTGGTCTCTGGATGTGTCAATAAGTTGCACCCACAGTTTATCAGATTAATATCTCAATTTGGCTTACGCATTTTGCTGATTTTATTCTGAATATTTTGTAAAGTTTTAGGTAGTGGTGTAAAGCACACTACCAGTGAAAAAATCAGGAGAGAAAATACTGACAAATAAATAAGATTCAGAACAAGCTATGAAGATTTTTTTATCACAGACTGCACAAGATCTTTCAGGAAGAGCATCTAAGCCTCTCTGAGCTCTTCTACTGCATGAGAGATGCCTTAGTGCACATGAATGTATGTACTACTGTATTACATGCATGTGCTGTCAATCTCTCAAAAGCAAGGTGCCAAAAATGAGATGCAGGGATGTTTAGCTCCGTCCTCTGACATTATCCAAAGGAAGCAAGACACTCCAGAATTAAAATGTGTCTTTTATGCCTACTATGTGACTCTCACAGAACCCACCAGTACAGCTGTGCTGTGGGGCAATTGAAAACCTGGAACTTCCTCCTGCAGATGATGCCCTTGGGACAATTTACAGAGCAAGCATCTGAGTTGCTTTGGCTTGCATTCAGCATTTTGAACCAAATCCTGTCATTGTTCAGCACACATCCATTTTGTGCAGTACTGGGAGTGAAGTGTCTGGTGGCCTGAGGCAGAATTTCTAATTTGTCAAAAAAACATTCAGCATAAGCACCATATGGTAATTAATCAGTGGTCATTAAAGCAAGAGATACCCGTGGTGTCTCTGATGTTTATTTAGGCCTTTTCATGGCATAGTAATCACAGTATTGCCATGGTAGGATTTCCCTTTACTTAAAACAAATGTTGTGCCTTGCAAAATGTTTTAGGGTGGGTTTTTTTCCAGATTCCTTTCCAACATTCCTAATGATTCTTTTCTCTCGCTTAATGGTTTAGTAAAATTATTGTGAAAGCAGCACCGTGATTAAAATGGTACCTAGATCAGGAACCTCATACATCTCAGATGCAAATGTTTGGGTTGGTTTAAGCTTTGGTACACACATTAACATTCACTCCCCACAAAACTCAATAGGACTAAGGCTCTCTGATGAAGAAGGTGGGAAATAAGAAAATAAAAGAAGGCAAGAAGAGGAACAAAATCTACCACCTCGTAGAGAAACAAAAAAGAACATCTGATTTTCCAGACATGCAAACTCATGATTTAAAGCACAGTTATTTTGAAGTCTATGCTTACATCAAATCAAGAAGGTTTTGCTTATTTTAATGAAGAAAATGAAGTGTTATCCTGATGCACGTTTCAATGTTTTGAACGTTCTGATTCTGTGAATTTGAAAGTTCATTTTCAAGAGGCATATGGGGATTTGGGCCTGAGAATTGTGCTTTCTAGACCCACCTCCTGACTGGTGAGGATAAGGAATATTAAGATGTCTGTGGTACATGGAGCAAGAGCTGGGTTATTCAAAAGAGCAGAGGGTAAACTTTTTTCTGTCCTGTCAAACTCTCAGATTTTCCTTTGGGAGGTTGTATGTTCACACAACAAAGAGCAAACACTGATATGAGGTAACACTTCTTCATTACTAAGTAAAAGCAGTTACTCTGCATCAGGTGGACAAAACATAGCCACAAGACCAACTTTAGCTCATGACTTGTCATGGCACTCTAATACTCTTTGGGTTTCTAATGTGGCATAGCAAAGTAAGATGTTAACTGCAGTGGAAAGCTAAAGGGAAGATGTAGATACATATCAAAACATATATACTTTCTACACACAAACTTTCACCTTTACCCATTCTTTTTTTTTTCCCCAAGACTTCCCTGATCTAGTTTTTCTTGATGCACCACAGCATCTGAATTTTACAGGTTAATCTCACTTATGTGTCTCTCACATACATCATACCAGCTTCAGCACTTTTTGACATTATAATAGTATTACTTTACAGCTTAAAGCTTACACTTGGTTGTTAACCAAAGCAATCTTCCTGAGTAAGCCCAAGTATTGTGACTTTACAGAAATGCCATGAATTCAAGATGGATATTTTCCTAACAAGTAAAATCACTGTAATCTTTTCTTTGTAAAGAGCTAGCTCTGCATATTCACAGATCGTTCACTTACATTGAATGATATGTGCCTTGCAAACAGCTGGTTTCTTCCACTTGGACTTCTGCAAAGCTGGAAACCTTTTAAGGGCTGACACCTACAATGACCCCATTTCAAGAAACTCCATTATTTCAGTCAGTTAAGCTATATTTTTTGTGCATTGGGTTTGGCTGGGATAGAGTTAATTTTTGTTTTACCTATTAAGCTGCCCTTGTCTAAACTCAGGAGTTTTCTTCACTTTCACTCTTCAGTTCTCTCCCCCATCATGACATGGGGGAGTGAATGAGCAGCTGGGTGGTGCTGTTGCCAACAAGGATTAAACCCATACAGTCCTTTTTGACTCCCAATGTGGGGCTCAAAGCATTCAAGATAATCACAGATTGAAATGTGCTAGATCTAATTTAGAGCTGTTCTGCTGTCTAACTATTAATTGACAGGCTCCTGTACTTGCCATGGGGCTCCCTTGCCTCACTGTATATTGGAGCTCAGTGCACATTAGTGGCTGATGTTTTGCTTATCTGCTCAGTGTGGTGCTGTACTGCTTACTATCAGCAGGAACCACACAAACCAGTACAGGGCAAGCCTTGCAAGGAGTAGTGCATGTGCAGCAATGACCCAGCCTGAGCTGTAACTCCATGCAACACCCCACCTCACCTGTCCTCAGCAACCACCATAACAGATGGAGCCCAAAGTCATGGACTAAATTAACTCAGTGGACATTTGTGGACATTTTACATGCATTTAGATGCAGGGGTTGTCCATAGGCTAGGGGAATGATATCTGTGTATCAACAGTTGGAAAGGCAGCAGGGTTGTTACTGAGAATGTATTGGATAGTGTGGGACCTGAGCATGACATAAAGGGTATGAAGTAGGTGGTAGAGAATGTGCTGATTTTGGCTGAGATAGAGTTACTTTTTTCCACAGTAGCTATTATGGGTCTATGTTTTGGATTTGTGCTGGAAGCAGAGTTGATAATACTTGGATGTCTTAGTTACTGCTGAACAAGGCTTACAGTAAAGTCAGTGTGTTTTCTGCCTCTCACCCCACCAGTGAGGAGTCTGGGAGTGCACAATGAATTGGGAGGAGACAGTCAGGACAGCTGACCCCAACTGACCAATCTCATATGGCATCATGCTTGGCATATAAAGCTGGGGGAAGATGGAGGGGTGTTTGGAGTGATAGCATTTGTCTCCCCCAGTCATCATTATGCATGGTGATTTGCTTTCCTGGAGATCACGGAACAACTGCCTGCCCATGGGAAGTGGTGAATGATTTCCTGGCTTTGGTTTTCTCACATGCATGGCTTTTGCTTTACCTATTCAACTGTCTCAACCCATGAGCTTTCTCACTTTTCTAATTCTCTGTCAAATCTTGAGGTGGGGAAGTGAGTGAGTGGTTTTGTGGGGCTTAGTTGCTGTCTGGGGTTAAACCATAACGTGTTGCCACACAAATCATTCTCCACAGTGTTGCTTTGGTGGTAAGATAAAGTGGCAGTTTCTAAAAAGATCAGAAGAAAAGATATCAAACAACATAATCTCTTTTAGCACAGGGGGCTGAGACTTTTTGTTGAATACTTATTGTAGTCCATCACCAGGACTAAATAACTTTGCTACGTGAAAATCCCAGCGAAGAGTTCTTCCTACTTGATGGTTGCCACGTACACATGCACAAAAAGATTATTTAGGCAAGAATGATTCAAGAAAATGTAAATTACATAACTCTGACAGGCCATTCCACTGAAATGCTTTTGCCCTAGTCTTAAAATTTGGTACAGTGATGAAATAATATTAATGTGATAAGGCAAATGTCAGTTTAATGTTAACAGAAACAATAGTCTCCTAGATAGTATAGTTTATGTTACAGAACCAGGCTTTATATTGGCTTTTTGATAAAGAAACTGTCAAAACATACCTAGTAATATGTGTTACTCTTTTTGAAGAATCCCTTGATGCAAAGAGCTTATTTAAAATTATGTATTGTAATTCTGATATCTGTGGTTCTTAGCAGGATTTAGGGCTTCAAACAGTGAAAACTCCACAGGGAAATTTTGTTTTCCAGTGTCTTCTTTTGATGAGCTGATTGGTTGGCTTCTTAAAAAAAAAAAAAGAAAAAGAAAAAAAAAAGAATGAGGCTTAAATACAAGGTTTAGAAAATTTCAACTCTAAAAGGTAAACCAAGCAAGTGCTTCGATAGAGTAGTACAGACATATGTTCAAAGAGGACAGGATAATGCTCTGGTTTTGCTTCAAGCTCAGCATTCTTCCTTTCTCACACTTGCAGTTGTATAAAGTAGCAAATATGGAAAAAAAATCAATGCTGGAAGCTTTTCAACTCTGTTTCTTATAAGGTGTTTTCAGTGACAGACTGGCAGCCCCTCTATGCTTTTCCTAAGGAGCCTAAGGATGCCTTTTCTCTGAGTTTGGCTGGCGGGTACATCAGATCCCATTCTGGCAGAAGGTATCAGACGTGGTCATTGTTCTGCCTGAGGGCAGCTGTGACTCCTGGGATCCGGAGTGGGTCTCACTAGACAGATCTGCATGTTCCTTCCACCACCTGTAGGCCTGGAGCTGGGCACTGGCCACCCCTCACATAGGTATGAAACTTGGAGGTGCAGTGGAGAACTCCAGGCTGTGGGCAAAGCCTGAGGAGCACAGTTTGCAGACCAACAACTCAGTCCAGGCTGTTGGTGCTCTGGAGCGAAGCATGAGCTGAGCAGGGGGCTGTGGCATCTTGCCTTTCCAGTGGAGCTGGATAAGGCTGCAACAGGGAAGAAATCGCTGTTCAACAGCTCAACGTCTGTGTTCCTGTGTGAGCAGGAAAGTGTTGACAGTCAGGGCTTGCCCAGGGACTGCAGTCCTATTGACCCTGCTTACACATCTCCTTGGCTCACTGGTATGTCTCTCCCCAGTCAGCTAAGACAGCAGTCTCATTGCTGTGCTGTCCAAGGCTGTCAGTCAGAATTTTGAGGGATGTGCAGAGGAGGCTGCAGACCAGAGCTCCCCACAGCATCCTGAGAATACCCTCTGAGCAGACCTAGAGCCTACTGTCCCTCTGATGGCAGCCTTGCGCATTGGCTTGGCCATGGGCATTTTCATCAGCTGGCACTGTTCCACCATGCCAGGCAGTGGGGCATTGAGCTCTGGCTTTCAGCCCCATGTGCTAGGATAAAAGGTCACAGCTGGGGTCTAGAGCATCCATTGGGCCAGGGAGAGGACAAGGGACCCTGGTCAGAAGGAGATCTATAAGACTAAGGTACATCAAGGGTATCTCAGGACTTGCATAGAATGATGACACGGGACAGGCGGCAGGCATCTCATGATCCTGGAGAGAGCCAGAGCTGGAGGTGGGTGAGGGGAAGAAAGCCCCTGACACAAGGATATTTGTAGGACTGAGGCACCCTGAGGATCCCTGGGGCACAGAGGAATATGGGGTGAGGAAACATCTGTGAAGTAAGAATCCCTGGGGCCATGGGAGGACCTGTGAGGCAGAACCTGCACCAAAGGTTATACAGTCGCTTTGCTGTACAAACACACTTACAGGAACAGAACTCGTGTCAAAGTCACACTCTGGCTATATTTTTCCTATTGATAGGAATCTCTTAAGTGTGAACCAGCTGAAATGGATCCTGGAAGAATCCTGATCAATGAATACTCTTTCCCAAACACCTGCTGCTGCCTTGAAAGTGGCTGCTGGGTTCCTAGCAGTGACTGGGGGGGTTCCAGAGCACCAGTTATCTGAGTATATAAAAAATGAGTTGAAGATGGATACAACTGTTGAACAGTTCAAAGACATACTGGTAAGCAAGCTGCTTTGCCTGTTCTCAATGGAGAATTGGCTGAACCTTTCCATTCCTCGTACTCTCCCCCAAGGATTGAGACATCACTTTTTAAGTTACACACTTTTGTGTGACCTGACCAAGAACATGGCCAACTCAGACACGGCCTTTGTGAAGAGCAGGAATGGCCTGGTTGATTGTCCATCTGTTTTCTCCTCCTTCAGGTAGTACCAAAAACTCAGCTGAAACACCTCCTGCCTCTGTGGTAGACATTGTCAGCAAAGAGAATTGTCATCTTACAGATGTGCAGATGAATGAGGTGAGGGAGACAGCCCAGTTAGCAGAATTGTCTACAAGTTCTAGGTTGATTTTTTATGGAAAACTTTCACAATTTTTTGTAAAAGAAATAGGAAAATGTTGTGATTTTATTATCTTACCATTCAGCAACAGCCAAGAAATATTCACCTACTTAAGTCATGTATGACTGTTGAAAACAGACTTGCTATCTTAATTCTAAGTGCAGGAAGAAAAGTAATAGAATTGAAGCTTAATAGGTGCTTGATTTATAAGATTTATCTGTGATAAGTATCTATCAGTACTAATATTAATAAGCAGTAGAATTGTTGTTCTGTATTACTTGCAGTGAGATAATTAGGAATTATGCCTCTAAAGTTATGTATTCATAAGGTAGTTAAGTTGTTAGAAGCTTCTTAGATACGTGCATTGCTTAACTGATAAACATCATTACCATCTCAGTCCACTAGCTCTCAAGCCTCCAGCTGAAAGGAGAAGAGTTGGACCTGGGGAGCAGCTGCTTTCAGGCCTTGGGAAGGACAGGAGACAAGGAGATATGATATAGACACACAGTAGACATTCCCTCTGCAGAAACAAAAAGGGCTTTCAGTAGGTTTAGGGAGGTGTAAATCCTTCACATCCCTATATGGCTTCTAAGGGCCTGTGGCCACACATGCCTCATGGCATATCAGAGAGAATAGGAGTGATAGAAGCTGCTCAGTGCAGTTAAAGGGATGTGACAGGGAGAGACAAGGTCTCCATTTCTGAAAGGGGGAGCAGTGCCGTAGTAGGGCCATACCTGCTCCTCTGCCTTTTCCTCCAACACAGAAATAAAACTCTATGTCCAGGTTTGGAGTGGAGAGCCCCATGGGGTGGTGAGTGAGCCAGCATGTCTGCACTGCAGTGCTCCACAGACTGTGACTTTGGTGTTTGACCAGCCATTTCCCCCTTTACTTCAATGGGAAACTCCCTTTCCATTCCCTCCCATCACAAAGTCTCCTGCATTGGTCAGATTTTCTTAGGTTGAACCCTTTTTCTTTTGAATGAACCTAGTGAAGACAAAGACTGACCATACCATGTACTGTTGCTCAAACAGCTAGCTGATGACATCTCCATCCTTGGAGTCATTGAATGCTCAGTTGGCCATGGCTGATGCCAGTCACACTCAGCTGTTGGGAGGCCATCAGGGCAGTCTGGGATGGGGCTGAGTTCTTCAGCTTCATCTATTTCCCTTCCATGGCTTCATGCAGAGCTGCCTCAGAGCAATAACGCATCACAGGTATTGCTGGATGAAGGTCCAGGTGTGTCAGGACAGGCTGACAGATTGGGAAATGGCTGAGTCTTGGCCATCACCTTTTCCAAGGCCTTTCTTTGTACCCAGGTGTGGGTTGAGAAGGAGGAGGAGAAGAAAGAAGAAGGGAGGATGGAAATGTATATAATCTGTCAGAATTCACCCAAGAGGAAACTAAATTCTTCCAATCTCACCCTATGCAGATAAGTTTGGTTTTTTTAATACATCAAAACTTCCACTTTTTACTTTGTGACATATTCCCAGCAAAACATAAAGCCATAAATCACAGAGCAGTGGGATGATTGATTTAACGTAATAAAGGGAGATGGTAGGAGGAGAAGGTAAATCATATAGATGGGTTTGAACTGTGGCTATAAAAGTAATGTGCCAGCCTACATACACAGACAAAACATACAACTTCTAGTTCTCTCTGCACCATTCAGCTCAGTCCTGTTATTTACCACACTCCTATAATCACTGCTGCTCAAACATCCAGCTGATACACCCCAATTACTGCCAGTTCTTTTGCTCAGAAAAACTTTCTGTTCTGTGGAGGAGGGAAAAATCTTAATGATATTCCTAGTGCTCACCAGTGCAGGTCTCTGCTCAGTGTCTTACAGGTTGCATGGTGGACACAGCAGTTGTCCCAAAACTGATGTTGCTGAAATCAGGAAGGAGATTTTGTGGTCCTGGAGACCTGGTACCAGCAGTACCCATTTCTTTATGGGAGCTGATCAGAGAGGTCACCAGTTCCCTCTCCTGCAGCTGCTGCACCACCTCCTGCAGCAGCTGGGAATACAAACCTCTTAACCCCTCAGGGCCCATTGCCTACGCCCAAGGCCCCAGAGCCCAGCTTTGGTACAACCCTTGTGTCTGTGGGGCTGTGGCTTAGGCTGCTGTGGGTCTTATAGTTATCAGGAAGCCTTAGGACATCTGCAGAACAGAGCCAGGAAAGGCCACAAAGGTGACTCTACAGGTACATAGGGAAGTTGAGATGACATCACTACCAGTTCAAGGGTTAATGAGAAAAGCCCCATCATGGGAAGGTATAAGACCCTCAAGAAGCAAACAGGGAGTTGAAATAAGGAACTCAGCACCACTGAGGATGTGCCCTGGGGCTGCAGAGACCAACTCTTTTCCCCTCAAGTGGTGCCTGTGCAGCAGGAAAGATAGCAGGTGCTCTATGGGGATTGGGAGTATCCTGTGCTCAACTGGATAGCTTGTTTAGCCCCAGCTATCCTGTGTGTGTTCACTGGTAAATACAAGCTTTGCTCTTCAGAGCTGTGTGTGTCCTGCCTGCCATATGTCCTGGCATGTGCTGAAGAGTACCCAAACAGAATGACACCAGGGTGGGGCTCAAGTCTCGCTGGGGCTCCTGTACTAAACACCACAAACCCGATACAAACAAGGCGGCTCACAGCGTGAAAGACAGACTCTCCATCCACAGCAAAGTTTAGGATCTGAGTCATGCAGTATGAGCTTAGCCACAGCAGCTGGTGAACTGCACGGGTGAAAGTGCTCCAGGCGAAGCAGCAAAAGCATTTGCAGTCTGCCAGGAGAGCACTAAATTCTGGACTTATTAACGTTGTTGGCAATGGGTTTTGTGGAAAGAAAGTTGCAGCTACATTGACTACTAAAAGTGGTAGAGGGAGGGCTTGAAGAGAAAATTGCAGGTCTAGAAAAGAAAAAGATGGATTTTAAATAGGAGAGTGAATTGCTGAAGGAATTGAAGCAGAAACACACATGCTGCTGTAGCAGAGGTCCTCATCTGCACTAGTAGGGGAGCAAGGCTGGGGAGGATGTGATAGATGGCTTACAAGAGCTAATACAGCAGAAACTTGAGATCAGGGTCCAGTTTGGCAACACCCTGTGAGGACAGTGGCAAAAGGAAATATGGAGCATGGATCTTGAAGCTTTGATTTGCCAGAGGATGACTAAGTCTTTGGAAGAGCTGTGCAGGTTGTGGCTGCAGCTCTCCAAGATGGATTCTAAGGGAATATTGTCCCCTGGGCAAGGGAGGGAGGGAGGTGGTGTGATCCTAGGCTGGCTCATATGCAGTCACCAGATTATTCCTTCCCCTCTCTCCTCTCCTCAACAAAGTGCTGGAGGCCTGGCCATTCTCATATCTCCTGTCACTGCTGGCACAGAGCTGCTGCTGAAGAGATGCAGTAGCAGGTTTGACCCAGACCTGAGTCAGTGCCTGGAACAAGCCAGAGCTGTGTGATGGCTGCTGGGACCCTGTGTGGATATTGCTGCACAGCGGGGGTGGGACTCGCAGGACTACCAGGAACAGCTGTGAGTGATCTTAACCCCAACCACAGTGCCCTCAAGTCTCATCCTAGTGCCAGCAGCACTGGGGGAAGAAGCTGTGGGAGAACACCAGGGCCCACTGCAGAGGACTGCAGAGGCACTGCTGCTCTCCCTAACCATGGTGCAGTTGTACAGTTTGGAAGAAGAGAAAGCAGAGAAAGGACCAGAAGTTGTTTTTATTTTTAATAAAGAAGGCAGGTACTGAATACAAGAGAAGATTTTATGCAGGAGGGACCAATACAGCAACATAATGCTGAGGTTCAAAATTAAACCTGCAAGGATGGATGGATTGGTACCAACTGCTCGGGCAATTACTGAACCTGTAAATCAACAGTGCTTGACTCAGCTCTAGCTTAACAGAAAAGTCATTCAGGCAGAACACTTTTACCAAGCACAGATAGATAGAAGATATAAAGAGAAAGAAAAGGGTCTGTGAAATAGTCCAAGCAGTAGCAATGCCACTAATTGTTTGCTCCATAGAAAAGAAGGTTAATGGAGAAACCCTATATTTCAAAGTTGAGGCAAAGGTCAGAAATTTTGCTAGAGCACTGGAGATGAAGACAGAAGAGAGAATTTCAGCAGATCATGGAGCTGAGGACTGAAGAAAAAAAAAAGCATAAATGCTGGCAGAAGGTCTTGTACTTTCCTCTTCAATATGGTGTGTGAACCACTTCATGTATCAAAATGGGGTAAAAAATTTCTGTGCCAGATACTTTGATATTTCTGGACTTCCAGGATCTCAGACCTTATACCCATTGTGGATGCATAGCCTGGAAGTAATGTCTGAGATGCTGCAGCCCAAGAGGGACCAAGAAGGGTCACACGGATCTGGCCCCTGCACGCTCCCATGCTTTCTGCTCCCTGCCTAGAATGATATATGGCTAGAAGGAAATAAAGAAGTTTGAAGATGGCCATTTCAGGAACCTCGGAAAGGTTTTTGTTCTGCTCATTTATTTCTGCAACAGTGGTTTCAGAGATCTGAGAGTTGCTCTGTGAGCCCCAGTAGCACACAGCTAAGGACAGCCCCTGCCTGCAATGGTTTGTGCTGTAAGAAGACAAGACAAATTACAGATGACAAGAAGAGAATACAATTATCCGAATTTTGCACATGGGGAATTGAAGCTATTTAGGTACATATAAGGCAAAATTTCTCAAGAGTCCAGCACCCAAACTCTGATAGTCAAGTGCCTGATCCAATACGTGCTCCAAAATAGTTGCCTGAAATTACTTGCTCAAGGTCACAAAGAAAGCTTGCAACAGCAGTAGGTACCTATCCGCTGCTCCTGATATTTACACCACAAGGCTGCCCTACCTTCTGGGGAATGGCCTCTCTGCACCACATATATCCAGCTGAGCACAAATCATTTGTATTCACATTCTAAATGGCCTCTAGAAAGGGGAGTGAATACCAAAGCAAAAGAACAATTTTTGTTTGAGTGAGCACCGATGAATACTTCTTTGCAGAATTTGCCAAGCCTCACTATTGATTAACAAAAATTAAATTATAACATTCAGTTCACATTTATTCTGCTATGGTTGCTGGAGTGTTTCTAAGTGGGCAAATGTCCCTGTGATCGTGTCATTTGGCTCTCATAATGCCGCAGGCTGAACAAGGGTATAAATATGCAAAAGCTGCTCCATTTCACTGTTGCATGGATACAAAGCAGATGGATAGATGAACGAAACTCTTTCTTAGAAAGCGAGTGCCCTTGTCAATACAGACTGCACCCATCTGTCTTAGTTCTGCACTCAGCTTGGGGAAAAAGAAGGTGAACATCATATTTAAACTCTGTCCCATTTTTCTGAACAGGGTGATAGGATTAACAGCTTGGTGCAATATTTCCCTTTCTGCAGTGGCATATTCTGAGTCCCACTAAATGAGGATCCTATCTGGAGCACAGAAAGAGACTCTGCCCCCTCTTGCCTCCATCCCCCTTCTAAAAAAATGGGTAAAGCCAATATTTGTGCCATGTTAGCACCATGGACCACATCTGTGGGGAGGTGTCTGCACCACGTCTGCACCATGCAGCCACCTTGTGAGCAGTCTCTTCCACTGAAGGCATTATTGGTTCAGTCACGGACCACCAGTGTTCCATGGGGCCAGACTTTCCTCTAAACCCATACACATATCCACAAATGGCAGCAGAGACCAGGGCTTGGTCCTCAGAGCAGTGCCTTGCTGGCAAGTGACTGGAGGTGGTCTCGGTTGTGTCTCTCCTTTGCCCTTCCCTGGACACACTCCAGCACCTCAATGTCTTTCTTGTAGTGAGGGGCCCAAAACTGAAGAGTGGCCTCATCAGTGCTGAGTACAGGGGAAAACCACTGCCCTGGTCTTGCTGGCCACACTGTTGCTGACACAGGTCATAAGGCCATTGGCCTTCTTGGCCATCTGTGCACACTGCTGGCTCATGTTCAGCTGCTGTTGACCAGGATCCTCAGGTCTTTTCCACTGGGCAGCTTTACAGCCACTCATTCCACAGCCTGTAGCACTCCCTGGGGTTTTTGTGACCCAGGCGCAGGACTCAGCACTCAGTCCTGTTGAACCTCATACAATTGACCTTGGCCCATGGATCCAGCCTGTCCCAGATCCCTCTGCAGAGCTTTCCTGCCCTCTAGCAGATCAACACTCCCATCCAGCTTGGTGTTGTCCGCAAACCAACTGAGAGTGCACTTGATTGCCTAGTCCAGATCATCTGTAAAGATATTAAACAGGACTGGCCCCAGTACTGAGCCCTGGGGAACACCAGTTGTGACTCACCACTGCTCATTTGGTTTCTTTCCTTCCTCCGCGCAAACATGGTAAGTCCTTGTTCTTAACTTAGAGAGCATTTGCTGACACCATACAGACCATCAGAGAGCCAGGACCCACAGCTGTCAAATGCTGAGTTCAACAACACAGATGATTCCCCTCTTACAAGGAAAAGGAGATCTGCACCTGGGGACTGACTTGTCTGAAACCTGCCATCAAGAATCAAATCACTCCAAGGCAGGTAATTAATTATGGCTCATTCCCAAAAGCAGGGCATCATTATCATATTCTAGAGTTACAGTTGTCCCTTAATCACTTTTTCTGCAGAAGATGTGTGGAACTTGTGTGGAATAAGCACTTTCTTTCAGTAACTATTGGCTTCAGTTTAAAGCAATGAATGCTCAAATCACTGGTATTGAGCTGTTTATGAACAGACAAAAAGGCACAAGAGACATTACTGTACTAAATATTCAGCAGGTGCCTGTAGAATAAGAGTATAAATACATAAAATTGCTCTGCTTCATGGTTATATTAGAAGGCACAGGGGAGTGCAAATCCTTTTCTTTATATTGCTTCTGAGGGGATTTCTTTTTTTAAATTCAGTTATTTTGTTTAATCTCAAGCTTTCAGTTCAGCAGCTCACACAGGATGAAGGACCATGGCCTGTGTGGAAGCAGGTCCAGCTCTGCCATTGGCACTGGGAACAAGGTAGTGGCTGCCATCTCAGACCAGTTGCTTCCGTGACCCCCTTCAGGACGCTACTCTGCCCTAGGGGGCAGACAGGGGGATGCTGGTGTGGGCATGTCACCCCAGAGAAAATCCAGCTTCTGGAGATGGGGCAGAACCAGCAGGGCCAAAAGTCCAGTTTGGTCCTGCCTTGGTTCTTGGTGTGGGCTTCAGAACTGGGCATCTGCCATACCCCACATCACATGGGTCTCTGCAGAGCTCCTCTTTTTCTTCCTAAGCATTAATAATGTGGAACCTAGTGAAGGGCAAATGTGCTTTTAGTGAATAGGGAGCACCATGACTGTGTAATGCTGCAGACAGCTATAGACGTGGCCTTCTTCTCTGGGTTTCTTTTCCCCTCTCCCTGCCTCATGTACCTTGGTAATGCAGAATAATCACAACTGGTTTTATTTCTGATACCTCTATAAACTTAAGCATATGCACCTATTCCAAATCATCTGGTGAAATGTGGGGGAAGTGATAAACCCCATAGCGACTGTGGGCATAGGGGAGGAGAGTGGGACTGAGAAGGGCACCCTGGTCTGCATGACACAGTCCAGCTCTGTTGCAATTCACTCTCATCTGCTTCCACCGATCACTGCTCAGTCACTGCACTCTCAAATAACCATGTGTAACCCTGAACCCCTACCAGGGGACAAAATCACTGGCAGGATCACTTCTCCAGCATGGAGAGAAAACACAATATCACCCCCACTTCATGTTCTCAAGTCCAACTAATCTCAAAAACTAAGGCTTTCCTCTACCTACTGCTTACGTTAACAGAAGGATCTAACTGACCTTTTGGCTTTTCTTAAGAAACTCAACTATTACTCACTGTAAGTGTTCCTGGAACATGTACTTACTGTATTTCTGTACATTTTGCCTGTGTGGAATAGCTCTGAACTCTGCAGAGCCAGGAAATACCCATTGTTTCCTTCTCCCTCAAATTTAAATTGTTTCATTTCCGCCCCAGGTGGGGTCACTTTGTGATCAGCAAATACATTTTTCTGTTTCTTAAAATATAGTTTCAGGAATGCAGTTCAAATGTTCAGTGTTCAAATCCCTAATTTGACAGCTGGGCCCTGCAGTGTAGTCTTTCATTTCCAAAGCTGTCAGAAAATGTCCTGTAATTCTAAGGAAGAGAGATGACCTCAGTAACATTCGAAATGTGCCTGTGTTGCAGACAGATGTGTCACTACTTTAGAGAAGAAACTGGTTGGTTTTTTGAGGCTAATGCCAGTAACATGATTCCCTAAAGACCATACATCATCAAGAGAGAATTTTGTTGTTTTAAAATACAAGGAGCAAAACTAGAATCACAAAACAATTTAGACTGTAATGCATCTCTGCTAGTTATGTGCCCATTCAAAGCAGAGACAACTTCAAAATACCATTAGTTGGCTCAGGGCTTTCTGAATTTGATTTTTCTGTGAGTAATTCTTGTCTCTTCTGTCCTCTGACCCTGAAATTACTATTCCAGATCTTGCCTAATATCTCTGCAGGCACAGGAGCACTGCACAGTTCTATGGGCTTCAGCACTCTCCCTCCCCTCCATCTGCAGCATCTGCACTGGCACATCTCAACAATTTCAGCTCCTCTCTCTCCTTCTCTCTCCCCATCCCCCTCTCACTTTCCCTATTCTCTCTTCTCCAGGCTTTCTGGGAACTAAAGAGAGCTTAAAAACCTGAGCAAAACACTGTTATGAGGCTGAGCTGAGCAAGGAGTAGCACTAGAAAGCCACTAGGCCGGGGGGAAAAAATCAGTCTCAGGTTATCTGGGGAGCAGTATTATTGTGGTCTAAATCGAGTTTGAATGCTGAAAATCCATCCGGTCCGACTCGGGGGTCTGACCGCAGCCTTCCCCCGGGCCGGCGATGCTGCAGCGCTGCCACGGGCAGGGAGAGGATGCGGTGGGACAGGAGCTCCTCCGGCGGACAGCAGTACTCACACAGCCCGCTAGACGGTGCCGTCCTAAAGGCGTAAAAACCCCGGTTAGCCTCCAGCTCTGCTTTTTTTTTTCTGGAAAATGCCTTGCATGAGCACAGGGAACCCGCCGCTGTGCTGCGGGAGCAGCGCCCGGGGACGCAGGAGGACCCACCCTGGCGACCCTCTGCACGGAGATCCCTACCCCAACACCCACCCGTGAGACCTGTCCAGTCACAGGCACCACTGCAGGAATGTCACAGCAGGCCTAGGGATCCCGGGATGCCCCAGCAGCAACGCCAGACCCTGCAACAGCGTAGGGATGCAGCCAGGTGCGTGCATCCTTGCAGAGAGGAAAATTACACAAAAAAGCCCCCAACGGGATGAAGAAAACTTCCAAGGAAGTGCTGATGTATTTCCTCACCCTGCACCTGCACGACATAGCCGGGAGCACAATCAGTCTCAAAGCTGGCAGACCAAAAACCCCTTGGAGGGTGCAGAGCTCAGCCTTTTGTGCAGTCCAGCCCTTGGCCAAGGGGAAGCCAGTACCCATAACTCCAATAAATACCCCTCCTGTCTGTCTGCTATGCACCTCCTGGCATCTTATCCTCTCTCTCTCGACTGGTGCAATGAAGGGTTCTCCTTCCTCACACAGGGTCTGGCTCCAGGGTAAGGAAAGGGTTTCACATTATCCTGACAGCATCTTAGAGCTGCAAGCACATGAAACATTATTGGACACTTCCTGCCAGGTATCTCCGGCTTTGCACCAAACAGGCATGCTGAGACATAACACAACTCTACCCAAATTAAGGCACTCTGCTCCCTTCTCCCCAAACTGGGCTGTTTGGAGGGGCTGTGTTTCCTGGGATGTATCCCATCTCTTTTTCAAGGGCAAGTGGCTGTGCCACCACCACCACGAGACATCCCAAGAGATGTGCTGCCCTAAGAAGGTGTCACTTAGCCAGACATCACACCTGAGGAGGAAAATGAAAGGGTTAATAACAAAAATTGCTTCTCCCATGACGCAGGTAATTTCTAGACCCTCAGAAGATGCATCATCATCACTGCCAGTGAAATCTCACAGAGCAGGAATTAGGGGATCATTTCCAAGGAAATGGTGCAGTTTACTCATTGAATTACCTCTTTTTGCTCTTATTTGACACTCTAAGGAAATACTTATCATTCACAGAAAGCTTAATCAAGCTACATTACATTTGTATGCTTTTACGTGGAGTGAAGGTACTTTCCTGCGTTTTTATAAGTATGCAATTCACAGAAATAACTATTATGCTCTATAACACATTCCCATTCCAGCTACAGTGACTCACCCTCTTGTCCAAAACTCCTAGAAGTTTGTTTGCTTGTTTATTTTATTGCTTACTTTTAACATGCCAAAAGCCAACCGAGGTGGAAACACAATGATCCAATGAGCTAGAACATGGGGTTCAGTCTCCATATCAGATCTTTACAGTAGTTTCAAGAGAAAACCCCTTTGAAGATTCTTCCAGTCCAGGTTAAAGTGTCACCCCATGTCTGAGGAGAAACCAGCACAGCCCAGAGCTTTTGCTCAGACAAGGCACGGCCACGTAACTAACAGAGTTCACAAATGGGGCATTGACAAGGCTGTGTTTCCTAACTTCAGCCAGTATGTTCCCCTTGCTTTCCCATTCTTTCCTGCTAATTTTCCTTGGTCTCAGAGCAACCACAACCAGGATATTCCAGGCAGCTGTGCAAACCAACCCTACAAGAAATGGCATTGCAGGGCACACATCTCTCAAGGCAGAGGAGGAAGAAAACCTTTATTCTCAGCCAAGGAGCTATCAGTTCACATCCTCTTGGACAGAAGATTTGAAGTGAACTTGGATTTTACCCTGAATTCTGCCATAACTAGTGAGCTCAGAAATTGTAAATAAGAGATCACCTCATCCTCAGCCCTGAATCTGCTTTTCAGGGAAACCATTTTGCAAATTGGGTCATACTAATAGTCTGGTGATGACCAACACTGCATTGTTGCAAATGAAGCATTCACCAAAAGCAGTTGAGCCAGTGCTACTGACAGGTCCAAATGGAAGATCAGAGCCTGAGGCTTTGTCTAAAATCAAAACTTTCTGTAATTTAATGGAATTCAATTAACAAACCAAATTAATTAAACCAGTGCAAATGCTTGAGTAGGCCATCTAAATATGCTGTGCCTTAAGGCTTATTTACAGACAGTTTTGTGCTGCATTGACCATTCCTGTATAGCTTCTTTATATCAGTGCAACTCATCTGAGGAGAGACCTCATTATATCACACCAGGGGATGCCCTGATTTAGCTAGAGTGATTTCCAAACACTGCTAATGAAAACAATACAAGCATTGTGTGTGTGAATGCAAACAACCACCCAATTGATTTAAGCTAAACTAGGTTTAAACAAAGTTAAGCTGTCTCTATAATATTGTGTTAGTCGTAAATCACTGCATATGCTTTCACCTTCTCCTGCTGAGAAACAAACGGTCTCATTAGTAAGTGAGACTTTAGGACGAGACATGCATTAGTTCTAAGCTGCCATGAGTAGGCTCTGAACGCAGATAATGCGTTAACTCAAGATGAGTGTCATCAGCACAACGTGTCTACAGCACAAAGGTACTGAGAACAAGGCCAGTTCTGCATGTTTCCTGATTTAAAATCATCCACATCCTCAAACCACTTGCAGTTCATTGCTGAAAGGCATTATCATCTAGCAGCAGCACCTCTTATCTTTCCTCCCCTGGGGTGTTGCTCCACCATCACATGCTGACAGCCATAAGCCACTTCATCCAGCACAACCAGGTAGGAAGATTAATGCAGAACCATGTGTGCTTTAATGTACTCAGCTTCTCCCAGCACAGCCACAAGCTAAATGTGCCTCAGTGGTTTAGGCACCAAAGCTATGAGATTGTCTTCTTAACCATCATACGACCACATGTCCCAGGGAGAGACCGGCCTACAGTGAAGGGCTGCATAGCTGTGCTGCTGCTGGAGAAATTGGGATCTACATAAAATCAGTGTCTGCAGAACAGTTTGCTGGCTTTTGTTGACTTAACTTGAGTACCAGGGATCAGGCCTTTGCTGCTCGCTCTGTCACCAGCCCTCTGTATGGTCCTAATCCCCTCCTGCGGCTTGGCTCCTCTTCTGTGACTTAGCTCCTCTTCTACTTTTTTGTTTGTCCCATATGTGAGACAAACATTTTGGGGCAGGAGCCAACACTTCATTCTGAGAGGTTTTCAAGCTTCAAATGGGTGAAGGCCTGAGCAGCCTGGTCTGACCTCAGAGCCAACTTGCTGCGAGCAGGAGGTTGGGGCAGAGACCTCCTAAACTCCCACCCAGCCTGAGCTGTACTGTGGTGCTGTGATTTGCAGCAAATAGTACATGGAATCCAAGTGAGTTTGAGAGAAAGGGGATGGAAAAGGCTTCAAAGAACAAATATTTTTGGTTGCCAGATTATCCTTACTACAAAAAAGTACCTTATCTATTCTTAAATACATGGAATTCATCAAATTAAATGGGAAAGTCTACCCAGGCATTCAACAAAGTGTTTCTCTCATGGAGTGTTTTGGGAAGCAATAGTAAATGAACAACAAATTTTGTTTTCTGGGAGTTCAGGCCAAAACTTTCAACCTTCTCTGTTAGAGTTTCAACTTCTGTACAAAACTAGAAAAAGTACACTACAGCTCCTTTGGATAAGTGTAGCTTAGGCCATGGAAGTTTGAAATTAGACCAGTATAAATTAAACCATCATGAAGGTCCAAGGTTATCTCCTGTACACAGCCTCCTTCTTAACACGATCGATTCATTTCCTCTGAAGACTCAGAAGAATAGTATCAGTAACCACAGCAACACTGAAACGTAAGTATCATTTTTAGCTCTGTGATGTACGATGCACAAAATAAGAGAACACATTTTGAAAGTTCTCATCACAACCTACTTTATTTTTTCATGGGTTTATTTTAATAACAAAACAAGTATCTGGGATTTTTTTAATAATTCTTTAAATTTTCATTGGCAGATGATTGGTTTGCATTCATTGTAGCTCACAGCAAAAAAGTCAATGAAGCCACAGCTATTCTGCCTCCCACTGCATTCTTCTCAGCACTGAGGAGATAAATGTGTCCCTGCCCTGATCTTTTCTGGACCCAAAGCAGAGTTGGAAACCCCTGCCACAAATCAGGGAAGAGACCCAAACAGTATTTCTGAGCATTGCACCACCCAGTCCAATGGGTCTCAAATATCCAAATCAGTGGCTTCCTGCCACTCCTCCTGCAGCTGAAGAACAGTGTAGGTCCACACATGAGTGCTTGTCCTGTGGGCCCTGCGCCATCAGGATATGTTCTATCAGACCTCAGCACTGAAGCGTCTGCACCATGTTCCCATAGTGCCTGAGGCATGACTGGACCACCAGGACAACACCCACCTGAAAGGAGCCTTTGCAGCAGTATGCTCATCACAGCCACCTCTGCACCCCATGTACAGCAACACACTGGACACGCTATCTCTGGGAGATCAGCGTGAGCCTTGAGAGACATCATGACCCAGGCACCCTTCATTCAGGGGGCTACAGGCCACTAGAGGTGGCAGCACAGACCTTTGTCTTGAGCAGAGTTGCAGAGATGATGGAGCTCTATAGTTCCAGAGGGTCTCCTACAGGATACTTTCCTGTCCTGAGATATGGGACATATCAACACACACTTCTTACTGAGACGCCTGGACTGGTCAACTTTTAGAATTACTGTATTTACCTTCAGGAAACTAAAAAGCCAAACAATTTATCAGCAGTCCTGGCTAACCAGGGAGGTCCCAAGTGACTGGTAGTTGGCAAATGTGACACCCACTGATATCTAGGGTCAAAAGGAGGATCTGGAGATCTATAGGCCTGTCAGCCTGACCTCAGTACTGAGGTAGAACATGGAGCAGATCATCCTGACCGCCATCACACATCAGGTTCAGGACAACCAGGGGATCAAGCCTAGACAGCATGGGTTTGTGAAAGGCAGGTCCTCCTTGAATAAACTTCTATTGCAAGGTGACCTACTTATCAGATGAGTGAAAAGCTGTGGTTGTTCTCTACCTGGACTTTAGAAAAGCCTTTGACACCATTTCTCGCAGCTTTCTCCTGGAGAGACTGCCTGCTCACGGCTTGGACAAGTGCGTTGTTCACTGGGTAAAAAACTGTCAGGATGGCCCAGAGAACGGTAGAGAAATGGAGTTACATCCAACTGGGGACCAGTCACTAGTGGTGTTCCCCAGGGCACAGTTTTGCAGCCAGCCCTGTTTGACAACCTGGACCAGGGGATTGAGTGCACTCTGTCAGTTTGCAGATGACACCAAGTTGGGTTGGAGTGCTGATCTGCTGGAGAGCAAGAAGGCTCTGTAGAGGGATCTGGACAAGCTAGACTCATGAGCCAAGGCCAATTATATGAGATTCAGCAAGGCAAAGTGGTGGGTCCTGCACTTGGGTCACAACAGCCCCAGGCAGCACTACAGGCTGAGGGAAGGGTGGCTGTAAAGGTGCCTAGTGGAAACAGATCTGGGGGTGTTGGTCAACAGCAGATGAATATGAGCCAGAAGAGTTCCCAGATGGCCAAGAAGGCCAGTGGCATCCTGGCCTGTATCAGCAATAGTGAGGCTAGCAGGACCAGGGCAGTGATTGTCCCCCTGTACTTATCATTGGTGAGGCTGTACCTCGAATCCTGTGTCCAGTTTTCAGCCCCCACTACAAGAATGCCATTGCAGTGCTGGAGCATGTCCAGAGAAGGGCAGCAGAGCTGGGGAAGGGTCTGGAGCACAAGTCCTCTGAGGAGTGCATGAGGGAGCTGGGGGTGTTCAGCTTGAAGAAAAGGAGGCTCAGAAGGGATCTTATCACTCTCTACAAATGCGTGAAAGGAAGTTGTGGCCAGGTGGTCTCTTCTCACAAGTCACAAGCAATTGGACAAGAGGAAATGCCCTCAAGTTGTACGAGAGAAGCTTTAGATTGGATGTGAAGGAAAATTTGTTTATGGAAAGGGTTGTCAAGCATTGGAAGAGGCTCCCCAGTGAAGTGGTGGAGTCACCATCGCTGGAGGTATTTAAAAGATGGGTAGATGTGGCACTTGGGGACATGGTTTAGTGCAGGCCTTGGCAGTGTTCATTTTATGGTTGGACTTGATGATCTTAAAGGTCTTTTCCAACCTGAATGAGTCTATGGATTCTAAAGAAAGTTTCTTTTCCAGCTGAATACATTAAAAAAGAAAAAAAAAAAGGAAAAGGAAAATAATAGAAATACCAGTCTTCACAGTGCAGAATCACTGCTGCTGAAAGACTTGACAGGAAAAGAAGAAATTGAATGAACTCCTGTGAAGACCTGATGTACTACTGCCTTTATGCAACTAAGAGACATTTGCTTCATTTATCACATGTCACTGTAGAAGGAAATGAAAGTACAGCTATGACCTTCCTCAAAATACTTATCCACCTCCAGTAAGAGATTTAATAACTCCCACAAAGATTCAAAAGTCTTTGAATACCTCTATATCCATGTCTTCATTTTTACCTATTTTTAAATGAGTTATTAATCCATGAGCAAATATGTTCTTTGATTCTTGGCAACTTATTATCTTTGAAGAGTCTTTAGTGTTGGATCTTCCTGAAAGCCTTCTAGAAACCCAAGTACATGAACCAGATTGCCTTAGCTCCCATGCTAATTTGGTAAGGATGGTCTTACTTCAATCTTGAACCACAGTAGTTTGATGGTGGATTTTTTTGTTGGCCTTCCTACAGATGCTGTTGAGAGGGATCATGCATTTGTTCAAATCTGTGGTATTTCCAGA
Organism: Campylorhamphus procurvoides; assembly: GCA_013396655.1. Classification (NCBI taxonomy): domain Eukaryota; kingdom Metazoa; phylum Chordata; class Aves; order Passeriformes; family Dendrocolaptidae; genus Campylorhamphus; species Campylorhamphus procurvoides. The sequence continues at coordinate 3,130,131 of WBMV01009291.1, read as the reverse complement.
CAATTCTTATGTCACCTGTGAGCACTTCATCCTTTCATCTCTTTCCTTTCAAATATAATTGTATTTATATTTTGTTTGTTGATTTTAGTTGTTTTGGGCTTTTTTTAATTGAACATTTTGGCTTTGACAGTAAGATTTTAAACCCAGGCCTCAGCACAGCTCCAGATTCAGTGCAGAGTTGCTGCTCCACCAGCCTTTTCTCTGACTAGCTCCTCTGTGGTACAGCCTACAAATGTATTCCAGGCATCACCTTACAATCATACTGGAGGTACTTAATTTATATAAAGCAACTCACCTACCTCATTCTTATTCAGTTTTCTGCATTTGTCATCATTGTAGTCATTCTATCCATTCATCCTGGGCTAAAGTGTAGTCTTAACACCGCATATTTGCTGTTTAGTTCTGGTGACTTTGTGTTTTGAGTCAATCACTTAAACTATCTATCTGAACTGACTGCATGTTTTCTTTAACATACAGTAGCACTGTTAGAGCTGGACAGCCAGTTTTTTTTGTTTGTTTTATTTTTGGAATACTTTTTCCTGTTTGTTACAGTATCCCAATGATTATTGTTTTCCTTTCCAGTTCTGAGGTATCTACTATGTCAACTTTCAAATTTAAAAACAAACATACCTGTTTCCTCATTTAAGCTCTTAGACGTCTCATATTTCGGTGGAAGCACACACCCCTTGATAGAGTCACCTCTGTGCATCTCTCTGTGTCTCTGTGTGTGTGCATAGTCACATGATCATGCAGCTTGTTTAAATAGGACTGTTTTCTTCAGACTATTCTTCACTATTTCTTTTCTGAGTTATCAGTCTCTGTACTACCACTCATCTGAAGATCTTGATTTTCCTGCCAGAGGGCATGCCTTTCAGTTGCTGTAGCTCTTGGCTTTCTCACAGTTCTTTATTAATCTCCCATATCACTTTTTCCATGAAAAAAGTTATGCCACTTTCTACGTCTATAATTTCTAAATATAGACTCCACATTTTCAAAAGCTTCCCACTGGTGTGAACTCTGCACGATTTCTTTTCCTCATTTCCTAAATCACAACTTGAGATTGATTTTCAGTCTCTCTGTGCTGCCATGTGTCACTGGGACCATTTCAGCAAAGATTGCCACGGGAAAAGGCAGCCCATCGTCCAGCCAGTCCTGAAAAGTTTATGTAGAGATCTACAAGATCTTCCACTGTTGCATTCAGCTGACATCACATGTTTAACAACCAAAGTATCTTCTGTTTTAACTTGCCTCTTCCCATCCATGGGGAGAAATTTCCCATGGCACTTCCAAAGGGATTATCTCCAGTATGAAGTCCTCACTGGGCAGAAGGGACATACCAGCTGGATAATTTCCCTCTCTCTGGCAGCTTGCTGCCTTTCTGCCATCAGAGTGTTTTCTCCTGCAACAGTCTGTGTAGCTGGCCTAGAGGTGAGATTTTTCTATTATTTGTCTCAAAGTCTTGATGATGAACCTTTTCCTTTATTTCCAGCTTTAGTTTTTCACTAAAATAGTTTTCTTTATTTTCCCCTTAACCTCACTAGAGAGAAGTTTATACCAAACTGAGCCCTTTTTTCCCAAATGGAAGACTTCTCTCCTCTGATAAACTAGGATCCTCCATGGGGATTTAAATCTGCAGTACAATGAAAACCAAACTATATCAATTATGTGTTATCCTACAGAACACTGTTCACGTACTCGAACAAAGAGAGTATGACAAAGCCCTAGAAGTGTTTATCAGATTTGAGAGATTGTGTAACAGCGAGAGGTGGTGAGCAGTGGGTAGATAGAATTTATAAGTGTCCTGTGAATCATAAGCTTCTTCAAACTACGGTTTAACACCGGAAACTTATACCAAAAGTGCTGTCTGCTTGTCTTCAGAAGCAGAGAAGGGGTTTTCTTCAAACAAACAGCTACAGACTCTTTTATTTCACCAAAGAAATGCCAGGGGAGAGAAGGGAAGAGACACAGTTACTGAAAAGAATTGTGAAAATTAATACAAAAAACATATTTTGAACCTAAGAGGCAGACAGACCCAGCATCTTATCAAGATGCTGTCAGGATGTGTTGAGTTTAGCAAGTCCATCCCCACAACCCAAGTCTCTGATAACAAAAAAGCTGCAGGAATGTCTCTGGTAGGTGCCTGCTAGCAGGGCACTCATCACCCCCACACTGTGCTGAGGCTTGTGTGACAGTGTGGGACATCAAGCTCAGTGGGAGGCTTTGCACTGGCTTTAGGTATGCCTATAAACAATTTATTCCCTCTTTGCAGTACTGGCTACTTGGGATTTTTTTTAAAAAAAAAGGTTCTATTTGCAAATAGAAAATTGCTGAAAATGTGGGAATGGCAATTACACTCCTCCCAACTGCAGCCCAAACCAGGGCAGAAAGTTCTTTCATTTTTCTCCAGGAATTCCTGTCTGCCATTTTGGGGAAACGTTGAAGCCCTGGACTAGCTTGATCAAAGCCTTCCTGCACTGTCAAACTCACTAATAATTAATGAAGTGTAAGAGACTGAAACCTGTCACTAAGTATGCTGTAATGGTAAACTTTTTTAAAGATGTTGACTGAATTCTTTATACCATCATTAGAAATAGGCATACCCTTTAATTGCTTAGCAGCTGCCAGTTTAATGCTTAAAACATGATTTAATCCAATGAGTCAATGAATCAATTCCTGCACATGTGCTTCCAAGGGATGTGCTCATTGAAATGTGTGGCAAATCTCATCTGTGACCTCATTATTCACATCACAATGCAAATTCCACAAGTAAGCTGAAACTTTAGGACCACATACGTAATGTACTCTGAGTAAGAGCAGACAAATCCACTAAGTCATCTCCTAATCTCTTAATTTTATTTTATCTTCCACTGAATCTCAATTGTGCATACTCTGATCTCAGTGTGAATCATTTGGGATTAATGTCCACATTTTAAAAAGCAATTGCTAGTTCTGGTGACCTCAGTATCTGACGGCAGCTTGAGATTGACCTGAAGCTGGATACGGGATCTCATTTGCAGATGGTGCAGAACCTCATACTCCAGAAATCAGACAAATTCTTGACTTTTTTGATGGAAGTCTAATCCAAGAGTAGTTGTTTCTGACTGTTCCTGTATTGTCACTTTTATTCCAGGGTGGGTTACAGGGCAGTGGGAAAAAACAGGAAAGCTGAAGTGGAGATAGTGGCCTGCTTTTGCCTATGGCCCATCTCAGTGTCTCAAAATCTTCCAAATCTTATCAACCCTTTCAATTTCTGCTCACTCAGGAGAGAGTCTCTTCATATCTGAGGGCAAGAACATTTCCACATCTGCCCTCTCCTCTGCACTGTTCTGCACCAAATAGGTCCTTAAGCCATCATTTCAGGTACGCAAGGGAATGGTATTTAATGTAAATGCTGCAGCTTTCAGTGTTCTAGGAGTAGTGCCTATCTACAGGCTTTGAGACAGACAGCAAGCTGGCCAAGTCTTGACATGTCTGGAACTCACCTACAATCAAAGGAGAAAAAAGCTCTCTCACCAAAAACTGACCCTGGCATTGAAAATGTGAAGTTCCCATCAGCTATTAGAAGCAATAGGGAAAGAAAAAGAGGTTTTGAAAAGCATCAGTGTCTGATAGAGCTCTCAGACTTACACGTCAAAATAAGAAAACTAAATAATAGGTTATATGTCCTTCTGTATAAGAGATACTCTTTGGAGTCAGAGGCAATGGGCTTCTTCCTCATTAAAGAAAATTTTAAGCCTCAGATATGAGATTGTGTCATAAGCAGCCTTAATCAACTTCATATTATAACTCTATTCCCTGTTTTGATAAGACACAGGTTGTAAATACAACCTCCTGTTGCTTCTGTTTTCAGATAAGCAAACTTCTCGACAAGGCATTTGGAAAACTGAATTATTTTTGTTGTTGATCATAACTGTGAATTTTGTCACTAGAAGTGGTATGTGAGAGGGAAGTGGGCAAAAAATATTGCAAACATACTTATCAAAAGGGACATAGTTCTCTGCCATAGGTAGAATTTTACATATTCTTTGAAAAGGAGCTGAGAAATAATTCTGCAATAAAAGGCTACTTGGCACCAGATAAAGGAGACAAATATAAAAACAAACCCTGAAATCCCAAGTATGTATATTTAACTTCTTACCAGTGTTGCTTGCCAGAGCCAAGTTTAATATTCAAGGTCAAAAGAAAACTTGTACAGAAAAGCTCTATCAAAGCCAAGAATTCTCATTAATCTCATTGATTGAAAAAATAGCTTGGGAAGGAAGAATGTGCTTTTTTCTTCTTAAATATAACATCAGTACATTTGGTGGTCAATGTTTCTGGAATTTTAGTTCAACTGAATGAAAGGAATTGATTTTTAGGGGTTGGGAGCTGGCACATTTATTAAATCCAACAATTTTTGTCAAGGTGTCAAAGTGTGTACTTGGGAAATAAGATGTCTCCAGTGATTTGTCAGCTTTGAAGGGTACTGGCCAAGATCTGCAATTTAGTATTTGATCATTCCAGTGGCTTTTAAAATGCTTTGCAACCATAGTGAAATGTAGGGTGCAGTTGGTAAGTATTCCCCATTTATTAGTACTTCTGTTATGTTTTGTTATTTAAAACTCTTACCCTGGATTTGTAAAAGGGAACCCAAAGTGGAAAACCAAGGTTCTTGGTGCTGTGAAAAAGAAGCTGTAGGCTCATACAACTGAAAATCAAGGTCCTTTCAGGACATTCAAATCGCACTCTAAAATCAGAGATGATCATCAAAATACAATCCATCAATGACATAACTGAAATCAAAAATAAATGTTGAAATCACACTCAGAGGAAAATTAATATGAGATAGAAAAAAAAATTTAAGTTTTCTGCATTTTGGCAAACTGTTTTCACTGTTAAATAGTCTCCAGAGATGTCGAAGTCCAAACCAACCTCTCCACTAGCACCTTTAAAACCAAGATAATTTTATTCAAAGTTCTGGAATACAAGATATTGATACAAACAATGAAGCACAATTAAGGCAACTGCGGAAAGAGTGGCAGTGATTGATAATATTATGCACAGTGGTACTTGTCAGTCTCAAATTCTACTCTAGATGAAATGAGTAAGATAATAGGCTGAGTAACCTGCTACACTATGCAGAAATTAGTAACCAAACCACTCAGTGCACAGATAGAAAGACAGAGAACTTTAAAAGTCTTTCCAGGTCTTTCAATTCATTAAGACAACTTTAAATGTCAGGCCTATTACTTGAAGACTCAATTTTACTGATAATAGGCCTTTACTCAAAATCATAGCAGACACAGCAATTTTCTAAGTACAGGGCAAAAGGCTCCAGAGCTGTTGCAAATGTTCCTAGAGATTTTGGACTTTGGAGGTATTCATGTCACATAACTTCAGCTGTCTAAAAGTCAGGTATCCAGCCTCAGTTAAAGATTAAGTTCCCTCTCTAGTCAAGGGGGAATTGAATCACCCTTTGAAATGTCTTTCTCTGTCTCTCTGGCCATTGATGGAGGCTATTTCAAAAGTTTAGCTTGGACCTTACTTCTGGGTGACTGGAGTTAGGTGAAGTCTGCCAGCCATGACTTCAGTTTCCCACAGATACAGACCCCACACCGGGAGTCTTGGAGGTGTGAAGAAAATTTCCCAGGTGATGTGGTGTCCTGGTGACATTGATTTCTCCAGCATATTTGCAGTATATGAAGGGAGTCTGTCACTAATCAGTCAGCATTTTGGGGTACCTCATCTCCCATATTTGGCACTTCACATAACACCATGTTGCCAATGCTGACTTTGCAGCTGTAACTAGCACATATGCAAACAACAGATTAAATAAACTGCATAATGGAAATACTGGATTTAGAAATAACTCTTTGTTAGAAGAAGCCAAGTTTCAGAGTTACTAATATAGAGAGAAATCAACCTAGCAAGATAAATGAAATATATAATCACTGAAGTCATGTTGCTCAAAACAGTGCTTTGATAACTTCTACTTTTTAACTACTGTCATAAACAAATCAATGGATGTCAGTCAATTTATCATTCTCTGTGGTTAGAGTTTAATTCCTGGGAAATTACTGCAATATCTTAGCGTGACTACACAGTATTAAATAACTATTTCATGTGAAGTAATGCTCCTCACCAGCACTGCCAACAACTCTGAATGTTGTTTTGCCTAAGTGGAGAGTAAAGCTTCTGGCTCATATTCCACTATTTTTGCCTCATTTGTTAGATGTAAGGATGTAATCTACAGTCACAACAGTGTTTAATTAGTGAAAATGCCTTTTGTGTTTATCAGCTGATGCCTCTGTCCCAAGGTATGGTTAGCAAAGGAGTTAAGGGTAGCTAACCCAGGGCAGGCAGCAGCTGCAGAGCATACGTGTACATTTAGGCATATGCTGAGAGAAGTTCATGTGTGAGTTAGGCACTGAGGGCCCACTGCTGTCAGCAGAGATATAGAACTCAGTTCAGATTAGGTGTTCAGTGCTGTGTGACACCTCTGGTCCCCAGCTGCTGCTACATAGGTCATTAATCTCCTATGAGCTCCTCCACCATGTGTATCAGCCCATATGGATGTCTTGGATATTCAAGGACATCTTGATCAGCATTAGGGTCCCATGTGCAGACGACTGGATTGAATTCTGAGGAAGCACAGCCAGTAGACCCCAGAGAATAATTCAGTTCACCCTGACATATTTGCCTATTGCTTGGCTCAGTTCTCCATACACAAGGATTTAGTGCTCTTTGGGATGCTATGAGACACCAAGACATCCATGCATGTCTGGCAGCACTCACCATGACCTAGGAGGGAACGTGTCCTGCTGGAGGCCAGGCAACTTAAATGATACTGTGTGCCTGCACCCAGCCAGACATGCAGGTCTCTACTACCTCGCCACTGAGCAGCTCACTCCATCCCAGGGATGTCTCAGCTGGGATGCAATTACCTGAGGTGGGATTCTTGGCACTACAGCTCTTGTTCCCCTACACTGAGGTTTCATAATTTCAAACTGAGTCCTACCCTGAAGGCTGAACAATTGTTTCTTGTCTTCTACTGTCTTGCAGAATAAGCTGAAGTGGCATCTGGGGAGTTTTGTTTCTCAAGGGTTTATCAATACTCATGTGTCCGAAAGGTCTGCAGATGTTCTCTTTTCTGTGCTGTTCACAGGTGCAGGGAACACTGGGAGAAGCTGATGGTGCTTGCAGCTCTCAAGCACAGGACCTGTAGGTAAACTTTTCCTGATGTCACCTCTCTTCCCCTGATATACCCTTTTTTTCCATAGCACATTAATCAGATGGGTCTTCAATACCCCAGCCCAGGCTCACCTGAAAGACATCTGCCTCTTACTCCACGTGCTGCAAAATCAAGGTGCTGAGGAGGAACAGCAAAATAGAAGGAGGGAAGGGGAATCATGTTGAAGAGTTGTTTGACAGATTGATGACTCCATCAAATTCACTCTTGCTGTAATCCTACTACCTGTAATAAACTGCAGAGACAAACTCACCTCATTGCCCTGGTTCTCTCCTATGGGCCCACACCAAAGGCCATAGAAATCAATGAATCTCCTTTCATGACTTTAAAAATCTTGAAATGACTTTGGCATAACTTATTCTGCTTCCCATTTTTTTTCTTTATTTACTCTCTGCTGCAAAATTTTACAGCTTCAAATATGCTGTGAATTATGACAACCAGCAACAGAAATCTGATTCTTCAGGTGTCTGTATTATGTTCTGCCAGATAATCCATCTGTGCAAATCAGTATGAAAACAGGAATTTAGCCCCACTGAAATTAAGCTGAGGGAAAACAGAAAGGAACTACCTCTTGAAATGTAGATCTACTTCTGAATTTTAAAAAGATGTGGCGGTGATCTTGGTTGATCTGTTCCATCTGTGATACTTTCCTATAAATAATACCATTTTCTCTGATTCAAGTTGACCATGTTGAATTTTAGCTACAAATACTAATTCTTCATTAATCTATTGAACCAGCTTCAAGTAACACTTTCTCTTCTTATTTCAAAATGAGGGTGGCTGGACCAGGCTTATATCTGAGTAAAAAAGTAAGTCACTTTCAATTTTCCTCATACCACAAGCAGACATGGTAGTTGATGCATCCACTCACAATGCATCCAGCTAATTTGTATTATCCAGGCAACCAAGAGGTGTGATAATGGCTCTGAATTAATACAGCTGGGAACTTTGCTCTGAGTTAGCTAAACGAAGATGAGTAGCACTGCCCTTTTTTCCAAGCCTTGTGTGCTGAAACATTTCAACAAAGACAACAAGAGAAACAGCGAAACAAAAACAAAGCAAACAAAAAAAAACCCACAAAAAACACCCCCAAAAATCAAAACAAAAAGAAAACAAACAAAAACCAAAACAAAACAAAAACCAAACAAACAGAATCAGAAAAATATTTTTGTTTTTCCTTAGCATAATATTTATATTTCCATACCTCCATAATTCCCATTTACAGACACAATATACAGACAGAAGGATGAAACACTGCTCAGGAAAGGGTAAAACTAGAGAGAAACATGGGATGAAGATAAGTCAATTTCATTCAAAATTACATAAATCATCTCATGAGTGAATAAACTGAAGGTGAGCCAGAGGGAAGGCTGGGGAAGATCCTCAGATTTAGATCAGAGCAGGTGAGGCCTCAGCTGAGACCTGCTCATCCCCATCGTCCTTAAGAACATATTGGACAAACATGTTTCAGGGATAGCATAGTTACAGCTCATTTTCCCTTGTGCAAAAGGACAAGTAGGTGACTTGTAAGGAGCCATCCAGCACTGTTTTTTCCAGCTATAATCTCAGCTACATAGGAAACTGGAACAAGAAAAGGGGTCAGTGTGTCCAGTATCATACCTGTGTTCCCATCCCATAATTAGGAGCATAGCATGTCCCACTACATCCGCAGCTTTGACACTGCTAGGAAAAACACCTGTTTAAAAGGATACTGATTTTGATTCCATTTAAAACAAATAGTAGTTGGTTTCCTATGCTCTTCCATGTAACCTAACGAGTAATTGTTAAAGTGGCTTCTTCAGTAAAGGTGTGAAAGTTTTCTTTGGCTGAAAGCTGTTAAATATTACAGTCAATTTACAATGAAAGGCATGAGTAGGAAGCAAGCTCTGTTGCACATAGTGGTGGTCCTCTCCTGGGACCAGGCTGAGAGTTTGCAGATTTCACAACTAAGGTTCACTGCAGAAATAACCTGCTGGATCTCCTATTCTGCTATACCTGGGTAAATATTTAGCAATTTCACTAACTTAAACAGAGTTTGAAGATAGAACATTAACTGTATTAGATGGAAATCCACCAGAGTAATTTCCTTGTTTTTGAAGAACCATGGGATCAGGCCTTTATATTCTTTCTGAGTCAGAATCCATCCAAAAGAGTTAACTCAGATTTTATCCTCAGGATGTTGCACATATTACATGTACAGCACCCTGGACACCTGGAATACAAGTCTTATTCTCTTAAGAATGAAGAACTGACCTTTTACTGTCTCCTGTGTAAAAAAAAAATTTGAAATATTTATTAAATTATTATTGTTAGGGTTGTCAAACAGGTAACTGTAAATGTCTGGGATTTTTTTTTCACCTTTGCGTCCTGTTTTGTTCCAGCTATGCAGCATCTGCCCTTGCACACCAATTGGATGAGGACCTACTGCATGGCGTAGCAGCAATGAAGTGTTGCTTTGTTTAGGGGAAACTATACTCAGTGGAGGGACCAGGATTTTGTATGATACTTAATGACTTTCCTTTACTCTGAGTCCTCAGCAGTACCTGATTGGCATGGGGAGACAATGAACAGGGCAGCGAGTGTTTCTCTGCTTCATCTCAACAAAACCTAAGTGGGTTTTCTGGAAGGCTTAACTGAAGGGGTTGAGGATGTTTCATCTTTCAAGATGCCCGTTTATCTCAATCCTCTCAAGCTGAAGTAATTTTAGAAATGACTAGGTTTCTGATCCCAGTTCCACTATTAATGGGAATTTATCTGCCCTCCAAAAACTGCCAGCTTCAATCAGAAGGCTGAGACAAAGGGCAACTGGGTAGCACAAGCTGAGAATCACTGCTATCCTGTTACCAGTGCCTGAGATGGCTGGCTAAAGCTAGCCCACATGTTTGACCTGTATGACTCATGAGGCTGATAGACAATTTTTTGGACAGACCTAAACTATGACAGCCCCTCCAGAAAGGACTCTGTGAAATAAAAATTATGTGCTATACCTAATCTTGTGGACTACACATTTGTATTACTTAGGCTTTGTAAGTAAACAGAAAACATCAGCCACTAAATTACCATTCTGCCTCAACTTCTGAGCAGCCAGTGCTTTACAGATTGCCACTCAGTAGGTGACACAATACTGTTCATTAAGTTTGGTGGGAAATGACACTACATTTTTCACAGTGCTTAAATGTGATTTGTCCATAGCACAGGTACATGGTGAACAGTGCAATTGCCATTTCTCACTAATTATCTGGAAAAATCCAGCAAGGGAAAAAAGAAACTCTTGTAATGGCTTTTTACCTAACAAGAGAAAGAAAAGGACATGAAAGGTGAATGTACATCTCCACAAATAAATAGAATATTTTCTCCATCCATAAAAAAAAAAAGCAGAACTATTACCAGAAAATTGTTTTTTGCCCTCCAGGGCTTTGAGGAAAGAAAAGTGAAGGTTAGATTCACAGCAAAGTGCAGGGTACTGAGTCAGTGCACAGAGCATGAGGAATCGTGCCCAAGGCATTGCTGCTGAGGAGAAGCTGCTGGTACGTAAGGTTGATTGAACAGGACAACAAACAAGGAGGTGTTCAGGTGCTCCTGTTCCTACAATGGCATATGTGAACAAAGACTTTTAGGGGGTTGCATTCAGAAGATTACACCAGAGATGGCAGTAGTTCTGGTTCAGAAACAAGATTAAAAATAACACTAATTAGGGTTTTAGCTATGTTATTAACTTTGTGCCTGTAATTTCAAGGACAAAATGTTCAGACTGAATTTCCCCTCTCTTGCCTATTGTTTCTACGAATTAGTTCTGGGTATCACTGCAAGTAATGACCACAGGAGCATTCAGAGGTGTTAAATGCAAGGAGAGTTCAGCCCTGCTGCTGGAATTGACCCGCCAGGAGAGGAGTTCAGCTAATGGAAAAGCTATGTTTCATAATAGGGAAAAAAAATATTTACAATCCATCTTTAAGGCTCACCCATTTTCCATTTCTTTTTCACAGTACTCTTAGCCAAAAAAAGTTAAATGAATAATACATGATAGTATAATTTTAAAAAATTTTATTGTATGTACCAATTTTTCACATATTTAAGGGACATATTTTGCAGAAGATGAGGGATGAGCAATGGTTTTATGCACTAATAGTTGGTGGAAAAGAAACATTCTGACATCTTTGGCCTCAACCACCAGTGTCCCCTTCAAGGCAATGCACTCTCTTAAATTCTTTTGGAGTTTATCTGAATGGTCTTTCAGGTCTAGCTAGCAGGATGTGGTCCACCAAATGGACTCAGAGCAAGCCCATGCAGGACCCCAGCTAACAGCAGGTCTAATCCAAAATGTCTGCAACAGGCAGTCACCAGCAAAGACATAAGTAAAACATATGTTTCTGTGCATCTTAATTACTCTCAGGGGAAAAAATTCCCAATCCTGGACCAATATTAAAGTAACATGAACACTTGCAAAAGGCAATCCCACTAGTGAGTCAGGAAGGCAGATATCACAAACACCTTGATGCTGCTCCTTAATATCTCCTCAGATTTGCAAAGAACAAAATTGCTCCTTGAGTCCCTCAGCCCTGCTCATCTGACCCTGCCAAAACACACTTTACTGCCTGTTTTTGCTTTTTCCCTCTGCCCTCTGAATTTGTCTAGGGTCTGGGAGTGGGATCTCCACCCTCAGTTGTGGCTGAANGAACTCCTGCCCATTTCCAGCTAAAAGCCCAGTGCCAGCAGTTGTGTAAGGAGTTTGGCCTTTAGTGCAAATTAATCCCATTTCTAACTCTTGTTGTGGAGAAATAGAGACATGAGCAGGTGCTGGGGAGGGAGGGCCAGAAATAAAAATAAATCATTTTTAAAGAAAAAGCAGCAATTTGGAGTGGAGGGTAAGGCTGTGGGGTGTGGGAATCTGAGTCACAACTTTTGAACAATTGATTCTGGTAATTTTGCAAACATCTTTGCAATTCATAACCCCACCCCACCTCCCTTGAGTTGCTGCCCTTCAAAATAATCACTTTAAGAGGGCTACTACCAGCTAGTCTCTGCTGAGTAGGAGGGATGAGCAACCTGCTGTACAGAGAACATGGAAGTTGACAGGCAGAGCACACATGGCACACAGAGAGCTGGAGCTCAGAACCGTGACATCCTGAGGGACAGGAGAGATAAGGACTTCAGATCCCTGTTCCCCCATCCCATGCTTCACCCTGAGCCAAGATGCTTCAAATATCTGATTAGTGGCTGGCTGCTGCAATTGTCTGCTGGCACATCTGACCTTTAATTTGGAAAGGTAACATTCGGCCTGGCCTTCTACCTTGGAAAGGATGCTGATGCCTGACACATATTTTCACTTGGAAGAGAAAGTGATTCCTGGTCTCATTAATACAGTAGGTAGCTAGGGTGACCCATGGGACAAACTAGATGGATATTTTTGGAATAGTGATTCCTAACTGAAAGCTCAGCTTGGAAGGGCTTCCCATGTTTGTGAGTCTGCAGTTTGGTATTTATTTAGAGGCTAGTATGAGTGAGTCCCTTTGATACTAAATAAGTTCCAGCACATTCAGGGCTTTAAATATTCCTTTCTCAGAGCATGGCATTGCCTTTGACCTTGATGGAGCTGGAGTATGCCTAGCTATGGAACAAGTCCAGAATGTCCTCCAGAAGAGGACATCATCTTCCATCACACACTACCCCAAGAGCAACAGGGGCACAGGAGGGAGGCTCATGCCAAGGTCATAAAGGACTTCTAAGGGACACTGTCCATGGACCAGGCACAGTACTAGGAGGGCAGACAATACAAAACAGAACACAGTCCCAAAGCAAACACATTATCACTTGACACAGTCAAATGTTGTGGGTTTTAAGTTGGCTGAGACCTAGGTAAGAGCCATGGCATATGGCACATCACAGTTCAGGTTGTGTCTACATGATCAGAGACAGCTTTTGGGACAGTGGGGATGGAACAGCACGCTGTATTCTTCAAGTCAGGCTATGTGCCAAAAGTGGTGTAGGAGAAACTTGAAAAAGAAAAAGAACTTGTATGCAGAGACAGTTCCTCTTTGGATGGTAGTACACTGCCTAATTATTTAAGAGGGCCTTATAAATGCTTTTTCTTATGTCAAACAGAGTAACAAAGAGTAATAATGGGTAGGAACAAGAGGCTTTGTCCTACAGCAACTGAAACATTCACATGCTTTGCAGTAGAGTAATTCATGCCCTTGATAGCATGGTTATTTTGCTCCTATCATTCACTTTGCAAGGGATGGCTTATATTCACTTACTTCTCTATGCTTTTTGCATGTCATTTACGCTGAGTATGGAACAACATTAAAATAGAAAAAGAAATGGCAGAGATTCATTAAATACCACGCTCCAGTTAACCAACGGTGAGTGCTTAAGTAGTCCAGTAGCCACATTTTCTGAGGATCTCACAGTTTTTTCTCAAAGTATGCTTTATCTCACAACACTTCTGTAGTATTTTCTAAACTCGTATGACAGAGAAATAATTCAGATAAGTGGAGACTATCCATTGCAGCACGTCTCTATACATAAATAAAAAAGGGATTCTTATCTGACCGACTGGCTCAGCATGGTCTATATCCATGCATATACTCTCCTCCATCTATGCACTACAACAGTGTTGCCTCATCCAAACTGCCTGCAGGGAGCAGAATTATAGAGTCATAGAATCATTTAGGCTGGAAAAGATCATTAAGATCATCAAGTCCAACTGTTAACTAAGCACTGCCAAGTACACCACTAAACCATGTCCCTAATAATCTTAGGACAGTACTAAACCAGGCTTTGTCTGACACGGGAACAGCTAGGCTAGATCAAACCAATGTGGGAAGCATTCTATGAGTTTGGCACAAATGGAGGTGATGGTGGGACAGTCACTTTGAGCACCCTGAGCTGCCCCTTGGGAGTACCCACTTCCTAGCAAGGGCTGCAGATGGAGCCACATAGCAGAAACTCTGTGCAATGACTGCTTGGAGTGATCCCTTGCAGACAGCAACACCACCAAAAGTGACAGCAGTTGAGGATAGTTTATCTAAAAGTGACACACATCGGAGCTCCTGTGATCAACACCATCTGACAGGTTATAGCAACAGTCTTCTGCAAAGAGTGCGTGAGCAGAATTAACAGAAACATGACCCTGGCTGGTTTGCAAGTTGCTGCAATAAGCCTGTGACAACTTTGTATTAGTTTAATGCAAAACCCATTAGCAGTTGCATTTGAAGTGAACTGAGCTCTTCCCGTAGCCACTAGTGCGTATCCTCTGATCAATCATTTTTCCCTTAAATGTTAATACCATCATTCAGTGCTTTCTCTGGACAGAAAACAGATCAGCATTTCATAAAGCCTGGCACAAAATTGCTGAGCAGAGGGGAAAAATAACCCTCTATCAAAATCTTTCCTGGTGAAATCATATTCATCAAAGAGGAAGAAAAATCTGGCAAGGTAAAACAATTTTTCAAGATATCTGTGAAGTACTGCACTTCTTGATAATCAAAAGAAAAAATAGCACAAGCAACAGGTGCAGAACATCACACAGTATGGGTTAGAAATGCCACCCTCCCTCTGACACTATATGGATGTCAAGGCCCAGTGAAGGGAAAAAAAGAAAAAAAAGAAGACATTTTAAAACATACTCATTTGATTGCTACTCCATGAATAAAGTTAGGAGTTCACAAATGAAAATGCAGAAAGCATTTAAATTTGTATTTATGTATATATGTGTGTATGTGTGTGTGTGTGTATAAAACCTCCTGCAAGCAATTGCTGGAGCTCTTAAAAATACAGGATCACATGTAAGGTATCTTTACTCCAGCACCAGCTGGAGTTATTGCAGCTTCCAATAATGGAATTTAAAAATAACCAAAATAAAAAAATAAACAAAAAACCAAACATATTAAAAAAAAACAACAAAACAAACAAACATTCTGTCTCAGGATACTCAAATAATACATTCACATAAAATTTCATTTTCAGTGGCTACATTTTACAGTTATAAACTGTACTCCAGAAGTCCACAAAGAGCTTTACAGAGGGTCACTTGAGGGCTTCCTTGAACTCCTCCTTGAAGGCTTCTGGAATAAAACAGTGACATAAGTTTGAACCCAAATCAGAATCCATTTCAAGACAAGCAAATGTGAGGGTGAGACTCGATGAAGTACTTGATTCAGTGAGCAACTTGAAAGCTTTGTAGGTGAACAAAAAGAAAAGGTCCTCATTTATTTCTGTGTGATTTTAGGGTAGTTGGAAACGTAGAGACTAACATACACCAGAATTAGGGGTGACCCCAAGGAAAACAGACTCCCTGTCAGATTCCTTGGAGGCTTAGTAGATAGTCCAGGTATCTAAGAGTTGGATGAGAAACACGTGTGAGCAGTCTGACTGACACTGAGTGTCAGCAACAGAGCAGTGGGGAAACTGAGTCACTAGAACTTAACCAAAGTCATGCCACCAGGTTACACAGCTCATGTGGGGTACCATGCTGGCACGTTGGAACTGCCACTAGTACTTAAGCAAGCCAGTTTTAAACCTGCTCAGACACCCTACTATTAGCTACAGTGAAGACATGGTCTTAATCCTTACAAGTTTCTGCCCTATACAGATGAGAAGTAATTGAGCAGAAAGATGCTCAATTTACCTGTTTTAAACTTTAACCTTCTTCCAGGCACATAACTCTCACTCAGCCCAATAATGTATCACATTAAAGAAGGAATTATTTATCTACTCTCAAATAAAAAGAATGTTCATTTCAGGGTATGACATCATTTCAATCAAATTTAATTAATCCTCAAAATAAGGACTGATAGGAGAAGAATTGTTGTGACATCTAAGGCAAGGACCTGGCATTTTCCTAATACAGAAATTGTCACCTGTGAAAAAATGGCAGATTAATCACACTGATTAAGTGTGATGCAAATACACATGCAGTAGTTCTAGAAGATTATCTGGAAATGTTTTAACAGAAAATGTGGCAAGAAAAGCAGGTTTTGCTCAATCTTGCTGCAAGCTTTGCTCAGATATCAGGGTACAAACTCAGCCTCATGCAAACCATTACTAGAGTATCATACTCCTGCAACTGTAACCTTCAGCAACATGCTTCGAGAAGCATACAAAGAGGCTTCCTTCATGCAGCAATATGCCTAGAGCCAGTCCTGGTACATATTATGCTAATTTTTTGGCAAGACACCTATAAACTGTTATAAAGATGGTTAAACCAAGCCTGAGCTGCAAGATTGTAATCTTTGGTCAGCAATGACATTTGCAGATGATGTCAGGTCTCTAAAGTCTCACTGCTACCTACTAAAAAGCAGCAAATATGAGACCAAGTGATTTCCTTTTGAGTAAGACCTTAAGATGCCATGGTCTAGTTGATAAGGTAGTGTTGGGTCAAAGGCTGGACTTGATGATCTCAGAGGTCTTTTCCAACCTAGTTGATTCTGTGATTCTGTGAAGGACAGACAGTAGCTTTGTGATTTCTTTCTAGTACTCTCATGGTTTGCTCTAACATGGCATTAGATTGCCCCAGAAACATCTAGCCCTGCCTCTAACAAATTATGGCTCTAAGAAGCAGCCTGGGGATTTTTTTCCCAGGTAAGGATTCATTCATCTGCTGAACCAACAGGCACATTTTGGTTCTTTGCCAACCAAAAATTTCCCAAGGATTCAAAGTAAACATAAACCACGTGCCAAACACCTAGGTGTCGGAACCCTGAACACACCCATGAAGCAGGACTGTTAGCAGGGGCAAAACTCACCTATGGACATGAGCTAAAATCAAAGGTGATTAATGTTGTCACCAAGAAATTCCCTGCCATCCCCAATAAGAGGATCATACAGCATCACATGGAATACCATTTCTCCCATCTATCCCAGAAACAGAGTGGCTCTGTGCTCATCCCTTCAAAAAACATCAAGGTAGATTCACCTCCAGTAAGACAAGTCCATTGAGAATTTTGCAACAGGGGTCTGTCCCAAATCAGTGACCATTTCATTAAAAGCAGAAATACAAGTGCTCTACCAAGGCAGATACACAGCCCAGACTCCTCCCATCTCCTGACCTCCTGCTGGGTTAGTAATTGTAGTAATGTTGTTTCATTACCAACCTGCGTCTTTCCCTAGGACACAGTCTGGATGTTTCTGGTATATGGTGGAACCTCCACCACTGGCTGCTGAGCTCTTTCATGTATGATCAATAAACAATTCGTTGAAATCCACAACCCTTTGAAGCTGAGGATACACTTGTTAGCCAGATCATGTTGTGCCATACACCTAAGGTGTACTGTTCTTGGGGCCATTGGTGCAGTGAGCAGCATGGACTCTTAGCGCTTCCCAGAATAGTACTCCTAAGAAGTGTTCATTTTCATTTGAACAGTTGCTGCAAGCTGTGAGGCAGACGAGCCTCCCTCATGCTGTGCATGTTTATGTATAAATGTAAATCTTTCTTACCTTTCATCTGTGAAACTGAAACTTCACCAAATGTCCTCATTTACTGAAAACCCACATGCTGGGGTTTTTCAGAGGAGCAGCTTTCCATACAGCATTATGTACATTCCTCTAGATCTGTGCTAATTTAATTCTGGATTGCAATAAACAATTGCAGTATTATTTTTATTTGAACCAGGGAGGTTATCAAAATATATTGTAGTTAATATGTTCCATAAGCGGTGACATGAAGGAATACTTTTGGGGACTTCAAGACATTTAGAAGATTAATCATCCATTTTTAGGGCAGGTCTAACATGGGGCAAGTACATTTGGGTTAGAAAAGGATTTCTAAATTGTCTTTTTACTTCTGCCTAAGATGCCACCCTTTCAAATCATGTTTTGCGTAAGTAATGTTGACAAATTGCACACAGAGAAACCAAATGAAATTCTGCAATAGGACATATCAAAATATCCAATTGGAGACAATTATGCCTATCTAAGTAGTTAATCTTTTCACACTTCCACTTTGAAATAGTTGGCGAGATTTTACGCCACAACGGTGTGCCCAGGTATAATAACAAACTTCTCCTATACAGAATAAACCTTACTGTTTCTATATGAACAAACACTGGCAACAGCACATGAAGTAAATTTTCTATCTTCAGTCTTGGTTTGAAAGTGTGATGATTTCTCTAAACCAATGATAGTAATGTAAAATGCAGAATTCAAGGTTACATGTGTATTATGGTCATTACTTGTACCATAATACTATTAAAATCAAGGTATGACCAAAGCGGTATGGATTTGCCACAAACACTCTTTGCAAATACTCACACATTCTCCCACAGTCCAAACATGAATCTGGTCCCTTGAATTTTCTTTTTATTTCCTCTGACCTCAGACAGTTCATTCTGCTTGAAGTTTTTTCTGTTATCCTCACAAAACTGTTCTGAGTTTCATATAGATTGATTGACAGATGAACAATCAGAAGATTCAGAAACAATTATCCTCCATCATAAGATGTACTATAGTAATAAGAAATTTTTTTAAGGAACTATTATTTAAGCTGCTTATAAAAATAGAACTGAAAAGAGTAATATTTCTGAACACTGAACTACAATGGAACATATTTTTAGATCAACTTGCTTTTTAGATATATGCAAAAAATCCTCTCAGTATTCCTCCTTCACTAGTTAACTTGAAAATTTACTCCACAACTTCAAGAATGAAGGCAATACCTTCTTAAACCTGTAATAGAGATAATAAAAGAGCACTTCTGGCATCTTGGTTCTGCAAGTGTCTTTTTTAAAGCATTGTAGACATAAACCACCAAGAAACAGTCAGCACTATTTTGCTGTTGTTATGCTTGCTGATTTTGATACTCTTCTACAGGCCTTGTGGCTCACTGGTATCCAGCACTCAGCTTTACAGTAAGTATAGCCTGAAGCGAGGAATTCAGAGCTGCATGCACTGCTTTTGCTTCAATGATGATGTAATGGAAGAGAGCTCTTCCTCTGATTAGGTTCCCCACCCACTGTCCTGAAAGATAAGCTGGGGTTCATGCAGAGTACTCTTAATGCCATGCAGTCTCTCTTCCATCATGTGTTTAGTTTCAGGTTCCTTATTATGAGAACTACTTCAACCAGCTGAAAGGAGTCAAAAGAGGAACAAAAAGGATGACTTTAGAACAAACAGAGTTTAAAGAAATAGAGACTGGTTTAGCCTTTAGAAGATGAGAAGCAACATGAAAAATAAGGGTAAAGGGTACAATAAAAAGGAAAGGAACAAATTGCACTCCGTCCTTGTCCTATGGATGAGACAGACCAAAATGGCTTTCAGCATAGGTTAGATATTAGGGGGTGTACTTTCCAGCTCAGAACACCTACCTGTAGACAACTGAAGGAAGATCCAGATCTCCACTTCTTCTAGCAGTAACTTAGAAACCTATAGTTTTAGTAGATTTATACCTGTAGATATGTATGATTAGAGATTTAATCCCATGAAGACTCTTTGAAAGCTATTTCACAGGGAAATTATTCAGTAAATAAACAGCGCAGAAATTAAACAGTACAGACCAGTCAGTACTGAAGAATTTTGCCTCCAAAGTATATGATGTCTCCATCAGTAGGCATTCTCAAGAAGCAGAATGAACACATTCAGGACTAATTTACATGGAGATCTCAATGAGCCAAATAATGTCTCTTCTCATACTATTTTCTATGACTTCTATGGTTCTGCTTTTAATCATAAAATCATAGAATGGTTTGGGTTGGAAGGGACCTTAAGGATCATCTAGTTCCAACCCACCTAGAATGGACAGGGACTAGTTTCACTAGGCAAGTTGGCTCAGAGTTCCATTGAACCTCACCTCAAACACTTTCAGGTCTGGTGCATTCACAGCTTCTCCAGGCAACCTGTTCCAGTGAGTCACCATCCTCACAGTAAAGGACATACAAAGCTATCCAGGAATGGAAGAAATAGGCTCCAAAGACTGGAGCAGAGTGAAGATGAGTGTCTAAAGTCATTATTGCCTCGCAACTAAACTACAGACAGGAAACTGTTCTAGTGGTTCCAAAATTGGTAAAGAAATCAAAGTGAAACAAAGTTGAAGAACATGGATGCTCAGCCCCAACTATCATAACATTTCAATCTCAAAGAGAATGAACAAATAAATACTGAACCAATTCAATGCTTGATCGCTTTCAGGATTTTGTTCAAAAAAACAGAGCAGAAAAATTGTATAAATGGAAGGAATAAAGAAAATAGAGATTCTCATCTCCAAGGAGATGAGGTATAAAGAACAGCAATCATTAGGAGAGAAGATATTACTACTATCTCATTAATGATATGCAAAACCACTAAGAAAATGGTACCATGTTGTTAACAGCTTTTGGGCAAATTGCACAGTGAATTCTCACTGCAACGAAAGCCATTTTGTTCATTTGTGGTAACTGTTGTGTTGACTTCTGAACCATCATGAAACAGAACTGTATACCAAATAACACCACTCCCCCTCCAGGGTGGGGGAAAAAAGCACAAGCATTGGGGGTTTTTTCATTTTTTTTCCTTTTTTTTTTCCTTTGTGCATCACTACAATAAAACTTCTCCAAAATGAAGGAAAACAAAATGGCATCACTTCACCTTACAAAAGTACTGACTACCCACAGTACAGAGCTATAAAACTTATAATAAAAAATACCATCAAGTGAAACTGCAGAATATGACTAAGCATCATATTGGCTGTAGAAGAACAGAAAAAATCTTGTTCCTCTGTAATGGTCTGCCAATTTTTGCCAGCTGTGAAGAAAATAAAATATTTGCGTAACTGAAAATTATCACCCAAGTGGTCTTTCATTTGAATTTTCAGCATTTAAAATATTTTCAGATAAACTAGAGGAAATTTAAGCGTGAAAATTTGTTCCTAATCAAGGAATTAAAAACCCAGCTAAAGATGGAAACACATATAATTTTACTTAAGAAAAATTCTGCAAAATGTATGAATTTCAAAGTGCTCAGTGTTTAAAGGTTTTTGATTCAAAATTTGAAATGTTATAGCAACTACTTTTGTTTAAATTTTCATTGCTTCAAAATACAAATACCCAATAGTAAATACATGGGATGATTTTACACTTTCATATCTTTCTCTCTTTATTCACTAAACCACAGCACAGCAGTCACAATGGATGAATATATAGGGTAAATAAAGACAGGGACAAAATTGCTTTTCTTAAGCTACCATTGGGTTTCACCCTCTACCAGTGCTCTCCACACTCGAAAGGGGATCACAGATGTGAAGAATCCCTCAGCACTGACCTTCTTACTCTGGCTGTACATTATCTCAGTTTTCCAATAGGCTGCTGCTTGAGGTGGCTTCTAACATTCCTGGTCTCCAGAAGCCAACAGGTATGCATTCTGCTAATTGAAAGCCTGTTTAATATTCCTGTCAGTCAGACTTTTTAAAACATCAAATTCATGCTTTCTTGTGTTCTGCGGCAAAGAAGATTCCCATGTTAGTTTTCAATAACAGCTCTAGATGTGTTGACACTGGATAATTCTCCTTCCTGATGATGCTCTGGAAATGTTGAGAACAGTGAGCATGACCCCTGACCTGACCTGCTTCAGGGATGCCACAAGTGATGTTCCCTAGCTGTAGAAAGGAAGTTTGCATCCACTTGATTCAATCTCTGGCAGGCACAGCAAGGGAATTTCTTCACTTCTTCCCCCATCCCCAGCATTACTGACTCCTTTTGTGGCCTTGAAGTGCCTTAGGAGTTTGCTTGGCTTCATGGTGCAGGAGAAGATTATAATAGTCAGGCACCTGCCCATGCTTGACTGTGTCCAAGGATGTGGGAGGCAATCTCTTTCTCTTTTTTTTTAAATTGAAAAAAAAATTAAAAATTACTTATCAAAGGCAGATTTCTGCCTCCTGCTTATTCTTTTGATCATTTCCCAGGCTCTGTCCCCCACAGTGCTATAAGGTTGCAGAATCACAGACCCATACAAGTCAAAGGGTGTCAGAGGCTTCTAAGTCAGCAGGCAAATAAACAACAAAGAATGCTCACGCTGGGACATGTGTCTCTGTCCAGCCCAGGATCTGACAGTGGCCAGCTGAAGGCATCTTCTGCCAAACACAAGAGTTAAACAGATGTATACAGGCTCCAACAGGGCTGGAACTTGGGACTGTCTTAGGGGCTTGCTGAAATAGAGATCTCTACACTTTAGCTTTTAACAGCTCCAGATGGAATTTTTATTCCATGAACATATCCACTTTCTTCCTGAAAACATGGATAGTTTCAGTGAATTTCTCATCTTTGGCTCTCTGAAAACTGACTTCTGACAATTTTATCCAATGCTCCTCAATTCCTATATTAAGAAAGACATGTGCTCTATTCATGGGGTTTGTGCCATTCATGATTTACAGATCCCTCTCATACCCTCTCTTGGTTGTGTCCTTTTCAGGCTAAAGAATATGTCTATTCAGCCACACCTCATGGAAAAGCTGTCCCATACCCCTGGTCATTCATATTACTCTTTTCTAGTTCTATTGTAACTCTTTTGAAATTGAAGACAAGAGCTGCTTTGGGCTTCGAAAAATTGGAGTACCATATACAGTGGCATAATGATGCTTTATGTTTCCTATTCTTTTCTTAGTATGCATTTCCTCCAGCCACAGCTGTACACTGATATTTTCATTACAATTCTAGTATCCTTCACATCACATGAAGCTGATGGTTCTTAATTGTTGGGTTTTAGTTTTTATGACTCTGAGAATTCCAATATTATAGTTTGCTGCTTTGTGCCCCACCTCTTTTTCCCCATCACGTACGAATATGTTGATTGGCACAGGTACATGGGCAATACATGTTCTGTGTAAAAAACTACACTATTAATCTGTAATAAGAAATCATTACAGGAAAAAAAATCATTTTCAGAAAGGATAAAATGACTGTACAGTTTGCCAAAGTTGTCCTTAAGAGGAAAAAGAGTAGGTTTAAACTCCTGATGTATATTCTCTTTAAAAGCTCAACAAATAATGTATTCAGCATTGACAATTATTGCAATATCTCTTTTTATTCAAGGGTGCCCAAAATGTGTATGGGTCTGCTCTCACAGACATACTGATTTAAGCCATAACAGCAAAAATTTGTAGAAAGAAGTAATAACCTAATTAGAATGACATTAGATAACATGGTTGGAAAAACCCCCCTCAGAAAACCATTCAAAAATGCTCCCTGTTAATCAGACCTGCTAAGAAAATAAATGCCAATTGTTCCTAGTATAAGCCATTTATTTTAAATTGAAATGTAGAAGTGGATGGGGTTTTTTTTAAACATACAAGATTTTGCAAAATCAAATTATGCTGAAAAAATAGGTAACAGTTTTAATTCACATTAAAACCTTCTATGGGATCCTGGCAGTGAAGATCAGAGAATTTGGGATTATGTGCATTGGGTAGGTCTGGAATACAGTAACATTTTATGAGTTGGGTAATTTTGCCTAGTATATGACTAAAGAGTCTCAGATTTATGTTAACATTATGTACATTTTCTGTAGAATGTGTCTGAATAGACAGACAACTGTCATCTAAATAATTTTTATTGCATGTTTGACTCATGTGCAGTGGTAATAGTTACCTCAGCAGTAAAATGAAGTACAACTCAGGCTGTGCCTGTTGTGGGCTGCCAGAAAAAATGAAAGGCTTTGGTCTTTGACTACACACAGAGAAAAATGGGACAAAACACTTTTTTGTCCTCCAAAGAGCCCAGAAATGACAAGGGATCTGACTTGAAAAGAAAACAAAATGTACAATGGGACTGGATAAAGAAATGATGATTAATGAGAAGCCTCAGATTATATGTAATCACAGAAAAATAGGTCTGTAACAGACCATGATTAGTCACCTAGTCCATCCTCCAATTTCAATGCCAGATCAATAGTACTTACTATTTGTCCAGTACGTACTAAAAGACATCCAGTAACAGAGGCGCTATTATACCCTCTGTGATATAAAGCTATGCCTCACTAATGTTACCATTAGAAAAGCTTTTCCTCGTTGATGCAATTTAAGTCCATTACACCTTACCCTACCTACCAGGAATAGATTATTGCCCTTCTCTTTGCAATGGCCTTTTAAGTATATGAACACTCCTAGTACGTCTGTCTTCTGCCTTCTCTTCTCTAGCCTGAACAACTCCAGCTCCTTCAGTCTTCCCAATCCCATGTTCATCCTTGCCGCCACCTGCCCTGACTCCTGATGGTTTCATATAATTCTTGAGCTATGGTGTAAAAAAATACTCCTTCCACTGATGTCCTACCAATACAGCACAGAGCCCACAGATTGCTTCCCACACATACATCTTCCTGGAATGTTTACTACCTTTGCCATGAAAACACATTGCTGACTCATGTTCATTTAGTGACTCTTGGTAGACTTCATATTCCTTTCTGGTAGATTACTTTTTCACCAATTGTTCCTTTCCTGAATTTGTGCAATTTGTTATACCTGCCCAGGTTCAGCAGCTTGCTTTTGTGCCCCTAGCCTGTGCCTTATGTTTTCTAGACCAGTTTTTTAAATGTCAAGATCCTAATCCCCTCCTCCAGTATGCCTGCAGTTCCTCACAGAACTGGATTTAGATTCCTAGGAGATCCCTGCTGGCAAAACCATTTTGACACCAGCCATTGATACCTACTCCATAGGCACAGGTATCTACCTGGTTAAGCCCCAGCTCCATTGCAGCTCCACACAGGCTACATTTCCCTAGTTTTTCATCAGAATATGAAGGTGCAATACCAAACAATGGAACACTACATTTCTGTGTGATTGGTTGCTCTGGTAACATAAATTAACAAAATGGACATTGTTGTAGCAGCTTTGTCATATAAGCATGCAGGCTTTTCTATGCAAATAATGGCAGAAGCTGCACAAGACTCCCAGATGAAAAGGTATCTGGACAAAACGTGATGGCTGAAACGGTAAAATAATGCCTAAACAAAGGCAAAAATAATGGGCTAAACAAAGAGCTGGCATATCATCTAGACATTTCACGGATATCAGTTTAAAACCAAGGACCGCAATCGTGGTTAAAAGGAATAAAAGGATAAGCATCTACCTGTAAGAGGTATTTAAATGACTGAAGCAGAAAGTCAGCAAGACATGGTCTTAATATTCAAGATCTTCAAGTAGAACAGCAGTTATTTAAGAAGACAAAAGCAACAGGTACTGATACTATGACTTTCTGCTGAAATCTGTTATCTGCTCTGGCACATCTCATAATCTCAAGCACAAGCTGGATCAAGAGTGTTTGACCAGGGTTTACCAAAGAAGCTGGTTGTTGTGGATAGAGGCACAAATGTAGGTTTCCTAGACCAAGAGGGTGAAGAGTAGGTTCAATTACAGGAGGTGGGCAGCTCTCTGGACAAATACAGGGATTAAAGGGGCATTCTCTATGTCAGAAGCAGAAAATATCCAAGCCCTGGAAAATAGCTGTTTCTCATAAGGGGAGAGCGGAAATAGCAGATTAAATGCACAGCATAACTGAGAAGGTAAAGAAATTCTGAAAATATGAATGTGCATTTTTTATACTAAGAAAAGAAACTGATGGAAAGCTGCTAAAGGAAGTTTGACTTGACTGAGATTCATAAAAAAGACAGAAGGGAATTCAGAGTTACCATGTACAGGAGACCAGTTTTACAGAAAAAGTTTTCTTTAGAAACTTTTGCTATTCTGAATTGTTATATTGCAGTTATGTCAATATAGATACTGGAAACAGATGTTCTGGTTTCCAAACAGGGCAGCAGGTCCCATTTTCCCTTTTTTAGCTTTTAAGTAGTCATTAACCCCCAGTGTGTTCTAATTTACTAACAATAACTTTTTCTTCCATTACTTGACCAGGAAAACGTTGTGAAACCTGAGAAAATCCCAAAGAAGCTATGGAAATACTGAGTTTCAGCAAAACCTGAAGTACAGTGATGTGGGAATGACTGGGGACATACAATGAGGAAGGAAGAGGGAGATGTGGGAAGTTCTGAAGGCATATGAATCCCCAGCCCCTGACTGTCCTACCCTAAGAAAGCCTTTTAAGACTTACAATCGCTCCTTCCAAGGTACCACTGCTGTATTTCAGGTTTGTGGTCCTTGCCCAAACTTTTTTCCTTGAAAAGACAGTTAAACAGAAGTTCAAGAATGTGGCACAAACTGTGAGAAAAAGGTTTAGAAACTGTTGGCTGCTACCTCTAGTGTGAGAAACTACACAGCTATATTAAAATCTACAAATCTATTAAAACTCTTAAGGCATCATTAACAGAAAAATCCTGGATTCTGACTCCCAAGTGTCTATTTTAACTGGGAAGCACATTGCTTCCTAAGGCAATGGGGAGGAAATGAGGTCTTACCAGTGAGCAGTGCAATGACATCAAGCAGCTCACTTCATTTTGAGTAAACCTCCCATTCGAGCAGGCGTAACTCATGTTTATGGGTGGTATTTTTTAATCATTCATAAGATACTGTAGGTTTACAGAATTGCAGTCTCTTCAAAACAGATGTGGTCAAAAAGATCCCTTAGACAAACTCATCAGGAACTATGGTATACTAAGAAAAAAAGATAACGTGAAACTCTTGTGACTTTAAGTAGTTTCAAAATTAATTCCATATTATTCTGTTCCTTCTTATTCTGATAATTGAGAATAATTTTCTCCAGCACTGCAGTGCTTTTAACTGACTCATATGCTTCTCAATCACCGGCAAAGGCTTTCATAATAAGCAGCAAAATAGCACTGCAAGTGTCTTATTCTTCAGTCTTGCTTTCACCAATTTCCTTTACTAAATTAATATTCATAGTCACATTTGGACACCACTCTGGCTCTGAAAAAGCATCTGCACGTGGAACTGAGGGAGCAAGCATTTTATTTTTTAAGTAGAGGCCTGAATTTCCTTCTGCACACCTAAGTAACTAACAAGGGGAAAGAGGAGGCCTCTTGCACTGTGAACCGAACCCTCCAAACTCGTGCCTAGGACAGGGATGAGACACACTGAAAAATTCAACAGACCTTGTAATGAATGCATCAAATGAAAAAAAAATCAAGCCATCGGTCTACAGACTATATGGGCTCTAAGAGGGAGGGTTTATGGAAACACATACAGGAAAGCATGTGCCTCCATGATGTTTCGTCCATGGAAATCAATTACATTTTATTGAAAAAACAACCCTTGCAAAGTGGCTCTTCAGGCTCCTATTTCTGTGCAGGATTTGCGTAAACTGGATGCAAAATTTGAAAAATTGAGCCCATTTTCTGCTGGGTACCGGAAGAAGTTTTTATAAACTCCAATAGTAGAACAGGAGTGGGTAACAGTTATATATATATATATATGTATGTATGTATATCCACACTTGCAGCCGGTGAGTAGCAATAGCTGTATGTGTTATCTTGTATACGATACGCTCCGTCAGCTCCGAGCCGTAATCACACCACCAGACTTTCATTCATATCTTCCAAGCAGCTCCTGGCGCTCAGCCGCCTCGGCAGGAGCACAGAAGGCAGGGTGGGATGGTGAGAGGTAGATTATTTCATCTGCATAAAAGTAACTGCGGGGTGGGAGGAAACATCTCGTAATTAGAACGCGGGACGGAAATTAAGGTCTCCAGACGGAGTTGGGCACCCTGGGCGCGAAGCTCCGGGGCGGGCCGAGCCG
>WBMV01009291.1:3035404-3102174 GCA_013396655.1 Campylorhamphus procurvoides | reverse complement strand
GCCCCGTGCCCCGTTCGGCAGCGCTGCTGGGGCTGGGCCGGGCCCCGCTCCGCTGCCCACAGCGCCGGTCCCCGCTGCCCACAGCGCCGCGCTGGCCCGCCCAGCCATCCCGGGCACCCGCGGGCGCTGGCGGCCCGACCAGGGATTTAAAAGTTGCTTCAGGTACTCTGCCCCCCGCCGTCCCCCTGCTTCTGGCTTTTGGGGTTGGTTCTGCGGGTTGTCTTGTGATAATTCTGTGAGAAAGTGGAAGTTTGCTCCTGGTGCTTTGGGCTGCATAAGTTGGCGTTGCTCTGTTTAACAGAGCCGTGGTAAGTGTTTGGCTTCGCCAGTTTCTCAGATGTGGCTGTGGCTTTTGAGTTTTAATTTCTCTGAAAAATTAGTTTTCAGTCACCTGTGTGTTTTGGCCCTAATCCCAGAGGCATGCCCGAGTAACGCCGGGCATGCAGGGCTGTGTTCGTGGAGCGGTGACGTGATTTCTGTAATGCCCCCGGGCAGGAAACTCCGCTGGGCTGGGCTTGTGCAGCACCTTCTGCAGCCGGACCTGGCCCCGGCTAACACTCCCGTGCCAGGCTCTGGTCTGGGAGCTCTGACAGGGCTAAACAGCCCTTAAGCAATGGTGTTGCCGAAACTTGGGTTAAGTAAACCCATCCTGCTGAACAGTAGACCAAACTTCTTCAACAGCAGATGTATTGAAACGTCTTGTTTACAGTGTCTTGTCCTCTTGATCTGTGTTTGCAAAGCAGAGAGATAATTCATAATTGTGACTCTTAGGGTTATGCAATTAATGACATACTTAAGATAGCAGTAGCATAGTCTTTTGATCTGGAAGGAAAATAAATTATTCAGGTATGTCTGGGTTTTCAAACTGGCAGGGTATTTCCTCTTCCACTGTCTCCTTACTATGTAGCATTTGCCCATATAGCAACCCAGCAAGCTGACAAAAAGACTTTTTCCAAGATTGTATTAGATATATCTTAGTGAAATAAACTTTCTATCTGGTGGTGCTTCAGGGTGAGATTACACTTCAACAGAGTGTAATCTGTCATGAATGGATCTGAATTCAAGCATGTTGTCATTTTAAAGAGAATTTGTTATGTCAATAGAAAACACGTGTGCAACTATTTTGGGGAAATAGAGGAAAATCTGTTTTCTCTCTTCCTGCTCCCCATTCTTTTTTATTAATTAGGCCACTTAGTCTTGAGAATTCAAAAACTTCTTGTTTTTTCCTAATGGAGGTAGTTGAAACAATTCAAGGTATTTCATCTCTCTACAAACCTTGCCATGGTTGTTACACCTGTATTACTACACTGGACCTCCATAGGGCAGCAGTCACTTGGTGGTGTTATAATTAACACTATCATTTTCAATCCTGTTAAAAAGAAAATTTTATGACGTCCTGATAGACAGAACTCCACTGACAACATTTTTACACATCTGCAAATCAAAACACTCTTTCAAAAAATGTCACCTAATAATGTAAGTGGAGAAGAGTGGAGTTTATTGAAGGTATTACCATTTCAAAACAAACCCCATACTCCCAACCTGACAGAGCATGAAGGGATTATCCAGACTTGACTCATCTGTGTAGATTGTGCATTTCAGGCTGACTGCTGAGCTGAGCAACACTCCACTGGGGTGATTTCACTGCCTGCTTCTCTGGGTTGTACCAACCTTTAAAAACATTATTGGTGTTCCAGAGCTGTTCCTATTTTTGAAGGAAACTAGCCTTGCAACTGGTGAGACTTTAAAAGATTGGAGATTCAGTTTGATTTGATGAAGCGTATTTACTGTTCAGTTTTACATAGGTAAGTTGAAAACCTTATGAGATTTTTCTTTTGTGAGATCTTATACATCCAACATGCAGTTGAAAATACTCTTTAAACAAGCTGGAAAAAATGCAGTTTAAAGTCAGTGTGAAGTGAAATGAGGAACTTGTTTGGCTCAGGTCAGTTTTTGTTGCACTCAGAAATGGCTACAGCTAAGGAACCCCTTTCAGTAAAAAGGAGATGTGTGTCTTAGTTTGACTGCTTTCATTACAGAAGTCATGAAATATTGTTTGGTATTTTCTGCATCAGATGCGTAACTTCTATCTTGAACTAGTAATTAAAAAAAATGTAAAAATCTGCGCTTAAAAACTTAGTGTCTGTGTAGTTTTTTTCCCCTGGTTGCACTTTACTTTTTAAATAAAATAGATCATGATCTGGACTTTGCTAGCCTCAGCTTGCAATCATCAATATCTTCATAGTCTGTTTTAAATAATCCTTAGAAAATGAAGTGCTTCAGGGAGGGTGACAGTAGTAAGGAAGGGGGGTGGGGGGGTAGAAAATGTGTGATGCAAAACTTCTCCTTTTCCTCTTCTTTAAATATTATTCTGCTGCTTTTGCTGTTCTGTAAAGCAGTGTCCCACATGTAGCTAGGTAGTCACGGATAAGAGGGGTTTTTTTTAAAGTTATTCAAGAGATATTGCAGCACTCACTCATTTCCACAGTGTTTGTTGCCAGGGCATCTAGCCGGCAGCCTTATTAGTGATCAAGGTGATTACACTTGGGTTTTTGACTTGTGGTAGGTACTGTGAAAAACAGATGTTGCACAAAGACTGCGGTGTGTTTTTTCTATGAAGAAACTGAAATGTTTCTGTCCTTGGACTGAAGTTGTTGTATAGTGATTCTTTGTATCTCTTATTAGGTAGAGTTATGTTTAAAATGCTACACATCTCCAAGCTTGCTAAATATTTACAGTAAATGTACTACTTCTGCCATATGTTTGAAGCAAGAAACCCATTAATTGAATGAGCCCATGTTTTTATGCTTGAAAGAATTGACACTTCATTTTAATTACTAAATTATATGTTAAAGGTAGAATATAACAGAAGCAAAGGTGACACAGTGTAACAAGAAGCAGTCAATTTTTTACCTCCTGGTCTCAAACTGTAGTTATTTCAAGTTAGCAAATAGATAGAAAATCAATTGTAATCTGCTCATAATTGCCTTCCTGGTAGAGTTATGAGGCCCTTCACCTGCTCTTATCTCTTCCCTGTGCCCACCCCTTGCCTTTAGTATTTTTTTTCTTTCATTATTTTTTTCTCACTGTATGTTTTTCTTCTGTATGCCTTGTGGAATACGCAGATCTCCAGAGTTCGAGGAGATTTTTCATGGTAAAGCTCTGTGTCTTACAATGATTTTGTGTAACAGCTTGAGGCTCTGTCAAAAAGCATGTTCCTTACCAAGTTGTTAGTGATGAGCAGAAATTGACAGAGATCTTCATAACCTTGGGGCTTTCTGTTTAGATGAACTAGGCATTTCTCTTTTACCTATCAGGGTCAATTACTTCAGGTTAGGTCACATTTCTTGTCTAAAAGGCTGAGCTTGCCCTACCAAAAATCAAAATTGTGTTTCGCTTAGTATGAAGTGTTGGTCTTGACACTTCATATTGACTTTTGCATTCTGCAAGGATGGTGTATAACCCAGTTAAAGAATTATTTTAGCTTTTTGGTAAACTCAAGCTCCATTCATTCTTGAGTCATAGCTGCAGAATGAGAATGTTTTGAAAGCATACCTTAATTTTAAGACTTGTACTTCTGCTGTCCTGACTGGAAAGGTCCAGACAAGGTGTTTTCAAAGTTTGCCCTGGGGAATAACGAAGCTCATCCTCTGAAACTGTGAGATTCGTCATTCTTTCAGGCTTACCTCACAGCATGTGCCAGACTACCTCTCCTGTCGGCTTGGCCATTCTAAGGTTGTATTTGTTTGATTTATGATACTAGTGTAACACTTTAAAATTGGACATACGTCATCCTCCTCCCTGGGAAGGTAGATGTCTGTTTATATATTTATATGTGTGTGTATGGGTGGATGGATGCAGACCACCCCAGGATCTGCTATCCTTTAAATGTAGAAACCTCATATGTGCTTACAAAGACGGCTCCCAATACCTCTGTTTTAGACCAGAGTGATTTGGTTCTAAGTTCATTCAGGGTAAAGGTGTCCTTTGCATAAAATTTCTGCAGGATTATACAAAGCATTGAAAATGTATTCCATCTTAAAATTATAGTATTTTGAGGGTGGATAGTGGGGAAACTAAAACTTTATTCGGGAGAAAGGATTTTACTTTATAGCAAGTTGGTATTTTGAGAAAAAAATGGGGAGAGAGGAGGGAGAGGCAAGTAAGGCATTCAGTGCTTGGGAGTACAGGAAAGTTTAATGGATGTTATTAATCCTCCCAATGGAAGAAATACAGTAATTTCTTTTGGTATGAAAGGAATGCCTTGGGAGGTGGTTGAAAGTTGCAGGGGAGTGCCAGGGACTGGAGAATCAGTGAAGCTGGAGGTGTTCAGTAAATGTGACACAGGTTATTACAAATACTCGAAAAGTACTCTGTTTGCTGCAAGTAGGTAAAGCACAGAGGCTGGGAAGCATCTTAAATAGTAAAATCCTTGAGCCCTTTGTTAATTAACTGAAACTTCCATGATAATTTCTAAATGACCATTCTTGTGAGCCGTGCTCCCTTATGAGCTGTAGAAAGTAATGTTAAGTTGTGAAATCAATAAATCAGTCCCATCAAACTGAAGTTTTGTGATGAACTGAAAAGTTCTCTTTTGCTTTGACTTAGACCTTTTATTTTAGGATTAATGAAATTTGGTGTTTTGGCAGAGATTGCCTAGAAAAGGGACAGATTGCATCTCCTTACACAGAAAGCTACTTTCCTTTAACAGAAGCTACTTCCCTGGTCTCCTTTTGTTCTTTGAACAGTTAACGTAAGTAGCTGGTATCCAAGTCTTCATCTCTGTGCTTTCCTAGTTACCATTATACTTGGTGCCCTGACTCTCAACAGGTCTCTTCAATCCTTTGTCATCTGTAAAGCTAATCCTTGAATCAATGTGTTATCTAATCTGTTCAGATTCAATACATGGCCTCATTCTTGATGAGGGACAGTTCTCTTATAAAAAGTGCTATGAACACTTTCATGGAGATCTCCACTTCATCTTAGTGGAAAGTCTTAGGGCCTCATAGTTTGCAGCAGCATCCCCGAGGGCCTTTCCACCTTAAAACATTAA
The DNA here is from genome assembly GCA_013396655.1 of Campylorhamphus procurvoides. Taxonomy (NCBI): domain Eukaryota; kingdom Metazoa; phylum Chordata; class Aves; order Passeriformes; family Dendrocolaptidae; genus Campylorhamphus; species Campylorhamphus procurvoides. The sequence continues at coordinate 3,097,121 of WBMV01009291.1, read as the reverse complement.
ACTAATTTGAAAACCTCAGCAATAATTCCAATGCATGCTATTTGTAATGCCAGATACACCTCTGGAAATGGTTTGTTCTGGCTAGGGAAGGGCTGTAAGTACAAGTGCTCAGGGCTGTGCACCTGGGTTCACAAGTCGCTGTAGCAGCTGCTTCTGGGATTTGTGCTGCCGTTCTTGCTGGGCTGCCAATTGGACTTTTGTCGCTCTTGCCAAGCTGTGAATTGGACTCATTAGAGTCACTGTCACTGTTGGGATTACAGTCTGGCTGTCTTGAAGTTGTTGATCTACAGCCCATTATTTTTGATGAGACTAAAATCAGGGTTTTCTGCTTCAAATTTTGGTTCCCCAGCCACTTGCTCACTTGTCTTTTAGCAGCTTTTTACTATAGCTGTTGCGTGGAAGAAAATGTCTGGTATCTTGTGTACATTGATGCAACTTTCATCTGGTTCCAGCAAAAGATAGCGTGGTTCATAAATGTGTTTAGGTACTGCCCACTTGCTGGAGTTTGACTTTCTTCCCAGGACTCATTCAAAGTTGTGACTTACTTTTTTGTGAGCTCTTTACCCTGTTCATTGAATTGGCCATCACTTATAGGTGAAACTTGGAAAACCACCCTTACCTGATAAATAAGGAGAAGCTAAACTACAAATCTCACAGAGATTTAGCACGTGTTTGCATTGTGGAATTATGCAGCCGGTCTTTTTCAGGACTGAGAATATTTGTCCTTTGGCTTTGGTAAGGTTAACTGTGTTGGTACCATTCATGGTCTCTCCATAAGGTTTTGTTCCATATTTGGTGATTGTCTTCCATCTGATTTGTCTCAAAACTGGCAGCTCCAAAGTTTTGTGAGGCTTGGTAGCAGCCTGTAGTTCAGGTGGCACACATTACTACATTGTGAACATTAGTATGTTACAAATCACCTCCTTTTTGATATATATAGTTGTTGCAAGAGAGACCTCAGATAAGTGAACTCATTAATGTGAAACAAACATCATCATCTTAAGACTGATCTTTCTTGCTGCATACTTCGGTGAGCACTTTGGTTTATTCTTCTGCAGCTTGGATACACTCATTGGTATGCCTGTGGGAGCTCTGATGAGAAAATGTTTGTAGCAGGCAGGCTGAAAACAGATGCCTCCAGTGGGCATTGTAAATAGGGTTTAGTTCATCTGCTGACATGGAATCCTTTTGTGGAAAGTAAAGCCTCATCCCTTGATAAGTGCAAGATGATGTTGCAGAAATAGGTAATAAGGCCAAATAGGCTGTATTAGCAAGAGTGTAGTCATTGGGTCAAGCAGAGTGATCATTTACCTCTTTTTGGCACTGATGAGATTGCACTTGGAGCAGTGTGTCCAGTTTTGGTCACTGAAGGACAGGAGAAGACACTGACTTGCTGGGCAAGTCTAGTGGACAGCTACCAGGATGATTAGGGGACTGAAGTACATTGTGTACAAGGAGAGACATTGGCAGAGCTGAATTTGTTCAGCCTTATTTCAGAGAAGACTGAGGGGGATTTTATTGCTGTTTTCAGCTGCATAATTTGAGGGTATGGAGAAGTCAAAATACTCTGTTCGGAGGCATGTAGCAAAAGGACAGGAGACAGCAGTTGCAAGTTACAGCAAAGAAATCCTGGCATGAGATAAAGAAAAATGTCAGCATGAGGATATTTAAATATTGGGGCAAGTATTTGGGGAGATTGTGGAGTCTGCAACCTTGGAGATACTCAGAAATTGACTTGGAAAAGACACAGAGGAACCTAATGTAGTTGACCCTGTGCTAAGTGTGGGCTTGTTGGGCTAGCTGACCTCCAGAGATCCCTTCCAAACTAAATTATTTATTATGAAGTGTTAATAGCATCACCAGTTCTGAATGAAGTAATCCCATTTTCATCTGTTGTTATCAGATCTGACTTCATGACAAGATGGGACTCTGAAAAGCAAGGGGTGAGCTCTGGGGGCCCAAAAGGGCTCTAAATATTAGTCTTAATGAAGAAATCTCTGCATGAATTCACAGGTTTGAAACCTAGCTGACTTTCCAACTAAATGTAAGAAAATTTGGTCTGCAGAATTAATTTCTACTTTAAAAGTTACAGAGTTCTGACCTCAAAACAAAATTACTTTGAGATTATGAAGACCTAGAAAAATCATGTGAAATCACTAACATGATTAATCTCTTTTTGACGTATTAGGTTATTAAACAAAAGTGAGCAAGCTGTTTTATTAATATGTAAAATATTAAGATTTCAAAGCCTGGTATATGCAGCTCAGGGGACTTCCTGGTGATCTCTCTTGACTTCAGGGATACAGTAAATCTGAAGAAAAGCTATACTTAAATGACAGGAAGTAAGATACACTTCTCTGTAGTTATTTTCTTTATATTTCTTTTTCAACTTGGACTTGCAGCTACAGTAACCCACTTTGTGTAAGATGTGGCTATTGTTGCTACTTGCCAGGTCTATTAAAAGCTTGCCCAGAAAGTAGGAAACAACTGTGTACTAAGTGTGTCTCGGCAAACCACATTATCATCTCTCCTTTCCCTGATTTTTAACTTACTAAATCGGGGTAAAAAAAAAATGAATCTTAACGTGTTCTCTGACTCTTTCATCCCAGCAGAGTGTAAATGGCAAGGCTGAAAGTCTTGCAGAAAATCCAGTGCTGGCAGCTTTCTCACAGGAGGCTCCAGTCCAAAAGGACAACTGCAGCCGTGTGGTACAGGCACAGGAATTGTCTCTCAAATACGTATAACACTGTGAAGCCATTTAGGGCAACACAGAGTCCGACTAACACCTTGAACTCTGTCCAGGAACCCTGGAGATTATGGAGCTCTGTTGCCAGCAGCATGGCCTGAAACACAACCTGGCCATGTCTCTAGACACTTTGAGAGGCCTATTTTCCTCTGACGAGCCTTTCAAACTCTTAATAATAGTCTGTGGTACAGATAAAAGATGTTAGGTTGACTAGCTAAATCTCTTAAACTTGTATTTAAATGAAGACAATACTTTTTTTTTCACATAACCATGTTAGTTTTGTTAGAGGATTTTCTTCTGACAGAACAAATTTGAATAAAGGTACTTTGCTAAGCATAATGGTGTACACTATGTACAGTTGTAGGCATTGTTTGGCTGCCCGGGATTGTCAAGGGGAAAGTTAATTAGACAGTTCAAATTTTCATGCTCAGAAAGGATCCTGACAGCGTGACTCTTTCTGGAAGTGGGGGGAGATCAAATATAACATGTACACATTGCTGGAAACTCCTTTTTTTTTTTTTTTAATTTTTTCCCCCTAGTATGTTTTGTATCTCAGTGTCTGCTGCAATTCATAAATAATAAAATAAGTTAAACAGAGTGGCCTTTAGTTATAAATTTAAAATAAGCACTGTTCTACCATTGGATACAGAAATGGACAGCACGTTCTGCACTGCCCTGGTGTTGATGAGAGCAGTTGCTCAGCAGCCATCATAGTGCGTGGAAGGGGATTTCAGTGCTTGCTGGCTTGCAAGCCCCTGGATACTTCCTGGAAAAGCTGGAAGGCCCAGCATTGAAGTAGCTAAGCTGCAGGTTGGATTTCCTTAGGCTTCTTTGGCAAAGTGTGTAAAACAGGATAGGCCCTTTGGTGTCTATAGACTGAAATTTGAAAAACTGGAAGATGATTTTGGTTTATTTTAAGGATTTTTAATTTGGGTAATTTTCTTGCAAACCTGAGATGTTTTATATTTTTGCATCCCTGAAAAGGATAGAAATAAACACAAGATATTAAATGCAGTTTTAAAGAAAGCTAAAAAACCTGTTAGACATACCTCATGGTGCTAGTGGCAGCTGTTGTATTTTCCCCTTATATTTGCATTTTAGAATATAGTAAAAAAGTGGGGGGATTTTGGACAGAAAATGGTAGCTGAGGGCTCAATCCTAGTGGAAGACTTTACCAAATGGGGTGGGTCTTACATGTGGCTGTATCAGAAGTGGGGATGAAGGGATCTACCAGTGTGAGCACAGGCAGAGTTGCGGAAACAAACCTTAACCAGAAAAACTGTGGAAATGGTCACACTCTTAATGTGCCAAGCAAAGAAATACATTTCCCTGACATTTTTGATGCAGTGGTCTTGTGTTTCTGTTTCCCCAAAATCCCAAGAATTTCTGGCTGTGTGACTTACTGTCCTTGGAAACAAGACTTCTGTGATCATGATACCTAAGTGTACCCTGGTATACTTGTACAGGTGTGCTTATAGTGTCATATATGCCTGTGCTAGATTTTAATCACCTTTGAGTTGGACCATCCACTTATAGATGGGAAAATTCTTGAGGCTAGGATGTGTCATCATGGTAGAGGTAACCAGCAGTGTCCTGGGCTGTGTTAGGAGGGGTGGTGCTGCAGATCAAGGGAGGGAATCCTTCCCCTCTGCTCAGCACTGGTGAGACAAACCTGGAGTGCTGTGTCCAGTGCCGGGCTCCCCAGTACAAGAGAACATGAACAAACTGCAGTGAGTCTAATAAAGGACCAGAAAGATGATGAAGGGACTAGAGCATCTCTCCTAGGAGGAAAGCCTGAGAGAACTGGGACTGTTCTGCCTGGAGAAGGGAAGGCTAATGGGTTTCCTAGTAATGTGTATAAATACCCAAAGGGTGTGTGCAAAGCAGACAGAGCCCAGTGGTGCCCATGGTGAGGACCAGAAGCAATAGGCCCAGACTGTTCCCTCTGAACATCAGGAAATGCATTTTTTCAGTGAGGATGACCAAGCACTGGCACAGGCTGCCCAGGGAGTTTGTGATATCTCCATCCTTAGAGATGTTCAGGTGCTTTCCGGACAGGGTCTGGGTAACTGGATCTTGGTGGCCCTGCTGGAGCAGGGAAGCTGGACCAGGTGACTTAGAGGTCTCTTCCAGCCTCAGTGATTCTGTGATGCTGTGGAAGAAGCATAGCTTAGGGATCCATGCCTACAATGAATATCTGAAGTTATGGTGCTGAGGCAATCACTTTCACCATCCTCTTAGGTAAAAGAAAAATATATATATGAAAACTCTTTACTTTCAAAATGAAAATCTGCTTCAGGAAATGTATTTCAGGAGCTACTTCTCAGTGTGGTAGTGAGGGGTGATGCCAGTGTTTTTGCTGTTGCAGAGTGCTGCTTTATGCTTTCTGTATAGTTGGCTGGTGTGGCTCAAGCCTGTTGGGCTCCTAATGCAGGGAAGCTGTGCAGCTGCAGGCATGCACCTTGTCATCTTATGATGAACGGCTCATGGGCAGTGCCTTTGTCTACTGACAGACGAGGAAAGAGTGGGTCTGTTTTACCCTTGGTTAGCAAAAAAGTAATCACTGCTCATGATAAAACTTAGGGTTTTAATCTTCCCTTCAAAACATTAGAGGACGTCATGATAAATATTGCAGTGTTTGCTCAAGTTTTGCATGCAGTCAATACTGATGGTCTAGTGGGATTATACTAGAAATTGTGGTCATTCTGACCTCCTTTTAAGGTGATACTCTGCTGGAAAATGTATTTCTGCTTTTTAAAAAAATTTTAAGGATAACTAGAGAGAGATGAGTCTTGTTTCAAAGACTGAAAGAACTCTTTACCACTTCATTTTAATGCATTTGAAACTGCATGTTTATCTACAAACGTTTACACTGCATTTGAAAATACAGTTGATCCTTATTTTAAAACAATTTTTTTAAGGATAGTTATTCTCTAGGCAAAACATTACTCATCTTTGTCATAATATCAGTTCTTTTTCTGAATTTTAGGCACGTTTTACTGGTCATCTAATTCACTCTTCTGTATGGCTGTAGGGTGGTGGTGGGTTTTTATTTGTTTTTATGACTGTATGTAGGTACAGTTTAGAGCACCACTTACCATTCCTCAAAACTAGATAAACATCTTTCAAGTGTTCTACTTAAGATAGTTTGCATCTCTTCACATATTAACTGGAAAAAAATTTCTGCTGTATTTTCACCTTGGAATTTTAAAGATAGGCATCTCCCCTGCAGCTCCCAAATCCAGCATTAAATGTAGGATATTTTGCAATGGCACAGTGGTGAGTTTTGTCTGTAGCATACAACCTTCATTTCTGTTTCCTAAATGCAGTGGTACGTGATAGATTTAACTCGTGCAGTGTATTCTAGCAAAAGCATCATTTGTTACTGCAGGCTTAACGTAAAGTTCTACCATAAAAGATAATTAAATACTTTAATGGGACAAGTTGTCTTTCTAATTGCTGCAATAATACCACTTGAGTTACAGAATGACCATTTTGTATGCTGGCATAAACCAATTTCTTTTTAAATAAGGCTTTGTTTTCAATGTGCTTGAAACAACAAGAACTGGTTGGAACTAGGAGCTGCTGGGGTTTTTTTTTTGTTTTGGGGTGTTTTTTTTGTTTGGTTGGTTTGGTTGGGTTGTTTTGGGCTTTTGTTTGTTTTGGGTTTTTTGGTTGGTTTGGTTGTTTGGTTCTTTTTTCCCCTTCATAGTAGTGCTTTCTTAATATCTTCAGCCTGTGGTGTCTGAATTTCCTTAGCGCTCCCAATCTTCCTCCTTTGATCTTTCTGATCCTTCCATGCAGGCTTTTCACACCAAACTGGGCAGTGGAAGCAAGGGGATGCTCTCTTTCCCACCTCTCACCCAAACCGAGATATTCACCTTGGTCGATATCTCTATGCAGCATCCCATCACCTTGCTGTGTGCCACTGGGAAATCTGCCATGGAGTCCCCAAGCCCATCACCTTCAGGCAATTCAAGATTTTGTGCAGGCCTGCTGTTTAATCAAGTGGCATTAGGAACCTGGCGAGCACTGTACAAAATGTCCAATACCTGGCAGCCACAAAAAGAGGTTTTTATAGCTTACTAACCCTGCAAGACCAGAAATTCAAAGGAGCTGTTAGGTTTGTGATTATTTTGGTGACCACATTTAACTTACTGACTCTTTGTGTTTTCAGTATGGTAATAGGAAATTGTTGAAGTAGTTACTGGATTTGAAGGTTTTAGCACAAGTAGAACTTTTGCTGTACACCTTCTAGTGATGCTCTTACAGCCTTTCACTGATGTGATGAGAGAGCTATGCTGTTTTGTGCTAAGGTGTCTGTGGTGAGCTCATCGTTCACAGAAAGAAGCTTCATGTACTGGTTAACCTTAATAGGAATGCTTTTCTATCATCACAAGCTTGATATAATGGGACTATCTGATAACTTGTAAATTTTGGACAGCACAACTTGTTTTAGGGAAGATCTGAGAAGATGCTTCCAGAACAGGCAGCTGGCTTAAGCAACTGATGTTGTGCACAAGGTAGAATTAGAAAATGTCTTCTTAATTCATGCAACTACAGCTTGCTATTTTGAGTAAATTGAGCAATATAACGTTATGTTTTCAGATGGTGTCTGTTCTTACTTTGGTCATAGTGCTGCATTATGGTGTTTGCATGAACATTAATCTGCAACTAAAGTTTAGCCCTTGTTCCCTGAAAACATGCACTTGGCGTATGGAGAGTTGGGAGGAACATGGGGCAAGACAGTATTCCTATTGTTACTGTAGTAGACATAGGTCTTTGTAAGTGTACTTTTTACAACGTTATTTTTAAGATAGATTTCTTAGCCAAATCATACACTTGCCCTAGATGTGCTTGTAGAGCGCTAAGTACACCACTTCTGTGCTACAGAGTTCTCAGTTTGTTACAGATGTCTATAAAGAGTATCATACGTGTCCTCTGCAAAGCAAGCATCCCTGGTATTGCAAACGAAGTGCCTGGCTCTAATCAGGGAGATACTCCAGGAATGACTAGCCAAGTGATCTTGCTTGAGTTTAAGGGCAGTTCTTGGACATAGGTGAACTGGACCGGTTTCCTATTTTGCTTACAGAAGTTTTAATATGCTTAACGTTATCCAATACTGGCAACTGAGGTAGTCTAAATACCACAGCAGGGACTGATTAGCTTTTTCAGATCACTGCTTTTATTCGCTGTTTGCAAAGAGGCTTAATCCAGTGCTGGAGATCAGGCATCCCACTGTGCTCGTGGGTAGCTTTCTCTCACTCTTTGTGTTCACAGTGGCAGAAATTAGTGAGGAGTCTCCTCCTGCCTCCAACTTAAAAGCTCAAAAATTGTGGTGTTAGCAGTTGTTTGTAGGAGTGTTTAATTCACAGTGCAGAGAAATGATAGCTGGGGGTTCTTCTTTGAAGCTTAATATCTGGGCACATAAAAAATGCATCAGTGTAATAGCATGATGGTATGTAATTTCATTTACTCTGTTGAATTGTTTTAGAATCCACATAAACCTTGGGAAGTTACTCGAAACTGTTCTAGTAAACCTGTTCTCATTCTTTTCTTCTTTTGAATCACTGTAGATATTTCCCAGCAGTTTGCCTGTCCTCGCAAGCAGAGGAGGACGGCTGCCTGTGTGGATCTCAGTATTGCTTTTAGTAATGTAATGATGCTGAAGTTCAGGAAATACACTTTTCTGGTAGTCATTCAGATGAACATTTGGAAATGTAGAATTGCTTCCTTCTGTGTGTTGATATATCTTCTCTGAAGTTAATCAGCAGTGGCAGCTTCTTACTTGAAAGTCCATAGTGCTCCATCATTTTTTATCAAGCGTCAAAGCTTGCTACTGTAATGTCAGTGTTAGGCAATGGAAATGTGGATAGTGAGGGAAGAGGTGGACTGGAGTTATGTTCCTATGTGGCTTACTTCAATTAAAAATAAAAACAATTAAAAGTTGGCTGTAGCCTTCCTCCAGACTTTTGTTCAAATATTCTGTCATTGTGAAGAGATGAAAAGATCTTGGTGTCTAGAACAGATCTATGAGGGAGTGGGGGGAAAAAAGGAAAAGTTCTGTTGCAAACAAATATGAGTGACTAGAGAACAAAAGAGTGGTTCATAGTTCCTTTCTGTCAAGTGCTCTAATGTTTCTATTGCTTAAAAATATCCATTATTCCACATATTAATATTATGTGGTTTTAGTTTAATCATTTTCACCTTCCATTGAAATTACGCACAAGTACTCTGAGTAGTGTGTAAATGCAAGATTGTTTCAATTATTGACTAATGTACAAAAGTGTCAGAAAACTCAGAAAGCTGTTTCTGAATACATTTCACTGCCTAATATGGGCTCCTTTCATACCTCCTTGCGCTTTATACCACTATGATTAATTTTGCTAACAAGAAAAGGGGACTACAATAGTTACTGATAGATTTATTTCTCTTTAATATTTTTCCTGACAAAGAACTTTTTGTTTCCATAATAGAGGGGATTATATTACTTAAGACTGATATATTTTAATAGAGACTCACAATTTTTACTACTTAAAAAATAATTCTTTTCTTTGTTTCATGAATTAGAAACAATGAGGAGAAGCTGAAGTCTGCCCAAGCCAGGTGTTTCTTGTTGGCAGCCTGCTCCCTAATGACTCTGGCTCTCATACAGCAGCTGCCTGCTAGTCTCTTTTGTATGGCCTATTGTTGCTGCACACCCCTCGTTAATACACATGCTGCCCGGGGCAGACCCTGAGAATGACATCAACTTGCTTATCTTAGAAACCTCCGAACCTGATGCAGGGTGGGGAGGTTGCCTTGCATCTGCCCAGCCAACTAATTGTGAGCTCCGCGGGTCGTGATTGGCTCCGCGGCCGCTCAGTAATAGGTTAAGCAAAGACATCGCGGGTCCATCTGTTCGTCCATTCATTGTTCTGCTTGCTTGCCTGAAGTCTGCAGCTGAAATCGTGTTAAGGAGTTGCTTCTGGAACAGCTACGAGAAACCAATGTCTGTGTGTTTTCCAGTGAATGTAAGTATACGGGCTTCTCTCTGCACAAATGGGATGTTTCACCTTTCAGGTGTTTCAGTGTTATCAGTTTGCTTTTGGACAATAAGCTACTGTGTGTGTCAGCTGAGATTTGCACACTTTGTGTGTCTCTTGGAAAAAGAGAGTAACAAAACCAATTATGTCCTAAGACTAAGTATATTAAAGGGCAGTGATCTCGCCCAGTGTGTTCTATTAAGGAACTTTCAAAAGCATCGGTAAGCATCTGGTGCATTTCCCAGAATTTGAAAATGGTACACAGTAGCCATCAACAGAACAAATTCTCTCTAACCTGCTGGGCAGGTTTCAACTTTAAGTTACAGGTATTTGCCTTTTTTTTTTTTTTTTTTTTTGCAAATAAGCTATTATTTAAATTGTAACTAGTATAAAAAGCTTTTAAGAAAAAAAATCAAGCACCTTTTTCATTATACCGTAAAATGGGTGAAATTTCCTGTTTGTGAAAACAGAGTTTCATTGTGAGCTATCTGAAGATAACCACAGTGTAAGGTAGAGCATTAGGATGCTCTCAGATAGGAACATGTTCCAATCAAAGGTTTTGTGCTTTGAAAGCTAGTTATCAGTATGTCAGATCTAGCCTGGCTGTTTTTATAAAGTTTTTAATCTGCTTGAGTTTATGTTTTGAGTTCAGATGTTAGGCTGAAGAACAAACACAATGTACTCCATGAGCTTGTGTTCCAAGGATCCTGTAAAGGAAAAAGAAAAAAAAAAAACCAAAACAAAGACCTTCATATATCAGTTGGGAGGGAGAGAGAGCACATAAAAGGGTTAAAAAGAGGTTTGCATTTCTACCACATGCCCTATTGTGTGAACATATGCATGAGTCTATTGAAGTTTTCAGAAGATGGGCAGGCCACCAGTTGCTGGTCTCCTGCAGTTCCAGTAGACATCTGTTGCCCCAGAGCATTAACCAATCTGTTCAATGGGACATCCCTCCTTTGTTGGATAGAATGATGCAGACAACAGCACTCTCTGAAATACAATGGTAATTAAATACATAGAAACTACAGCAGTAGGTATTTATTACATATTCATTATTTTATTTGCATTGTTGCAGTATCTTTATCATTTGGATATATTCTCTTCTTTTCTGCTCAGCTCTGCACTTCTGTTTGTGCAAGTAATGAGTGTTTCAATGAACTGATTTCAATATTTTCCATTTCGTGTATAGAAGACTTAGAAAAAATCTACCTGTGTGAAAATATGTTGAACTATTTCCTTGTAGAATGTATCTTCAGAAACTTTTTGATGGTCTTTTGAGAATACACAATTTCTCTTATGCTGTGCCACGTGACACACTATTTTACTCCTTGTTATTTTCCTCTGTGAACTAAATTTGCATTAAATTGCTTCTCTTGTGCTCAACAGTAAATGGAAAATATTCTGAATACACAGTAAAAGATTAGATTATCTACTTGCCCACATTCCTTTGAGAAATTTTTCTCTTTTGTGTGAAGGTGAATCAATGGGCTGATTGTTGATGGTTAGTGGAAAACAGTGGCAACTATCTAAGAAATGGGAAAGGATTACGCTTCTACAATGTAATAGCACAGTGCTCATCTGGATTATTACATTTGTACTCAATAAATGTCTTTGACGCAGTATTTTGGGCCTTTTACGGTGAACCTAATGTGCGATACTGTACTTCTAAACAGGCTACAGTTTAAAACTGATGTTGTCATAGCTGTGCCTAAATTGAGAGTTGCTCATTTATTAACTTTTTCATAAATACAATTTTTACTAAGCTGTGATGAGCATAACCAAAAGTGGAAGACTTTCTTGGCAGGAATTTTTTTGATTATTTTTGTTTGTTTATTTAGCTCTCATTTGAGTCAGAATGCATAGCAGATACTTTTCTTAGCTATATTGCATTGATCAGAAAGCATACTTTAAAACCATGTGCGTGTAATGAGAGTTCGTTCTAGATAAAGTTGCTCTTAGCTGATGTTATTCTTTGGATAAATGTGACCTTGTCTGGTTTTCACAAGCTTCATTGTCCTGTATAGAGGTACACTAGTGTTTATTTGGAATACAAATTCATTCAAATTGACTGGCTGGCATGTTGCTCTTCACTAACCAAATCAAGATTAAATAATTGACAGCATTCAAAAGTGACGTCTGATTTTCATGGTTCTAATCCATGAATCCCATAAAGGGCATCATGATGGGAGCTCCAAAGTGTAATGTTTCCAAGAGATGCTACTGACCACAAATATGATAGACAAAGTTCACAGGCATTGTAAAAATTTGTCTGAAAAAAAATAGTTTGCTTGCAGGGTTTAAGCCAAATGCCAGGAATAGTGTACAGCTTATGCAAAACTATTTCAAAAATCTTTAGCTTTGGGTTTACAGTACAAACATAATTTTAACTACCCTTTTAAAGCAATAGTATAGTGACTATATACTGTCTGTGGGAGATGTTAAAGCTGCTGCTTTTATTATTCTATTCATTAAATAGTTTCTGAAAAACAGTAGAGTTTTGTGCAAAATAAACAATTGTATATTGGAGCATGATGGAGATTGACAGGAGACTTAAAGTAGATAGATGTGAGGCTGATTATGTATATATTCCTAACAATGGACCAAGCTCAGTCTATGGTCATTTTTCATACGCAGTTGATGTGCAAATCATCTAAAGTATGTTTCATATAATGCCTGATCTTCAGACACATTCATATGCTAGTGACTTCTTTGAATCCCACTGGAGGGTGTTATTATTGTAGTTGCTGTAAAGCACTTAAACTTCAAGAAAGAAGCGATTGGGAGAATGACTTAAGTATTATTTTAACTAACAGTAAAAAAAAAAAATAATCCTCTTTCTAATCTATGCACTTCAGACTTTCATTATTTGATGCTGTTAATATGCAACCTCCTCTTCCACCCCCTCCCTCCCTTCCAAAAAACCCCCTCCCTCCACTTTTTAGTTCAATACTAAAATGACATTTCACAGTACACGGATTTAGGCAGTGACCCATTATCTCCCTGTATTCTGCAGCAGCGGTACATGAGCCAGCTCAACTTTTCAGTCCAGCTTAAAAGTGTTGCCTATTAACTAGACTTCCTCGAGTCAGAGCAGATTGTGGGGTTGGTGGAACAATGATGTCGGGGCTTCCAGATTGGTTTGGCAGCTGCATTGTTCTCGGAGGGGAAACCAGACGCACTTAAGTCCCGCTCTCTTTCATGGGCTTTTGTTCATACCAAATTATTCTTTCACTGTGCTAGTATTCATGATGGTATGTTAAAGGAGTGCATCCTAGCAACTGGAGGCCAGTTGCTAAGCAGCCTGGCTTCCAATAGGGGCTGCTTGTTTGCGATTTGTTTTAATTTTTTTTTTTGAGGTATCAGTCCTGTGAAGGCCACAGTGTTGGTTTTGTAACTGTATCCTTTTATTGGGATATTGTGATTTGTTACTAACTCTGTGCTATCGAGTGTATTATCTTAGTTAATAAATCACCATGTGAAAAGGTTCATTTCCTAAATTTTTGTTGTATTTAATCTGTGGTGTCACTTGAAGTCCTAAAGCTTTGAGTTAAGAGAAGGCAATATTCATTAATACACTGCCTGAGAATTACAGTCTTTTAACAAGATAAGAAATAAATAGAACTTTGTTTTCCTTCCTATCAGTCTTTCCTGGATTAGGGTGTTGGAGATGAAAACACTGATGACAGATTTATTTGTTTTAGCTAGAAATGCTTACGTAAAGTAAGTTTTTGTGCCTCCTAACCAAAAAGCTCCACCAGAGTAAAGATGTCATGTCAATGTCTATAGAGTCTGCATTTACTGAACCATGGATTGGATTGGATTTTTTTGATTCTCTCTAATGTTAAGCCTGGATAATTTTCTCCAGTGAACACCCTCAAATCTTTATCACAAGAAGGGCAGAGTACATTGTATTTTAAAAATACTCAGTCATTCTTAAATGCTCACCTGTAAGAGGATGGGAGAGTTAATGTATTTTGGCTGTTCATGAGATATACGTGTAATTTGTATTAGTATAGATCAAGAGATTCTGTTTGGCGTTTTTACTTAATATATCCTTCTTGATGAAGTTTGTGTCCGTAGTGTATCTGTCAAGTTCAAGTGATGTCTTTTGCCTCTATACCTGTTTTATATTCTGCCTTGCAAGATGGAAGTGTGAAAGAACTCTTTGTTTCATAGTCTTTCCTTAATTTAAATTCTTCTTTTTCATGGTAACCCTGCAGTACAATTGGTCCATATGGTCCATTTTTATTTATGAGAAATAATTTATCTTTCTTTATTGAAGCAGTTAGCAAATATTCCTGCTTGAAAGAACAAAGTAAAGGAAAGAGGTAGCAATCTGCCTTTAAATGTAGGTTGTGGAAGTAATCTTTGTGATAAACTGGGTGTGTAACTTCTGTATAACTACTGTTATGCAAAATTCCTCCAGAAAGACTTGTATGGCAAGCGGATGGAGTCCAGAAAACTGCAACTTTTCTTCTTCTGTTTTTCCTAAATGACTTCTGTCTATATATATATAGATAGATTTCATTCAGCAAAAGGCTAGTACATATCTAGTCCAGGAGTTGAAATCAGGTTTTAACTTTGTTGCCTTGTTGGCTTGATGAATGGTCCATTGCAATCAGTGCAAAGACTTCCATTGACTTTATTGGCCATTAGATTAATCCATGTCTCTAAATGCTGTATGTGTTAGTAATACAGCACTCTGTTGAGAGCAATTAGTCTTTCTTGACTTAATTATCACTTTATAAGGGAATTCAGAAATAGCTTGAGTGTATTCAGTTGAATGGATAGTGTTTTTTAGGGCCAATGAGTTTTTATTTAATCATGTTTTCTGTTACTAATAAGCCAGATAATCTAATACTGTGCTAATTTCTTTTTGTTCAGCATAGTTTAAGATATTTAATTTATAAAGCTTTTCTAGTACTTGTATTTTATAGTCCCATTTTCTTTTTCATTGTTACAATATAGACTTAAATTAAAAGAAACATCTCATTGTTTTTAAATTGTGACAAGACTCCTGTCTCTGTGCTACAGTAGATAAACTTGCAGTGTTTGGTTTCGTATTCTTTCATAAACCCCTTTCTGGAAATGTGTAAGTAAAAGCATTTTATACACTCAGAATGATTAGTTACTTGTCCACTTACCTATGGATGTTCCTTAAGAAAAGTTTTTCCCACAAAAAATTTCCATGTTTAGAGAAAGAAAAAGGTCCTGTTTCTCTGCTTGGAGAGAATAAATGCAGTTCTGAGGAAGAAGCAAGAAAATAGAAAACAAGTAACGCATGTAACCAGTTGCAACATTTTTGTTTTCTCTTTAGGAATACGGAACACTTTATATTCAGGAATACAAGAAAAACAACAAAGTGGAGTCAAGTACATGCAGCAGCTTCATGGGCTTGAAGGATCACCTGGGGCATGACTTAGGCCACCTCTATGTGGGGAACACTGGCACACAAATAAATGCAATTGTACCTTGGTCAATGGCGGAGAAGCCAACAATGGATAAGGTTAATTCTAGGAAAGAAGATGTAGAAAAGGAGGCATCTGAAGAGACTTCTGGAAGCTCCAGCTGTGACTCTGAAGAAAGCACAAATTCTGATAATGATTCAGAGAGACTGAATAATTCTGCATTGGAGTCACATTTATTGCCTAAGACTCACCGTCAGCTGTGCCGATCTCCTTGTTTAGAGCCTCATATACTAAAAAGAAATGAAATCTTGCAAGACTTTAGGATAGAAGAGGCTCAGATAGTACCTAAGGAAGCGAAAAAGCCCCCTGATGTGGTGAAAGAATATCAAACCAAACTGGAGTTTGCACTTAAGTTGGGTTACTCTGAAGAGCAGGTTCAGCTTGTACTCAATAAACTTGGTACTGATGCTTTAATAAATGATATTTTGGGAGAACTTGTCAAACTTGGGAATAAAACTGAGACTGATCAGACTGTAACTAATGCTAACACTAGTGTAATGCGTGAAGCGTCTTCCATAGAGTCTCAGAGGTCAGAGTCTCCACTACAGGAGGATGTGACAGAGGATGGTGACAACCTGAGGCCAATAGTTATCGATGGCAGCAATGTTGCAATGAGGTATGTGACCATCAAGGTTTTGCTTTTTTATTCAAATGGGAACAGAATGACCTTGCACCATTCAAGCACTGATGTTCAGTATAACTGCCTAAAACTGTATGCAGGTTCTCTTGCAAGCATCTTTGTCAGCCACACAGTATGCCAATCTCATAATGAGGCTAGAAGTCTGTAAGGCTTCAGTGGTTTATACTTACTGTTAGAGCAACCATATGTTAATGTCAGTCTCCCTTTGTAGGCAGCTATCAAATCTCTTCTTCCCATTAGTCTAGTCCTTAATTAATTTTTTGGTAGGCCCCATTGCTATGGGCAATTGCTGTATCCAGTTACATACAGAAAGTTAAAGCCAATGTAAGATTCCTTAAGATTATAAAATAGTGATATAGAATTAAACAGCTTAAGGGATCCTTTTCCTTGGTACACTGATCTGTGAGAACTGATTTGTCCATAAAATTGGTCTTGATTATCAGTTTTGGAGTTAGGTTTTATTGCTATTAATTAGCATGCTTTAGGCTTTCACTTACATGCCTACAGGCTACACATTTACCTACAACATTCTCTGGTCCTGATCCCAATCATTTAGGTATATATCAAGAACTTGCCTGTGAAGGCGAGAGGTTTATGCTTCATCAGTGATAAAAGAGAGAAGGAAATGGCAGAGAGACATGCCAGGAGATTAGGGTTTTATGGCAATATAAGTGATTAAATGATAAATTGATTGTTAACTATTTGAGTAACTCATGAGGATTATCTGATTACTAGCACCATGGTTTAGAAGGTCAGTATTAGTCTTCTGATGATTTGATGTGGTTTTCGTTAGCTTAGGAATAGAAGTTAATGCAGAACATTTCTGGGCTAAAAAAACCAAACACCTGGCATTTCCAGATTTGGTAGGGGTTTTTTGTTTGGGTTTTTGTTTGTTTGAGGTTTTGTTTTAAGTTTTTAATCAAGTGAATTCCCTTAAATAAGGCTTTTTAAAATTAAATTTAAATATACCTCTTATTTGTGCCAATATAATAGGGTTTGTTTATTTAAGCAGATGAGTTAGCCCATAAAGCAAGGATATTACTTTTTTAATATGGGGCATTTCTGTGAGTTCTTTCTGCTGGATGTGTCATTCCTTATCTTTTTGTACATCTTAAGCTATAAAGGAAGTATATCCAGTTGAACAAACCCTGTTCTGGTACTGAACCAAGAAGTTATCCAGAGACTTCTAAAATTGGTTTGTATTGTATTTCACATAAATCTATAACAGTTGTGTAAGTGTTAGCTAGTTAGTGCAGCTTAGACTTAGTGGGTGGACTTATGTTGAACTTCTACAAACTGTGTTGAACTCATTCCAGAATTAGCTCTGTATCTGTCAGTTTTCCTTAATGTTTATTCAGCTATTAGCATAAATATTTATGACCTGCCTTCCTATGTTCAATTTACCTTCCCAACCACCTCCATCAAATGAGCCAAATACAAATGCATGCTATAGAGCCTTAAGACAGATTAAATCTGTATCCAAGAACCAAATTGAACAGGTCTTTACTTGTTTTCTACCACATCTAATCACAGAATCAGTCTGGAGATCCCCTACACAGAGCAGTAGGGGATGTCAAACTGAGTTTCAAATGTCTCCAAGGATGGAGATTCTGCATACTCTCTGGGCCAGCGTTTGAATGCCCTCACCTAATAAAGTCTCCTCTTTTTACGTTTAAACAACATTTCTTCTATTCCATTTTGTGCCCATTGCCTCTTGGCCTGTCACTGGACACCAGTGCAAAGTCAGTTTCTGTCCTCTTTATTCCTTCTCATTGGGTATTTATACACATGGATAAAATCTCCCCAAGCCTTCTCTTCTTCAGGCTGCACAGTCTCCCAGATCTTTTAGCCTCTTCTTGTATGACAGGTGCTTCAGTCCCTGGATTAACTTTGTTGTCCTTCATTGGCCTTTCTCCACTACTGTCTACATTTATGTTATACTGGGGAGCCCACAACTGAACCAAGCACTCCAGATGTGTCTTACCAAGGCTGAGTAGAGGGGAAGAATCACCTTCCTTGACCTTTTCCTAGTGCAGCCCAGAAGGTTGCCGGCCTTCTGTGTTGCAATTCACCTTATGGGCTCAATCAGCTTGGTGTTCACCAGAACTTCAATGTCCTTCACTTCAGAGTTGCTTTCCAGTTGGTTGGCCCCCAGCCTGTACTGTTGACTAGTGTTAGTCATCCCCAGGTGCAAGATTGGCATTTCTGTCTGTTGAATTCACTGAGCTACCTCTTGGCCCTTTTCTCTACCCCAGTCAGGGTTCCTCTGAATGGGAGCCTGTCTATCTGATGTGTTCCCACACTTACACACTTGCCGAAGGTGAACTCTGTCCTGTTATCTAGGTCATTAGTGAAGATGCTAAGCAATTCTTTCCCCAGTGTCAGGTACCCAAGTTAAGATGCTTCCTGCACTGTTCATGCCTTGCTGTGTTAGTCAGAACAGAAGCACCTTTACCAACTGTCTGCTTAGTCAAGTGCATCTTTTACTAGAAATTGGTCCTTGGTTATGGAAGCCAGTCCCTTGTGTGTAAAAGTTGAGTCCCAGCTGCTGACACTAGCTGCGCAACCAGTTGTTTACCCACAGGATGTCTCCTTCCCCTCTCAAGAAAATAGGCAATAGTAAATAAGCACTTTAAATACTAGAAAGGTTTCAGCCTTTACATATAGAGCAATGTTCAAAGCAGTGGAAGAGATACAGGAATTCACTTGAAGTTGAGTCGTGTTCAGATTTACCTAAATGTCCAGAATCCTGTTACAAGTAACTACAAATTGTCACAGTCTCTTCTTTCCTCTTCCAAGCTATGGCCAATGAGCTCACTGTGGAATTGCTAAAGGGAAATGGGACTGTGCCCTAAGCAAGACTGTAATGTTCTCTGAGAGAACATCTCTCAAAGCCTTTCTTGCATGTTCTCACAGGAATGGTTAGACTGTGATCTGTGTTCTTACTCCCATGTTGTTGTAGTACACATACTTAATTATTTTACATAAGAACTACTAATTTTCATTTAAAGGATGTATTTAATGGGGAGGGGAAGTTTTGTGGAGATGGTTGAGGTGACTGATGTCCAATACCAGTAGGATGAGATAGCTGTCCTCTCCTGGAAGGATCACACATGCTGCCCTGTGACTCCATTGCCTAACTAATTAAGGATGTAATTTCACAAAACATCCAATGAGTGACACAGTGACTTCCTTTTAGCCTTGCCTCTACCCCACTACCAGCAATGCTTTCCTACCTGCATCTCATCTAGTGACTTCATGGCTGTGAAATGAGTTGATTCAGCTTCCCAGTTCAGAGAGGGGGAATCAGAAAGGATTATTTTTCCACTAGACATGCAAACATAACCTGCTGTTTCTGTCAATGGGAGAGCAACTAGGTCTGACTTAAAGGAGGAAGGATATGTCTGATTATGCAATTGGATGTTCATATTCGTGTAACTGGTTGCATCTAGTCAGTTGATGATGGGTGGATTTGTGAATTCCTTGACAGCAGCACAGATGAGGCTTGGGCCACAATAGCCCAAGCCCGAATGTATACTGGTCTAGTCTGGTGACTACTACTGTTCCAGACAAGCTGCTTTAGCAAACTGTAGATTAAGAAAAACCCAACACTCAATTTTCCTCCCTTTTGGTAATGCTTGGAAAGCTTTTGTTATACTTTGAGATGGCATTGCTTGTCATTCATGCCTTAAACTGAAAATCGGTGATCAGATGTGTCTTGTGTATTTCAAGTTTAAAGCTCCAGTATGGTCTAAAGAATATGAATATATTCTAAAAACGAAGCAAACCCACTCTTTCAACTGACTATCAGAAAGGTGGCTTTTGCAGGCTATGATTTGAAGAATTGCTGTTTTGTTTCTGTAGGACATTTAAAATCTAGTCTTGTTCCTTCATTATTCTAGGTTTCCTAGTGTTCGCTTAATCCTTTTCCAGAAGAGGAAAGATGCCTACACATTTGAGTCTCACACACACCAAGTCTTTTATTAGAATGCTCTTATAGATGAGATTGATTTTTCTATGTGTGTGTGCATAAACTTAAAATCGGAGCTGAAGAGCAAATTAAATAACTCCCTAGAACTGCTGTGGAACTTCTGATAGACCCCTCCCACAGCAATGAGTGGGGCTGTACTAAGGAATAAAACCCAGGATTCAGTCATGCCATAGCTGAGCAGTGACCTATGTCAGCTTTCCAGAGAACTGTGTAGCTCTAACCCTGCTTCATAAGGTGGGTTGGTTTCTTGCATCCAGCTGATGATGTTGAAGTGCAAAAGGTTCATTTAGAACCTTAGTCCATGTGAGCAAGAAAGGCATTTTTCTTCCATAAAAATGCACTCAGGACCTTATTTAGTGTAGACTGCACAGCATAGATAATAGATGAATAACACACTTCAGTCAATAGTTGTTCTGTATCCCTGTGTGACAAGATTTTACCTACCCTAAATTTATCCTTTACATAATAGAGATAAGGAAAAGAAGGTGATTTCTGTCCATCTAACAACAGCACTTTGTCAGCTCTTCATCATCATCACCTTTACTTCTGTCTGGTCTCTGGTGCATTCTTGGATCTGCCCTTCATGATTCTCCAGCTTCTCTGCAGTTTTGGGTGAAGGAGTAGGTCCTGTTTCTCCATGAGGAGCGGAGGCAAAGTTTTGAGGTTCTCTTTTGTCCCTTTGTTTTAAGACTTCCCTTTACTGCTAGTTTGAGAGTGAAGGAGTTCCTTCTGAAGAGACAAATATATTACAGCATATTTGCACTCTCCTTTGCTTTTGCTTGTCCCTTTCAAGGATAAGGTTGAGATGATGAAAATGACCTAAAATTGGTTATTGCTGTGATACTCCTCTTTGCTGAAATCAAAGTCAGGCTTTTGCCACCAAGAAGTAAGGAATAAGGAACAGAGCTGTTAGTTACAAATACAGTGGGCAAATGGCAACTATTTTAATAATTCACTTCTGTTCCATATTTGTTAGTTTTCCCTGGCTACCCTGGGTGCCTTCAGACTTTCTTTGCTAACAGTGAAAAGAATGTTTCAAATATATATAAAACTTTATGTTGAAAACATAGGCAGAAGTCTGCTGTGCTTGCAGAGAGTGCAACATGAAGGTGACACTGATGATCAAATAACTGGATATTTTATATGCTGTATTATTATTTTTAACCAACAACTTTCAGAATTTTGTAGGCAAAAGATTCAAAGTATTTTGATCATGTGCCATCCTGATTTGCAAATTAAAATAAATTAATCTTGTTTTGAACAATTAAATTCTTCTGAAAACTTTGCACTTAGGATTCTCAGGCCATGGAAGTGATGCACTTCAGTTACCCATTTTGGAAAACCTTGGCCTGTGTTTTCAAATAGTACTTGGTTGCACATAATTGCACAAGGAAAAATGCACCACAAGATAACTAGTGTGCTTAATTTTATTTGCGAGAGGAAGATGCCAATTTGGGGAGTTTGTTTTTAGTTAAATACATTCCCACTTTGACAGGTATTTCACAATTTTCTTCTTTCTTTCATGCACAGCCATCCTTCCGGCTGTGGATCTTCAGCTTGGTGGCATCAGAAACATACACCCAGGCCTGACAGTCATGACTGAGACCCCAGTGCCATTTGGGAGTGGCAGTCAGCTGGAGCAGTTGTCACTAAGGTGCCTAACCAGCATTAGACTCTTTGTTAAGGCAACTGAGTCTTGTTCCCATGTATTAACCATGAGGCAGGTCATTTGGCTGTAATAAAAGGTTTACTGATACCCTGCCGACATAGAAATTTTTCCACAACTGCAAATTTTGCCAGCTAAAGGATGGCTTGATTGGTTTATCTGTGTCACGTGGATTTTTTGTTTGGCACTGTAATTGCTTATGTATTTTAGCAAACTAACAGTTTAGTTGCATTAGCTTCTCCTCAGATTATGTTGCTGACTTTGATAGACACAGTTGTATCTTGATACGTTGTTCTTTCAACAGCACTGTCTAATTTTTAGGTTATTTTGAGAAGTCACTGTAAGGAATAGAGAAAAGCATTTTTCCAACAAGTAACAATCATATGGATAGGAGCTTGTGACTGGCAGCTTTGAGTAATTCTTCCCTTTGCCTGTTTTGACCTCTGACTGCTGAGTGCATGACTCTGGCTTGGTCAGACACCCGTGTGTGTGTCTGGCTGACAACAGCACTTTCTGTACTCTGTAAAGTGCCCCAGCACTCGAAGCCCTACAACTTCCAAGGCTTCTTTTCCTTCAAAGACCTTAAAGCACTGAAGTAATTTGCCACAGGCTAATGGAAAAAAAAAGAAACATTTGAGAACTGTTCTGTCTGCTTCATGTCAGCACCAAAATATATATACAAGAGACAAATGCAGGACTTACAGAAGGCCCAATTTACTGAGAAATGCTCTGGGACAAATGATTTCTGTGATTAGGAAATTGGTAGAGCTTAAAAAGTATGAAAAGGGATGAGGCTAGTTACAAAGCCAGGCTGCCAGGGTTATGAGTCACTGATATGATAAAGGGTGTAAATTCTTCTGTGTTTCTCCTATGGACTAAACACTGTTTTCCTCCTATGATATGACAGAAGAAAATAGTTTGGTAACTGTGTAATAACTCATATTCGGCAGGTATGTGTTTTAGTTTTGTTCTTGCTTTTAGTCAATATGCTTTTACATAGGAAGTGACTTGATGGGTGCAGATTTCATTTGTGTAAAAACCTGTATGCATATTCCAACAGGCATTATTGTAGATCTTGGCTTTTGTCATCAATGTGTATTTGCTGTAACTTTCAGAATCTTAGCTCTGTGTTGCTTTGAGTATTGAATTAGAGCACAAAGTCTTGCTAGTATTCTAAATAGTCAGTCTCTTAGGAGTGTGTACCACAAGTCTTTTCAAGACAGTCACTAGAAAATCTAGGTTGGGATCTGGGAAGGTAATGGAGAAGATGAAAGTGTTCTCGTCAGATGTTTTATCACTTTCTACTAACTCTCCTAGCCTAGAAAATGCTTGATTGATTTTTGCCCTGGAGGTATTATGCTGTTTTATTGTTATTGTTTAAAGGTAAAACTACAACTACAAACAGGCCAAATATAAAAGTTGTGTTAAAAAGAATCAGTCACGCACGATATGAAAGAGAAATAGGTACTTCTGAAGGAATTTATCATTCAACTAAGAGTTCTAGATTAAATATAGTCAGGAAGCAGAACCAAAGTAGTATACACCAAAATCTCACCCAGGGCTACAGCTGTTAACCTGACTGGTCTGAGCTTTCACATACTCCTAGTAATTGGGAAGAGATTTTTAAAGAAAGTTTCCTAGCAAAGAAGTACAAACATTTTTCCTCTTTTTTACAACTAAGCAGAAGGAAGTCAGAAGCAGCAGCATGATTCCAGCCTTTTCACCATATGATGTATCATAAAACTGATGAAGCACAAAAATCACAAAATGAAGAGCATCAAATCTGCATGACAACAAAATAAAAGAAAAGAACAAATTTTAATTACACATCTCTTTCACAGACTTTCTCACTAATCATTTAAATTTTTTGGAATCTGTATCCACTCAGATACTAGCTTAGGCATGTGTCTGAAAAGGAGCAGGAAAAAAAGTGAAGATTTATGCAAGTTATAAATTCACTTGCTCAGTAGTGCAGAAGAGCTAGTATGCATTGTAATGCATTCCCTGGTTCTGTTTCATAGAGTTTAAATATATTTAAAATTTATGCTCTGGATGAAAGAATTTTAGTAGTCTGTATTAGCCTAGAAAACTGTGGAGCTGAACTGCCTGGTCCTCCCTCTGTCTTTAAAAGTGTAGCCTGAATTACAACAAGATTGAAAGCAATAGGCAACAATGTCCATTTCTTTTAGAGAGTCCAGGATTTCATTCCAGAAATGATTTCTCAGGCTTACAGGAAGAAACATAGTGTTACTAAAATGTAGTCTAACACACCGCTTGTTCACTGTCAGGAGTGAAAAGTGGCTTTATCCATTTGAAACCATGGAGATTGTTTAGAGTAATAACAGTACAGTGATTCCAGTGGAATTTAGTAGCTGGAACAAGCCCTTCCTGGCTGTTTTAAAATGGATCACAGTACATTTGTGGTTGCACACAACCTGCTGATAGCACAAAGCTTTGCAAAGGAGGCCTTATGGCTGCCTACTGGACTTTGAATACACACCACGTGTCCTGATTTTGTGTTGTGGAGGGGAGATATAACTAGACTTTAGTGGCTGAAATACTGTTGGCCATTTCTGCTGTGCATATGTGCATGTGCATTTTAAGCGTGACACATCTTGTGTGGTTTGATTTCCCATTCCAAATAACTCCTGAATTACACAAATATACCATTCTTACAGCCAAACAAGCACAAGAATAGTTGTATAGTATAAAACAATGCCTAGGAAAAGTATTGTTCTGTGTTTTATTATTACAGTGTTATTACAATGTAATACTGTATTGCATGATATTATCATACAAAACAGGGAATGCAGAGGCCTATAACCATAGCTAAACAGGGTATTGTGATACACAGATGTATTGTTCCTTTCAGCCTTCCTAGTGTAGACATAGAAGATGGACTTAAAACTATCCTTGGAGCACCCCATGTCAGCTAAAATCAACAAACGTTGATTATTATGGCTGGCAACAACTGCAACATCTTAGTATCTTAAGTTTCCAGGTACTGTCTCCAGTATCATTAGAAGAGTTCTTCACTTAAATCCAATTAATGGTGGTCTTTTTTTTTCCTTTTTTTTTCCTTTTGCTCAGGATGTGTGCCCTTCAACACAGCCTCTGCTGAGGATGATGCTTTGTGAGAGGTGTTAGCCATGTCTCATTCTCTCTCAATAGAGGTGAACATGTATGCCACCTCCTTTACAGTCTTCTGGAATCTGAACATTCTTTCAAAATTTGTCTCACTTTTACATTGGCGCTTTGTCCATTGCACAATTACTCAAGCTCCCTCAGTATCAAGAAACATACAACAGAGCTATGTTTTAGAAAGCTGGAAGTAGTAGGTACTTAACATTTCCCTACTGAGGGGGGAGAAAAGTTTTTAAATAATTTTCTGGTGGTTTTATTTACCTCAAAACATACATGTAGAAAGAGGTTTTGAAAGTACTTTGGCTATCCACTATGTTTCCCCTTCACAAATCCTGGAGAAAGAATTGTCTTTTACCCCTCTGGAAAGCAGATTGTGGCATACCTGCTGTACATAAGAAGCCAGCCGAGTGAAAGGTGACAGCTTGTTTCCCTGCCCCTGTGTTTCTTCTGCTACAGGGAGCTGTGGGGCTGGGAGAGACCTCATAAAAGTTGCTTGTCTCCTCCTGCGCATGGAGAACCCAGACCAGCTCCAGAGGGGCTAACTTATTCTCAAAATCCATGGCTGCACTGTCCCACAGATCAGGTAGAAAGCTCTTATTTTATGTCAGACAGACTCCTCTTGGGGAATTTAACTTAATTTATAGGCAGTTAACATAAATATTTAACTCTGAATCAAGTATTATGAAACAAAAGACGCAAACATTAAAATATTTAGTGGGAAGAATCTCTCTCCTTCTCCCAGGCTCACTTCACTCCAAATATGTTTCCTCTGTGCTACCTCATCACAGCCTCACTCAGACACCTCTCTTACACCGTTGTCATGGCTGCAGGTGACAGTCCGTCCCTTCAGAGTGGCCGTGAGCAGTGCAGGGGATTGGGGTCAGGCTGTCTGTTTTTCTCTGCTGCTCCTCCTTACTTCTTGCACTCCTCCTGTTCTCCACAGTGTGCAAGTTCTCTGGGGGTGTACCTGCTCCTCATGAAGCACCTCCTTCTCCTCAGGCCTTAGTGTTCCCTCATTCTCTTCTCCATTGTGGAGCCAACTAGAACTGGGCATGCCCAATGTGCGTCAGACCCAAACTCTTCTCACAGCAACCACCTTGCAGCTCCTTGCTCCCAGAACTTTCCTATGGATACCCAGTGGTTGATTGCTGTCCTGTATTTTAATTACTTCCTATATATTGAAGACTATTTTCTTCTTCAAGCTGCTTTTTTTTCCTCCAGATTAACTAAATGTACTTCCTTCAGCCTTTCCCCATGGGTCTCATTTCACTTTCTTTTGGATTCTTTCCATTTCATCTGTGTCTTTTGTAATATGTTGTGCCCAAAACTGGATGTAAAAGTCGGGCAAGGACTCGTCTGCCTTTAGAAAATGACATAATTGCGTCTCTTGCCTTACCTCAGACAGTTGTTGCACAACAGACGCACATATTTTGTTTTGCTTGTGTCTGATCGACTTGTGCTTAACTGTCTCTCCACAGCTTTTTTAATACACGTTAATTTCCCCTTCTGCAATGCAGTACTAAGCAGATTCTTACTTTTGTCATGTTTATTTTGGACAGTCTTCCAGCTTGCCTAATTTGTCATGCAGAGTGCCTGCCATCCCTTTGGGCTTGGAGGCCTTCTCTCTCTTTCCCTGTTCACATGGGAGCTCACAGAGCTCCTCCAGCAGGGGTCTGCTGTGTCTGCCCCTCCTGCCATGTGCACCAGTGCTCAGTACTCATCTGCTAGCATTTCCAAAACACATTTCACTCCCATGGTGGTATTTCAGGCCTCCTGCTTTCCCTCATCAAGTCTCCGAGCTGCCTGTTATACCCCATACTTTTGGTTGGGCAGTGAGGATTTTTAGCACCCTCTACTTTTGTTTTTTCTTACTTGTCAAATCTGTGTACAGATCATAAAAATGTTTGGCAGATTTAGCAGCCCTCTCCCACACCATTTTGCAAGTGATGGCCGTGTTTGAGCAGGACTCAGACTGACTCCCAGCTGCCTTTAGAAACTATGGAGCAAGCGAAGAGTGTGGCTTTGAGATTGGCATCTTGCTGAGCTCCATTTATGGTCATAGAAAACCAAAATCATCTAATAAAGAATCTGAATGTGTGTTTCAGCCACGGGAACAAAGAAGTATTTTCTTGTCGAGGAATCAAACTGGCAGTAGACTGGTTTTTGGAAAGAGGCCACAAGGATGTTACTGTGTTTGTGCCAGCGTGGAGAAAAGAACAGTCGAGACCTGATGCTCTTATAACAGGTAAGCTCTGTTCCATCTTTGCTGGTTTGTTTGATGCTTTTCACAGCTTGACTGCTACTGCTCAAATAAACAAATCTTTAGAAAGAAAAGGTTCTAACAGAACATCTTTGGGGTAGTAACTACATTGTGATCTTTAGGAAGAAAAAAGACAAAGCGGTGCCTCTCCAAGTCCTCCTTTTCCGCTCATCTGATCAAATTGCCATTAACATTGCTACTTACTTCTTGAAGAATGTAATTACCATTCTTTAAATCTGCTGTACCCGTGCATCATTAGTAGTGAAGAGGTTTGAAGTTAGTTATTTGCTGGGTGATCTTTCTTGTGGTGAGCAGATTTTGCCAGGCTGGCCTGTCTGCTAGTCACCTGCAGTGAGTCACTGCCTGTGCTTCAGGTTACAGGAATTATCCTGAGAGAAAGGGAATGGTGGTTTTCTTTTCATCATTGCTGTTAACAAGTGAGGCAACTTTTGAAAATTTTAATTTTGAATGTGTGTATCTAGAAAAAAGAAATGTGTAGAGGGGTTTATTTCTTGATGAAACTTACAAGTTCTGTGTGAAAGCTGAAGAAGCATTCTCCATCTGCTCTGAAGTTGAAACAAACAGGAATTTGGGGGTTTAAAACACCTTAGAATTTAAGGAGGGAAAGGGTTTTTCTGAGGGGAGGCCCAAAGTGGCTACCTTTAAAAGGGGGGAAGCTTTTGAGAATAGTAGATATAGCTTCTACAGGAATATGGGAGCATGTTTTAGTTGCCACGTGCGTTTTCAAATATCTTTGGCTACCTTGAAATAAATTGTGACATCAACTAGTAGAGTGCATAGGGCCGGAAGCCCCAGAAGGAGTTTTAGGAAAGTAGCAAGGTGTATAATTGACCAATTGTCTAGCAATGAGAAATGAGTTTGCCATGTGTCATCATGGACCCTGAAAATGGTAGGAAGATCAAAGCAGGTTATTGTGTCTTCTACAAAACAGAGGTTCCTCAGTTTTCTTGTCGGGATGCAGGGAGCCCGTGTTCTACCTTGTGAAATATGTTGTGCTGATGCTCCGTTTCCAGAGACACGCACCTGAAATATGTGGCCATCTGGAATTTTGAAAAAGCCCTAGATGACTAACGTGAGGATGGTTCTAGACTATCAGGATCCGTGAGAAGCCTCTTGGACTAAACAACAGCCACATCTTCCTTATTAGTACCTGCCAGTCATCACATAGCAGAATTTTTTATTCTTTCTTAGTGGGGAAAAAGTTACCTCCCATCACAGTCTCATTTATCATTTACCACATTGTGGAGGGGTGAATACAAAAAGATTGTATTTAATTTAAAATCTTGTGTTTTTTCTACTAAGCAGATAAATGCTTTCATCAAATATATTGCTCATAGGTAATATTAATGCTGTATTTCTTTATGTTGGAGTCTTTTTTTTCCAGATGGAACATGTTCCCCATCAAGTTTCTTATGCTACAAAACAGTTGAGTTATTTGAGATCTTAACCATTATTAAGAGCCATGAGTCATATTCTTCTGCTGTTTTAGATGTTGCCTAGTTTTCTATGTATTTTTTCTTTCATAGCTTGTCTGCTCTAACAAGAGTGTTAGGTAGGAGGTAGGGGTAGGTTCCCCAGTGCTAGATACAACCTCCTTAGGAGCCTGAGGTCCATCTTTCAAAGCTCCTTGGGATCTCCATGTTCCATACAGACAAAGAGAAAATGCTTTTGGATATATGACTCACATATTGTGTAGGACAAGAAGGAATGACATAAAATGCTAAATATGCTTATTTAGTAGGATTAAAAAGAAATCTGTTTGGCTTTGATAAGAACTTTTGTATAAATAAAGTATAAACCATTCAAGGAAAAATACAATCTGAACTATTACTAGTGTTAACAAAAATAACCAAAACCAAACCAGCACCACTTTTGCTGCTGGTTACAAAATGACATCAGAAGTCTTTTGAGGGAATGCTCTTCCTGGTACAACCTGAGTGCTTGTACAGAATGTGGGTTTTCTAGTCCTTGTGGGTAGTAACACCTTCTTTGAATGAGCAGAGAGTTTTATGAGACAGTCCCATTAATGTGAGCTACTGGAACTCTTTCAGAAGATATTTCTTGCTGGTACCACAGATAGATGAAAAAGGTCTGTCTTTTACCAAGGAGCTCAATTACAGGAAACGCATGGCTTGGGTATAGTCCTGTTCAGTGAAACATTCGGTGATGTTTAAAACCACCCCTTAAACCAGAGGAGTTTTTCACAGGCATTTTGATAAGCAGTATTTCTTTTGAACCAGAGGAATGTGAACAAGATCCCCTGTGTTAGTCTTAGAGAAATAGTGTGGAGCAGGAGGTTTTGATTTGTTTGTGGGGTTTTTTGAAAGTGTTGCCAGCTGACTGCTGACTTCAACTTCAAATACCATATATCGGACACCTTCTGCTGGACTATAACTATTTAAGACATTTTTAGGCCTAAATGTTTGGATTTTCTTCCTCAATTCTGTCTTTAGAGATTAAACAAACACATTTTACTTTTTTTTCCCCTTGCTTAACTTTTGATTCTTATTCCTTGTAGATCAAGAAATCTTGCGTAAATTAGAAAAGGAGAAGATTCTTGTGTTCACACCATCCCGACGGGTGCAAGGGAGGAGGGTGGTGTGCTACGATGACCGATTTATAGTGAAGTTGGCCTTTGAGTCAGACGGCATCATTGTTTCTAATGATAACTACAGGGATCTAGCTAATGAAAAGCCAGAATGGAAGAAGTTCATAGATGAACGCTTGTTGATGTATTCATTTGTTAATGACAAGTAAGTCATTCTATCTTTATATGTGCCACTAAAATAACTGAGGAAAGGACAGTCTGAAGATTTGTATGATTTTTTTATCTTACATCCAAATCATTTGGTACCTGTAGAAAAACAGGAGGAATAGTCAATCATAGATTTGTTCTTCTAATTAAAAGTACTCTGTTTTTATAGTGGGTTTTTTTATGGCTTTTTATGCTTTTTTTTCCTCTTTTGGTGTATACCACTGTGTATTTGATGTATGATATGGTATAATCCAAGTCTCTTGATATAGTGAGGCAATGTCTCTGAGTGCCTGTTGTTAGACTTCCAAGTCACAGAGTCACAGAAAAACCCATGTTGGAATGAACCTCAGGAGATTTGCAGTTCAGTTGTCTGTTTAGATCTGTCTATAGTAACTTTTTATCCCGGCATACAGATAAGATGCAGTTACCACAGGTGGCTTCTTGTAAGGGGAGGGACTCAGTATTTGAGCAGGCACTTGTATTTGAATGCCTGAATACTGATGCAAGAGTCCTAGGCAGTCAGCACAGTTTTGGAAAGTTAGTTGTTGCATTTTAAGAAATAGCTGCCTGTATTGCTGCCCTTACTTTTGATCTAGCACTGGGTTGTGTACAGCCTTGCTTTGCCACAGAGCATAAACTGAGCTAGACTGAAGGTGTCTGAACCAGACACCTGGTGTCCACACAGTCTGTTTCTGTGAGTTACCTCTCAGATATTACCTGCAGCAGAAAGATGGCCTTCCAAATCTGCTCTCAAGGTACCCAGACTTAAAAATTACAAGATGGCAGATTACGGTGTAGGACAAAGTCATGAGGTTCTTGGTCATTGCATGAGGAATATTGAAAAGCTTATTTGCTTTCATAATACTTTTTTTTTTTTAAATAGATTTATGCCTCCTGATGATCCTCTTGGCCGCCATGGTCCAAGTCTGGACAATTTTCTTAGGAAGAAGCCTATTGTGCCAGAACACAAGAAGCAACCGTGTCCCTATGGTAATTTGATTTAATCCATCAATTTGTTGTACTGCTGGGCATGGGAACCAAGCTCCTGCTTGATTTTAACATTGCCAAAAATAAAAACTCTAATGTTGGTTTTAACATTGCTGTCTTAGCCTGAGAGTGGTTAAAATGCTGAGCTGATGGTGGAAATTGAAGTGATTTTTTTTCATGTGCTAGTCGGAGAACATTTCTATCTACTAGATGAACTAAAAGAGCAACTTTATTAATCATTCATAGGAATAGATCCAAAAAAACACCTAAATCCTGCAAGCTCCAGAAGCCCTTTTCTAATGTGATGAGACATCAAGGTTTTCTTCCAGAAAACTGAGTGAGCTACCTGAAGTTTAGCTACTGAGCATCTCTGCAGGCATCTTGACTGAGCTGAAACCTGCTGGTCTTAAGACTCTGTGGGACTTCCCTATTAAGTTTTCTGCCTGTGTGTCGCTTTGGCCCAATACAGCAGGTGTGTACAGACACACTGACAGCATCACATTCAGCTCAAAATTTGGCTGGTAGTGTTGGTTTGCATTCCTAGAGTTCCTGGAGCACCAGCTGCAGCATGCTACCACTGCCTCCTTTTTCTCTGCAATACAAGAGAGGAGATCTTAGATGACATCCCATGTCACACAAAACCATTTGCAAGATCTTTCAAATGAACAGTAAAACTTTAAATGAGAGGCATTTCTATTATTTTGTATTTATATGATGTTGATATTTATTATTATTTCTATTATATTTAATTCAAACAGATTTTGTTTGAAGTTTTTTTGAAATCTCATTATGTTTGTACTAATAGGGAAGAAATGTACCTATGGGCACAAATGCAAATACTATCATCCAGAAAGAGGAAATCAGCCTCAGCGATCTGTAGCTGATGAACTTCGTGCCATGTCCAGAAGCACAGCTGCCAAAACTGCAAGTGAAGGAGGACTGGTAAAAAGCAATAGTGTTCCCTGTAGCACTAAAAATGATGGCACTTCTGAGCTGAAGCGTGCTGCTCCAAAGAGGCAATCGGATCCTAGTATAAGGACTCAAGTCTATCAAGACTTGGAGGAAAAGCTTCCCACCAAAAACAAATTGGAAACCAGGTCTGTACCTTCTTTAGTTAGTATACCAAGTTCCTCTGCTGGAAAACCCCAAAGTACTGCACCTTTAACTAATGGCCTTCCATCCGGAGTCCACTTCCCACCTCAGGATCAAAGACCACAGGGCCAGTATCCTACAGTGATGATGGCAACCAAAAATCATGGAACGCCAATGCCTTATGACCAGTATCCAAAATGTGAGTCTCCGGTGGATGTAGGGTATTACTCTATGCTGAGTGCATATTCAAATCTAAGTATATCTGGGCCACGTAGTCCAGAAAGGCGCTTCTCCTTGGACACAGATTATAGGATTAGCTCTGTAGCTTCCGACTGCAGTAGTGAAGGGAGCGTTAGCTGTGGCAGTAGTGATTCCTATGTGGGTTACAGCGACCGCTCTTACATGAGTTCCCCTGACCCACAGCTGGAGGAGAACTTGAAGTGCCAACATATGCACCCCCATGGCCGCCTTAACACTCAGCCCTTCCTACAGAGCTACCACGAGCCTCTCACACGAGTGCAAAGCTATAGTCTTGAAGAACCAAAGCATCACCACAAATCTCCAATTCCATACATGGCCATGCATCTACAGCATCCCACAGTTGGTGCTCGTTCCAGTTGTCCGAACGACTACTCTACATCTCAGAGTTCTCCACATTCAAAGACCATGCACCTAGGGAGAGCCCTCGTGTCCACAAGAATAGACAGCATTTCAGACTCACGCTTGTATGATAATTCTCCTTTAAGACACAGAAAGCCTTATTCTGGCCAAGATGGGCTTGGAGGTTGGGATAGGCAGAGTTACGGGATGGATGCGTATGGCTACCGCCAAACCTACTCCTTGCCGAGTAACCCCACGCAGCCGTGCTACGAGCAGTTTGCCTTCCAAAGCCTCCCCGAGCAGCAGGACCAGACCTGGCGTGTACCTTACTGTGGAATCCCTCAAGACCCTCCAAGGCACCAAGACACCCGTGAGAAGGTTTACATTAACCTCTGCAACATCTTCCCCCCTGACCTCGTGAGGATCGTCATGAAGAAGAACCCTCACGTTACGGATGCTCAGCAGCTCGCTGCAGCCATCTTAGTGGAAAAATCTCAGCTAGGTTATTGAGAGATGATGCATCTTTGTGGTGTCTAGTAGTTTTCAGCTCAGCTCTAACGCTGAGGGAGGTTTGCTACAATAGCATTTGTGATCTCCTTCTCAGCAAGGAGGTTATATAGTAATCCGTTTATGTGAAATACTGTATCATGGAGTCTGTGTGTATAGCCCCATGCATTGGAAGTACCAGATGTGTTTTGTGTTCTAGTTTGAAAATTTTTAAATGGCTATTTTCACAGCTGGAAGATGTTCCAGTTTAAATTAATATATATATATAAATAATCTGTGGTCTCTGGTTATAATCTTTGGTGCATCAGGGGTTTATATGCAGCACTTTCTATCCTTATTACATGTTATTGGGATTTTTAGTTTAGTTTTTTTAACTTGCTGGATGCTTGTCCTTGGGCTCTGAGGTATTAAAACAACCTGCAGAAAGAGGATATTGCTACTTCTGGCAAGCAATTTTCAAGCCAAGTTTCTGAATTTTTTACAACACCATAAGTATGTCTGATGTATGTTTGGTTTTGTGAGCTTTTTTGTGCTGTAATGATCTATTTATAGAAAACAAAGATTTACTACAGCACTGACTTCATTTTTTTAAACAAATAACTAAGTTACCAGTTAACAGTGAAATGGGTAACAATATATTGGTAATTTATAGTATGGCACTTTTCATAACTTTGTTTTGTATAATAGTTACATGTTTTGTTGATGCCATCAATTAGTAAGATCAGATTCAAACAGAGGAGAAAAAAAACCCTTTTTTTTTTTACTAATTTATGGATATGGTATAAGCCTTATTGCCTGATTTTCAAAGGTACTGAGAATTAGCAGCCCCCTTTGAAGGTAAGAGAAGTTGCAAATGCTCAGGACCAGCCCAAATCAGGCTACCCTGTTTCATTTCCCTTGTGTTGTTACCCAGCTCTGTGTATTTCTGGTCAGTAGAAGGAGACCTGAAATCACAGAGTCCTGTTTAGTGTCTTATGTGTTTTTATTTTGTATTGCTGCACAACTGTACTGGATAAAATATGATTTTCATAAAATATTTACCTGTTTTTAAATGAATTTAATTTTCTCAATGCAAGTTTTGTATTTAAGATACTGTTTGAATTTTGTTGCTATTTATCAAGGCTGGCCTGAAAAGGTTTTGTGTGTCCAGGATATGCAACATTTATTAACTGCACTATGGTAATGATATTGTAGCTCAAAATAATAACTTAAACTTTTTTTTTCCTTTCTGTTTCGGCTGGGGAGGGGAGGGCTGTGGGGAGAGAAGATACCATATGTGTTTCTGAAGTTACTTTTTCACCTTTTGCATCGTGTAGGCCTGATTCTTGCCACAAATAGTGTAGTTTTAGAAACAGACAAACCAAGTCTGTTTTAGCATTAGTAAGGGATATTTCTGGTTTTAAGTCATGGGTTTTACTAGCACGTCATAACCTTATATGTCTATATCTATATATATGTATATATTTTTATATATATATATGTAATAGAAATAGATTTTGCAGTTGATGTCAGATGAACTTACATGACATAATCAGTTACCAACAGTTTTAGGTTTCCATCCACTATAACGATGTTCAGTATTAAAAAAAAGTCACCAGTTTACACTGTTACAGCTGATAATTTTGATACACTTGCTGGAATTTTAAGTAAGGCCCTGAAGAACCAGAAAGTACCTTTTACTGTTGATACAAATTGTATCTTTTTAACTAAGAACTATTTTGATTTGTAGATTTAGTAGAAACAGAAATGTATACTTATAACTAGTCTTTTGGGCAACATTTTATCCCTTATTTAAAAATTAGAGGTTTCAGACATAGAATAGACTTAGGCAAGTAACAGTAGGTATTTGTTTAGGTGTCTATCTCAATTTCACATATTAAAAAGTAAACTATTGACATCTTCTTACTTCTAAAATCTTTCTAGTGGGAACCCACTAAAATAAAGGTAAAATGCTGCCTGAAAAATTATGTCCAAGCACCTTTGAATACGAAGACGTTTTCACTACTTGTATGACACCATGTGTTGCAGCAAGTAGGGTTTGGGTATACAGTAAATGCTTCTAAAGAGCATTGTGCTATAGACATATCCAATAATCTGAACCATGTTCAGCAAACCAATTCAGGACGTAGTGCTCCTGCAGCTCCCACTGCTGGTGTGCTGCAGGTTCTGCCATTGCCTGTCCCTGCGGCAGTACCGGAGGGGCTCTACACCATCTGTCCTGTGTTGTCTGTTTAGGGAGAAGACCTCTCCACCTGTGGCAACAGTTTTTCCCTGGATTTGGTTGGTTGCCATCCGTAGAGCATGTTTTAATGTAGAGATTGATGCAGCGCTGACGCTGAGGTTTGGACTGGGAAATAGGTCTCATCTTAGTTGTACACTAAGATTTTTTTGAATTGAATTACACTGAAGTACTACACCATAGTGTAGATGCAGCTGTTTTAATAATGCAATTATTATATTTGTGTTTTTAATGGGTTTCTACATTTATTTTTTATGTAAGGATTTACTTCTGCCAAAAGTTCAATTCCTTTAAGCATGAATAGAAATGTGCATATCATAGGAGTGTTTTGTCTTTTCCCCTATCATGTGAGCATCAGAATGCTTCCTACCATGTACTGGACCAGCAGGTTTAGCCATGTTGTGATAATGGTGTGAGGAGGCATGTGGGACTGTACTGCTGGGCCCAGACCTGAGTTATCAGTATTGATTGCCTCTGCACACATTCAGTGCAGTACTGAATCCCCAAAAGTGTGTTGATTGCTAGAGAATTCTTGTAATAGGTTCTGTGCCTTGTGCTCAAGCACTGAAAATGCTTTAAAAATATAAGAGCAGGAGTAATTTGGTGGGTTTTAATGTTGTGCAATGAAGTGCTAGGTCCCCTTAAACTCTCTTATGTTGGATAAAGCAGATTTACTGTGGTCAACGTATTTGCCTTGATACTTCCTTTTGTTTTGCTGAGATGACAAATTAAGTTGTGTGTTAATTCCTCCATGATGAGGAGATCAGTCTGTATATTTAACAACTTTTAAAGAGGACACCAGTAACAAACATGGACGCAATGATACTGGTCAAATACTACCTTTGTCTATGTAATTGCATTGATACAAATAAGTGACCTTTAATGTCCTGCGATATTTAGTAAAGGTGGTTCAGTGATACTGTCTTTGCCCCAGCTGAAATGTAGAGGTGCAGTGAAGGATTAAGTACCTTCAAGTTAGGGCTGTTCCTCTGCTAAGAAGAGGGCAACACTTTCCCTTGTCTTCAGTACTTGAGAGTTGTTTTGATACTTAGCAGAAACTCTGTATTTTTAGATAAAATCCCAAGCTGTTCTAGCTGCATCAGTAATAGTATATAGATACACAGTATTTTGAATACACATACATTAGGCATCTGCCCACAACTGTTTTCTGTACAACATGTTGCCAATATTTAGAATTTTTAAATAGGTCCTGTAGATAACTGACTTTGAGCTAAACATGCTCAGGCTATGGCAGTATTAATCACTTTGTTGTCTTTTATTTTTTAAAATGTGTGTGGATTCACATATATATATACATTTGTATACATATACACATATATTTGGCAGGTGGGTTTAAAATACTGCTAATGGTCTGAAGATCAAATCTTTTCAGGTGTCCCATTTTATTTGGTATGTCTTGAGTTGTAGCTTGGTCCTCCACTGCAGAACAGCTCTGGGGAGAGCCAAAAGGCTGATGTGTTCACATGACATCCCAAAAAGAAGGCGTGCCAGTCTGGTGAAGCCCTCGAAGGAGCTTTTTGCAGCCTTGGAGGATGTGGACTGTTGTTGAGCTGTTGATGAACTTCTGCTGGAAGAGTTGTAGCTAATGGCGAGCACCTTTCCAGAAATATCAAAGCTGTCGCTGTAAACCAGAGTACCTCACTTGGAACAGGAAGCTGGTGGCATTTTCCCCAGCAAGGGGAGCACCGGAGGACTCAATGCCTTGGGTGAGAGATACCACAGCATCTTGCCACAGTAAGAGACTACCAAAACATTTGTCAGTTTTATCAGTTGATGGGGTTGACCGAGGCATTTTCAATGTGTAAAGCTTGAAAAAATGAGACACAATGCTTTCCTACTCTCTGGAGCATTTAGAAAAATACCCAAATGACTTTCATTGCTACTGAAAATTTAAAATACTGTGCAATTAAAGAGACCATTTTTTAAAAAATAAAAATAACTTAGAAATTATTTATTTTTATTTACAGTGTGACTTGATAATTTATTCCTGGCATTATAAGGCCATGGTGGAGTGCTGTTTGTTGTGGTTTTTTTATCATAGGAACTAAAACTGCTGAGAAGAAAAACAAATACATTTAAAATTAAAACTCTATGGCCTTTTGTTTTTTATAAAAGGGCTGAAGTTTTATAAGTGTCAAATCATGTGTTTATATACTTTGTAAATTTTAGAGAGGCATAGCTTAAGAATTTTGTTCAAATTAAATATGTATGGTCACATTGTTTAGACTAATCATTTGACTAAACCTAGAATCATCTGTATTAAATGGTTGCTCCAGGTAACCTTTTGCTCAGTAACATGAGAGATGTTCGGACTTAATCTTTAATGTTCTAGAATATATTTCATATATCTTAAGGTTTCCTCAGAAACTCATGGTTTAGGCACCTAATCCCACGGGAAATGTCCCTTTGTGTGTGAAACATCCTACTGTATGCTGGGTTTTCCTTGTTGTGCAGTGCAAGGTAATACACTGATACACATGGACTATGTAGTAGATGTTTGCAAAGGCACTACTGAACACAGTGTGTGGCTCCTAGTTACGAGTGTGCTTTAAATAATTTATCAGCTTCCATTTTCAAGTCTTAAAGGGTTGTCATAGTTTGCACTTAAAGTGTTTATTACTCTGTCTACCCTTTAACCTAAATGACTTCAATAGTTCTCATTCCCTCTCACACTCAATAGCCCTTGGAGGGCCCAGTCTCCTGAACACTGGCACGTACGCCTGACTTCAGCAGAAGTATTTGCATGGAGCAATGCCAGTGGCATTAGAAAAGACCTGAGTAAAACTGGTGTGTAAGTGCAGGAGGGCTGGGGCTTTGAGGAGCACAGCTGGAGAGCCACCTCTTCCCAAACAGAGGTGAGATCTCCCTGGTGCTGACAGGTCCCTCGGCCGGGACTGCCCTTTGCAGTTGCTGGGAACACCAACCAAATTTACTGAGCTGTTTAAGCACATCCCTCCTTGGTGTTTCAAAGTATAACAATCTACTCTTTGCCTTATAAAATAAAACCTCTCTGCTTTTTGCAGAACAACCCATTTTCTTTTGGTCTCAGATGAAGTCTCTAATTTACCATGTTAGTTTGGCTGGTTGGTTACTTTCTGTTTATCTGAATGACATTCTTAATGAAACTGACATTTTAAAACTGTTCTCTCAGCATACGAGAATATCCTGCAAGGAAACAAATGCAGATACAGCAGCAATAATTGTGCTTTGTAGTTCTTTTCCCACTCATTAGCTATGTACTTGTGTTGAGTAGGTGAGATTTTAATACTGTCCTGAAGTCCACTCTGGCAAAACCATTAGTTTAAAATAATGTTTGGGCTATTCGATAAAGCAGCTGTCAAACTGGCTTTCCATTCCTTCACTGGTTGTTCTGTATTATTTCTGTGATGTGACTATTCACATCTTAAAACCACCTTCAAACCATACAAAAAAACATGTACATGGATTCTGCTTTTAGAGAAAAAAAATAAAGATTAATTTTCCTCATTGATGGGCTGGTTTTGTTTCATAAAAAAAAAAATCAAAACTCTAGAGCAGTTAACAGTGAGTTATAGACAGTTTTGTGTTCCTACCTGCACAACAAAACTGTTCACTTTGAGCAAATTGGAACAGTTTCAAATGTAGAATCATAGAAAAGTTTGGTTTAGAAGGGACCTTAAAGATCATCTAATTCCAACCGCTGCCATGGGCAAGTTGCTCAGGGCCCCATCCAACCTGGCCTTGAACACTTCGAGGGATGGGGCATCCACAGCTTCTCTGGGCAACCTGTTCCAGTGCCTCCCCACCCTCACAGTAAAGAATTTCTTCCTCAAATCTAATTTAAACTTACACTCTTTTAAACCATTGCCCCCTTGTCCTGTCACTATCTACCCCTATAAAAAGTCACCCTTCTCCTTTTTA
Source organism: Campylorhamphus procurvoides (assembly GCA_013396655.1). Taxonomy (NCBI): domain Eukaryota; kingdom Metazoa; phylum Chordata; class Aves; order Passeriformes; family Dendrocolaptidae; genus Campylorhamphus; species Campylorhamphus procurvoides. The sequence continues at coordinate 3,058,056 of WBMV01009291.1, read as the reverse complement.
TAACCACTCGTGAGGTACTGGAAGGTGCTATAAGGTCTCCCCAGAGCCTTCTCTTCTCCAGACTGAACAATGCCAACTATCTCAGCCTGACTTGATAGAAGATGCTCCAGCCTGCTGATCATCTTTGTGACCGTCTTTGGACCTGCTCTTAGAGGTCCATTTCTTTCTTGTGCTGGCGATCCCAGAACTGGATGCAGCACTCCAGATGGGGTCTCACCAGAGCAGACAAGGGACAAAATCCCCTCCCTTGACCTGCTGGCCACAATGCTCTTGATGCAGCCCAGGCTACACTTGGCTTTCTGAGCTGTGAGTGCACGTTGTTGATTCACTACTAGCTTTTCATCCATGAGAAACCCTAAGTCTTTTCCACAGGGCTGCTCTCAATGAACCTTCCCAGTCTGTACTCATGTCTAGGATTGCCCTGACCGAGGTGCAGTATCTGGCACTTGGACTTACTGAACTTGCCTGTGGATGGCATCACATCCTTGAGGTATGTCACCTGCACCACCCAACTTCATGTCATCTGCAAACTTGCTGAGGGTGCACTCGATCCCTTCATCTGTGTTGTGGATGAATATATGGAAGAACACCATTCCTCAGACAGTGCCATGAGGGACACCACTCATCACCAGCCTGCACCTAGACATTGAGGCACTGACCACAACCCTCTGGCTGCATCCACCCACCCAGTTCCTTATCCACTGAATAGTCAGTCCATCTGTCAAATCCATGTCTCTAATTTGGAGATAAGTATGTCATGTGAGACCATATATAAACATATATGATTATACATTATCAGTTCATTTTTAAGGTGGTAATTTATATTTAATAGGGTCTTTCCCTTCATTTTGCTTACCAAGGAAACTAAAACTCTGGGATTAAGTAGACACATCAGTCATTTATAGTAGCAAACTTCAGATTTAGACATTATGCTAGTGGACCTGATCTCCTTTCCAATAATGCTACATATTTATTTGTCTTCAACTGAGTAATTTTTAGTAGGGCCTAGCTCTGGCTATTGTGGGGTAAATAAAGCAGAATAGTATTTAGAACAGAAGTTGCCTGATGGAGGCAAAGATGCAGCAGAAGGTGCTATAAGCTCTGATAAAATGACTACTCAAAATACACAGAGCTGTTGAATTGCCGTTTTTCCAAATTGCAGTGCATGGCTAGGGCTGGCAGTCCAAGCTTGCTGGGACAATTTTCCTTCCCTCTGCAGCTCTACGTGCAGGCACCAGAGCATCCTGCCAGCCCTGCAATGCACAGTGAAGTGGGGTGACATGAATGCAGATAAAATGAGCATCTCTCCTGAAAAAGGAAAAACAACAGTGGCTTTGACCTTCATTAGTTGTGACCACTTGTAATTTGCTTAATGCAAATGTTTTGCACAGTTGTGAACATGTGCTGTTCCACTGCATCCAGCCTGAGTGCATCATGTGGCTGTGCCTCCTCTCAGGGCAAATGAAGGCACTGGAGTGAGATGCAAAGGTCCCTCCCCAGCAGCTTGGCGGAAACACTGCAGTGATGCACTTTCTGGGGACGCTGATCTCCAAACTCATCATGGTGTGCACAAACTGGACTGAGCACAAGAGCAGCAGAGTGGAGAAGTGATGGGAGAGTTCAAGGTGTGTAATGCAAGGGACAGACAGCGCTTCCCTGGCTCACAGGGTGAGGTGGCCCCATCCCAGGATACATGACTGGTACGCTCCTTGGCTTGACGTGGTGACTCCTCTGCAAGCTCTGCTGTGAAGCTGCTCGACCTCCAACACACCAGTCTATGCTTGCATTGCATTTGCCTGATCTGCTGCTGGACACTGAGCACCTCTGGTTGCCTTGTTGTCAGATATCAGGCTGGGGCATTGCTGGCCCCAGCGCTCCCATTGCCTTCAGCTCAGCTGAGCCCTCACACTCTTCATATGGAAACATTTTTTTTTTCTGAAGCACTCTCTGAATTGTTGTAGCTACTTTTCAGTAAATGAATGCTTGGAGCTTGAGCAAAGACAGTGTATTCAAACAGAGAGAGGGAGCTGGGTGGATGATCACATCTCCAGTGGGAAGAGATGAATCAATGATGTGAGGTTTCCTTGGCTGCTGATCTGTATAGCACGGTGCTGTCAGTTCCTTTAGCCAGGTGCTTGAAGTCTCTCTAAAGGATTTTTTTATGTTCCTGCAGGATGGATCCAGAAATCATCTATTTGCAAGAGATGAGGAAATTAAGTAGCAGCTCCCCTGTGCTTTCCCTTTAGGCTTTTTAGAACAGTCATATTATTCACCTGACAAGAAAAATGCAGTTTTGGAGGGTAGAGGCTTCATCTCCCAAGGGACAGGTAAAGGAAGGACTCGCTTTATGGGCTCAGAGCTGCAAATCATTTCTGCTGCATTTATCAGGCTGAGCAGAGCTGTTGTTCCAAGACACCACATGCATGTCTCCGAGGGCCCTACCCTGCTCCACCTGCTCTGCAGCCTCCACTCAGGTGAGTTAAGGAGAAGATACATTGTTTTTCCTGCAAGTGACTGTTCTCCTGGAGGCACTGCTTAGGGCCAAGGAAGAGAAAAAAATGCATCATCAATTTGAGGCGCAGAAGCAAACTGGAGGTAAATCCTGAGAGCTGAGGAGCAGACGGTGGGGTTGGGTGGATGCCCAACCACGGCCATCAGCTCATTGTTCCAGTAAAGAGCGAGAAATAACAGAGCCTGGAGCACACCCAGAGCATGGGTCATAAGCCTAGTATAAGATCTAATTAACGCGTTACAACCTTTCTCTGTTACTTAGTTATTTAGCATACTGAAGTTACTTATTTTCTAAAAAACAGTGGCCACTTCCCCAGTTGCACTGCTCACTTCCCTGTTTGACTGTCAACTGCAGGATGCTCCAGCTCTTGAGCTGCGGAATGCTGAGTGGCCATCATGCTCTCCTGTCCTGTAAGGGGGCCAAGCACCCCCAGAGCCCATCCTCCAGATGCACATGTTTGTAAAGATCTACCCACTCTGGTCCATACAGGGTGTTCATCAGTGGCAGTGTTAAACACAGTAAAAGTGATCTTGACCGATGAACTGCTTTAAGCATCACTATTGTCAGCTGTAACTCTTCCCTTCAGTGAGACCTCACAGTCACTACCAGGGTTATGCTCATTCCTTGTTTCTTGAGGAAACTGGTAAGCTGGATAATGCAGAAGAGTTACAAAGCCACAAGTGTGATTTGGCATGTCCCTAGACACACCAGTTTCTGCATAGGTGGTTTGCTGGCACAAGGTTGGATTTAATTTTATGAGATTGCTTCAAGAATGCCAAATCCAGCCCTTTTTTACTCAAAACACTGAGCTGCTGGTGTTTGTGTAATCTAGTTTGGTCTCTTCTGATAGTGGTCATATCACCACCTGAGGTTCCTCTTCCATAGCTCTGATTTCTCCTTGGGTTGATCAAGGACACTGAGTTTCCCCAGTTCAAGTCTAAGTCCCATGAGGCTCTGCCTGCATCATGCAAGACAGGCCTGGAGAGCCTGTCACCAGGTTACAAATTCCTTGTGTGATAGCTTTAACAAAATGCACGTCAGGCTGACAGGTGCCATAGCAGCCCCTGATGCTGGTTGAAGTGTTGTGACACTGGAGATGAAAGAGCTGTGTCAGTCATCCTGGAGCTGAAACCTGAACTTGACAACCGGCATGACCTTGTCTGGGGGAGCTACAGGAGAGGCTGTTGCACAGGTACACAGGGATGCTCTTTGCAAGATCATTTCCAAGCAGAGAAAAACTGTCACTTTGACTGCTCTGGGCAGCATCCTCCAGCCTTGCAGGAGGATGAAAAAATCAAAGGGAGATTTAGAGATTTTGTGCCCCAGTGCATGAATAGTACCCTTTGCTTTGACTGTAGAGAAAAAAAGCTGGTAAGGAACTGGGGACACTATAGCAAATGCATTAAATGCCACCATCATCCTGCTCTTCAGCGTAACAACAGAGGACCTGTGTTCAGTAACCTCAGGACCCACTCTTGAGACACCTACCATGACAGAACCAGCAGCAGAAGTGTTGATAATGATTGAAACTTCCTCCAGAAGCCTATTTCGTCACAGACCCTGTTTCACTGAGCCTTCCCAATCACATAGCAGGCTCCCAGAGTCCTACAGCCAGCACCAGGAACAAGCTGCTGCCCTGCATTTTTTCTGCCCACTCCTGCGGACATGTCCAACCCACAAGCCTGTTCAACGAGAGCTTGGGAGGAGCTCCAAGCTGAGGAAGACCTGCCTAAATCCAGATTGTAGGACACCCAGGAGATCAGTCCCCTCAGGACTCCTGCAGGACAGTATAAAGGGTAGGTTGAGGAGCAGGGGTGCCCCACTCCCTCCCTAGCCAGCAGCTGGGTGCTGGGATGTATATGTGAGCACTCTGGAGTAGTGGTGCCGAAGATGTTCCTGGTATCACTCCATCTAATGGTCTCCATAGCAACAGCCAAGCTTTTTTTCCCCTCCTGGCTCCGAGCTGATCTCACCAAGAGCAGCAGGTAGATATGATGGAAATTCAACGCTGCTATTAATTTACATGAGCTGGGTGAAGGGTAAGTGAGGGAGTGTGGGGGATAAGGAGCTGGCAATGTTCACCAGGCAGGTTCCTTATGTCAGTCAGGCTCGCCTTACACAGATCTCTGAGTGCACCCTGGAACCAGACCTGGCAGCAGTGTTTTGGGTGACCCAACATTCCACCCCTGAAAAGGGGAAAATTGCATTGGGGTCTGGCCAGGGCAGGGTGGCTGGGAAGAGAAAGAAGAAATTTGGTTTTCATCTACCTATACAAAGCTTTCAGGCAAGCATAATCCTGGATTTTAATTTACATTTTACCAATTTCAGAAATAGAAATTCTATTTTTCTAGGGGGAAAAAAAATCAATGAAGTAGAACTCCCTGCCTCAGGCAGTGTATCCTGTCTGACCTCCCACTGCAGCCACCTCGCAGCACCTTGTGCTGCTCCAGCAGTTGTTGGTGACTCTGGCACAAGCCACATGTTTGCAGGCTGACTATAACCACAGACCTGCTGGGGCTCAAACCCAGTTAAACACTTAGGGTTGTCTTGGGGGTGCAGAGCATGGTGACTCTCCCCACTAACCTGTCCCCACTGTTCACAGGCTGAGGCTCTGCCCTGGTCTCTCATCATGGTCACCATGCTCAAAGAGAAGCAGATGCTCCATGAACTGCAGAGAGCCACGATGTTATGTTTGCTTGTTTATTTAATACCAGATTAAATGAGCTTCCCTTGGCTCCTTCTGTGAAAAAGTGATTTAACAAATGCTGAATCTCTGTGCACACAGGACGCAGCAAAGCTGCTCCTGGTTGGCATATGCTACATCTATAGAATTATTTCAGAAAAAGGAAAATGTCAGCATGATAAAAATAGAAAGTGTTAGTGTGCCATGTGCTGCCAGGAAATGGGGCTGCTACCCTATTCTAAATGTGGATCAGGCTGTTAATGGAAATTAACTTGTTCACCCACCCTTTTGACATTTAATTTAATGGGATACCCCCCAACCTGAGCTGAGGGTCAAGCCCTGCCATGGGAGGCTGCTGGGTTGGGAAGGCGTGCAGGCTTTCATTCACTAACCTGTCAGTGCACATCAACTATGGAAAGCAAAGTGGCAGCAGAACTTCAGTCACACCACCACAAAAACTGTGGGGAAAAAACACCCTCAAAATGGCTGTAGGTTTACAGTATTGTCCTCTGCAGCTGGGGCAGCGAGGTGGCCAAGCCCCAAGCCCCACTGTCTCTGCACCCCAGTGACTGCCTGACTCAGGGCAGCTGCAGCCTTGCTGCTTTCAAATCCAGACCATGCTGCCATCACAAAGGCCACATTGCAAAGACCACCTGTGAAATTAGAGGAAAGAGCCATGATGAACTTACACAAGGACATGCAAAACTGCTGGCCAAACACTGAGTGTGAAAATAGCATGGAGAAGAGAGGGACAAGGAAGGAAGGGCACCACCACTTTCAAGTGGCTATCAGGCTTCCTGCCTCACAGACCAGGCACCACTCTTTGATGCTGGGTATTCACAGGCACATTGGAATTCATGGTTTCCTTCCCTGTGGGACAGCACTTTATCATCGTACAACCCTGCTACAACAGTCCAGACAGATCCTTCCCTACAGGTAAATACCAGTCTGCTATTTCAACAACATCCTCACCAGGGCAAAATCCTGACCACTGCGGAGGTGACTGAGAAACCTCCGTTCAACCACAGGCATGACTGCCAGTCCACAGGAAGACCACGACCATTTTTCCAGTCATTTAGGCTCACACAAAGCGGCTGTTGCAGCAGAGGAAGTGCCATCCCCAGGCTGGGTCCTCCAGCAGCTGCCAGTGGAGAGCTGCCACCCCTTCCCAGACCAACTCTCTGCCAGCTCCTAGCAGCGGGTGAGAACCTGCACATTCCAGCTAACAAGCTGCCAATCTGTTATAGCTAGACCAGAGCAGCTTGAACAGAGCTGAAGTGCTACAAATGCTACAATCAGCAGTGAGAGGGAGCCCAAAGCCTTCATTACATTAAAATCACTATTTTCATGTTTCTGTTTTTAAATCTGGCTGCCAAGGTACATGATTACACTTCATCTTGCCCCATTCCCCCTCTTCAGGACGTCCACCAGAGAACTTCAACACTAACAAGAGAAGCCAAAAAGCATCATGGGCAGAATCAGCAAGGGCAGCACAAGAATACATAAAATCCTCAGGAACATTTCGTGGCTATACTGAAGATGCACTTGGCATGAAAGGGTTTTATTACCTTTCACTGTTGGTACCTGAAGCACACTCCTAAAGAAGGCTGCTCCAAGTGGCAGCTATTGCAGAAACAGTTGAAAATCTTGCTAGACATAAAACTTAGGAGGTCTCATGGAGGCCACTGTGCCTTGGTCCTCTGAGCACTGGGAACATCTCTAACCGCTGGCATGAGTCCCACACGGAGAGGGAAGCTGCAGAAACATTTTCAGAAAAATCATTCAAGTGCTGAGCAAGCTGGTCCTCAGACCCCAGTGTTGCCCTATACGTGCAAGGCAGACCCTGAAATTCCACAGCTCTGGATTTTATGTTCCTGTTGGCATCCTAAACCCAAACCTTGTCCTACAAGGGCTAAGCTAGGGTCTAACTCCAACTGGTGGTATCCTGGTGTACCATTATGGAGGCAGAGGAGGCTTTCTTCTGGACAGACCCTGCCTCTGCAGGGGTTTCAGCAGGAGGCTGACAATGACCCACAGCCCACCCACAGTCCTGAGGTGTGGGGGATGTGGCCCCCAACCCTGCCAGAACAGAGAGATCAGGGCACACAGCCTCTCCTTCACCACCCAGCAGGCAGTGGTGGCTGCCTAGAGGAGGCACAGCAGCAGCACCAAGGTGACATCACAGGTCCATGGGATGCTTGCAGAGCAGCAAGGCAGCTTCCTCCTTGGGCAGTTACCAGCTAATGATTTTGGGCATGCACTGTAAGGCTTTGGCAGCTGCTTTTTAGATCTAAGTCCTCAGAGAGATCCACCCACAGAATTCCCAGTGCAGAAGGCCAAGGAGCAAGGAGGCACTGTGAGGAATATACCAAGGTTTGCTACATTCCCAAGGGATGCTACATTCCCAAGGGATGCTAGCTGAATTTGGGAATAATTTGGGTGTCCAGAGACTCAATTACCAGATTCCTTAATTACCGAGAGATCGTTTTCTTCAAGAGCAATCCATTCTTTGCAAATACAGCCTCCCATTGGCTTACCTGGTCATAGCACAAGACATTTACTCTGCTTTGGATTGGTGCAACAAAATTAATTAAACTTCTCAGAGAAGCAGAAGAAAATTCACTAGCACCACTGATCATCAAATGAATAGTGATTCTCTGGATTAACGTTAAAACCCATTTATTTAGGCTTTTGTGCAGGGTGCACAATTGGACGCAGTTACGTATACACAGTATGCACATCCTGACAGCGTACAAAAGGGCAAGGAGCAACGGGTGCTTACACTGCACGTGTATGTACAGACATAGTAAACTGGGAGTTTTACATTAGAAAATTATCTGACACTATTCATGTATCATCAAGGCTATTAGAAATTGTGTAGAAAACCAATAAAACTTGGAAAGTATCTACTATTATTGCACTTTACCCAGGCTGGATATAGTCAGGCTTCCCACACTACAACACTTGTGGGCAAAGCCTACAGGATCCCTCAAGCACTTTGAAGGGTCACATCACTGTTCACTCTAGCACATCCCATTACATGTTAAAGATTAACACATTGATATTATTTCCTGTTTTTCTGGGAAGAACAACAGCTTAAGTACTTCAAAAAGCTAATTTTCTCCTGGGAAAAGACAACAAGGAAAGATTTAGGTACCATAAGAGAATAAAACACTAATGCAATGTTGTAACAGCACTTCCTGGTCCTTCCAAAAACTCTTCACTGAGCGGGCAGCACCTAATTTAAAGCGCTGTACATTGTCCAGATTTACAGAAGTGCAATAGCAGGCCTTGGCAGACCCCAGGTCTTCTGCTCATCTTTACCTTGCTCCTATCCTAAGGGCTGCAAGAGATCGTACTTTTGTAACCTGCACAGAAAGACACAGAGAGATCAAACAGATTTAGCAAAAGGATACTAAACAAAAACAATAGATAGAAATACGCAGCAACGTCACATGAGTCATGCTTCACTCCCTGTAACTATTCCATATTTAATTTCTGACTGAACTTTTTCTAAGATCTCAGCAGAATGAGAGAGCATTAGAAACAGAGTGATTTAAGGAACACCCAGCCAAGGTCCCCAGAGACATGCAGAACCCATCTTTGTTGACTCTCAGCTTGAAGAACAGGTCCAACTCTCTTTAAGGACTTCTGTATGCCAAATTCTTGCACATACCAGTTCAGTTTGGTATCAGATTTCAGCATTATAAAGAACCCAACTAAAAATCCACACAGAGAGTAGTTTTAAAGGACCAATTTGCTATTGCAGATAACACAAACCAGAGCTGAGTGCAACATCGGTAAGACTTTGTTAAAACTGCTCCCAAAGGTGGCTGAAGTTAAGATGCCTTGTGCACAAAAACACCAAATATAGGACATATTTGTAGAACATTCAATCACGGCCAATAGGATTTCAGACATCTTTTCCTTTCAGCACAGTACATGTGCCATTTGTTGTGTAAGCTCTGGGATTTACTTTATTCAGTTTGTTGCCTTGCATGAGCCTTTTGAAGAAAAGGTGAGGACAGAATAAAGAATATCTCTCAAATTTATCTCCTAAAGTTTAAAGTTCTCCCTTGGAAATCTTTACAAACTTTTACAAAAACTTACTTGAGTGAAGATACATTTCAAAACTATGTATTTTCCACATTGAATTGTTACTGTTGAATTGCTACAATTCATTGTTGAAGTGGCTTGAAAATTGCTTTCCTTTTGGAGAATGACTTCCTTAAATAAAATAACCAGTATTTTACATTCAGCCTTCCTATATTGTGAACATCTCACTCTGACTGTTTTAGAGAATTAAATCCTTCAGCTGCAAGTATTAATATATCAGAATTTTATTTAAAAGGATTCAGGAAAAATACTTAACTATGAGATTCTCTTTGTCACTAGTAAGCACAGGGAATGAGTAGCTATTCAAAAGTAAGAAGCCTTAAATAGCAATTCTTTTACGAGTGCAACTACTGGATACAACATGTACGAATGTCACATCAAATTTTATACCACAGCCTGTTTCCCACACAAATAATTTTCTGGCACAGAAAGTCACTAACTTCCAGGGCTCGAGCATAAGCAAATAAGACATGTGGTTAAGACTCCGGTGTTAAAAGTCTGACAGCAATTCCTGGACAGGGGTGTGGAGAAGAAACAGGATTCTGTCAGTGAGTGAAACTGTAGACTGGGAAGGCACCACTGAAACCAGTGAAATGTTTACTGGTACTAAGAGATCCTCAGAAACAACTGGCTTTCACAGGGAGCTAAAATCAAACATGTAGGTAAGTATATCTGATTTTGAGATCGAGGACAAAATTGAACCACACTCACTCTGCCTGTTATAATATTCTTTTAAATTGTATTTTAAACACAGTTTTTAAACAATTTCATTTCTAAAACTATTCAAGATCAAAGTTTATATAAGCAGCAACTTGTATATTTCACTTTAATACAACCATTACAAGGCCTGACGTCACATGCTGTATTAGAAATCCCCAGTTTAACCATACTTTATATGTATAATATATATGCATATATATATGCACACATATAAATTACCAAGCCCACTTACAAAGCAAATCATAATACCTTTCCGTCAGAAAACAGTTTCATCCATTAAGCTTCAGATTGCAAAGCTAGTTATAGTGTCATAGGCAAAACAAAGCTTTACAAAATCACTGGGGAGGAAAAAAAGCATTTTTACTCTTAAATTGGTAGAATAAGCTGCAACAGAAGTAATTAAAGGTAATATGACTGAAGAATGAAATACACAATCTTTTCTTCTCCAGTGCTCTCTAAATAATTCAGCAAATGCAAGTAAATAATAAGCTTGGTGAATTTTACCAAAGTACTTCTCAAAGTAAATTCATGAGAGAGAAGTCCACCTTGTCACATGTAGCTGTCTGCCTCTAGTTTTCACCTTGCAGTCTAAGTAGTTAGCTAATGCAACATTTTTTTTGCTAAGACTTAAGGCTTAAACTTCCCTCCACAATGTTTTTTAAACTAATAATTATACAACACGTCCCTTCCCGGTCTTAATTTGCATTCTCATACTGAAACAAAATGATTTAATTGCCTTAAAGACCTCAATAATCTAAACTGAAGCCTCTTCCTCAGATGTAATAAATGGCATGACACATTAGCAAGGAAAAAAAACAACAAACAACAACAACAAAAAAACTAAAACAACAAAATAAAGACAAGGCCAAAGCCAGCTGTAAAGCAGAAAACAGAGGTGAGAAGTTAAGAACCAGTTCAAAGAGTGGGAAAACCATTATATGAAACAGCCACCCCAAAGGATACAGATGCCACTGGTAGAAAGAAGGTTCTCCAGATTCTATTTTCATGGCCCCATGTTAAAATGAACAGAGACAGGTATGAGACCTTTTCTCCACACACCTGCTACTGCTTCTTAAGGACAGGATGGGCTGAGGAGACACAGGATACCCAACCCCTCCTCTCAGGTATCTGTGCTTATGCTATAGGAGTTCAGTTCTTACCAGGGTGACCTGCAGAGAAGGTTCAAAGCCAGGCGGGAATATAACCATAACTCTCTTAAATAAGACTCCACAGGAAAAGCCAACTATTTAATGCTGAGATTCTTTTTATTTTTAGTATTTTTACATGCAGGACACCTGCTGTGAAGAAGGGCAAAGCTGTAGCACCACGCAGTTGTGCTGGACAGCTCTAGCAGGCATAACCACTCTGCTCCAGCGCTTCCTCTTGCCTAGTCCAGAGACAGATGAGCTACACAGTGACAGCACAGAATTTTAATTCCATGTTCTCCCTTATGTGATGGAGTAGGGCTGGGCTCAAAGTCAAATCTCATGGGTATGAACACTGTGATTCAGATTCCGCATTAACATACTTGTTTTCTGACATTTTCTGTTCTCCAGAAAGCTACTAGCAACTATTAACTAGTCAATACAGCTTTTATAAGGTGGCATATGCCATGCATGAACCGGTAAGAGGCCATGTAGCCAAAATCAATCCAAAGATTATTCCAAGAAGCAGCAGTAATAGTTTCATATTGAAAGATGATGAGTTCACTGGCATTGCTGAAAACAACACTAAGATCCCAAATGCAAAAGAAGAGGAAGAGCTGCGTTTCCAAATGCTATGAAGTACAACGGGCACCAAGCAGTAAGAAGGACACCTGAAACATAGTTCACAAGAGATCCAAGAATTCAAAAGGTGAATTAAAATGAAGAAAACCCATCAAGAACAGGAAAGAAAGAGCAGAAGTGCCGATTAATGGTAAGAAAATTCCTTTAGAAATTTTTCTAATGTGTGAACAAGGTTGCAGTCCTGTCCCAAATCCCTAAACACTGAATCTGGTCGCTCCAGCTTAAATTAATTTGTTCCCAGCAATAAAGGTGGCATCAGGATCAACTGGTCTGTGTATTCTGGATTATTTCTCAACTTACTTTGTTGAAGATTGAAGTGCACTTGGCAGAAAAGTTTTGAGCCTCAGCCCCAATGCAAATAAATCTCTTTCTGGCAATACAACTGCAATTACCATATTCATAGAGATTATTAATGAATCAGAAGCACTATTTGAATATACAAAGTAAAGTGTGGCTATTTCAACTCACTGGTGTATTTTAAGAAAACATTTGACACGGTAGTCAACCACTCACTGGAAGCATGCTTTAGCAGAACATTATTGAAGCTATAGATTAGGAAGTTAAATACTGTATCGAGTATAACAAAGAAATCAAGGATGAATAAGAAGTGTGAAAGCTGAGGCCATAGGGAGCTGTAGATGGGATACAAGATCCCACAGAGTTCAGTGTATGCAGTTACGAAGCCTGTTGCACGATTACTGTTTCACATGGATCCACAAGGGGTTTCGTGTTGCTGGAACAAGCAGTGGGGCAGCCAGAACAGTGAATGTACACAGCTCTTGTCAATGCAGAAATGTGCTGAGGCAAAATGACCAGACTGCAGAGAACCTCTTCTGATGAAATTTAGCAAGTTGTAACACAGAGGCCAGACTGGGAACACATGGCCTTAAGAACTCCAAGACCCTTTAGTTCTGGGCAGTAGGCTTTCTATCAGCCTTCAGATAACGGCAACAACTCCTCTGTGAATAAGGTAGCTTAAAAGTAAACAAACAAAAAAACAAACAAGCAAAAAAAGCAATGCAATTGTCCTACCTCTGAGCTTGATCTCTTTTCACCTGATCCACTTATCCAGAGCACAGGAAACATTAACTCTTATGAACACGTGCATTAGGAATATTTACAGCAAGCAGGCCGCCTCCTTTGAAGTGCATTTCCATCTCCCCTCATTTCTTCTGCTGCCTAAAGCCTACTGCTGTGAACAGAAACACTCTGACACATTATTTACAAAAGCCAATATAAATACCTCATGAAATACCAGCAATTCAAAATGCTCCATTTCCTTATGCTAACTTTGTCTTTCCTGAACTATGAGCTATGCAGGCACAATCTTTCTCATCCTGAATATCTAGAATATTGCAGGCACTGCTACTAATACTGTGGTCCCTTCCTGTGAAGAAATCTGGTGGCTTAGTGAGAAAGCCTTTTGGCCTTGGTGAGCCCACTTCACTCACATTGAACAAAACATACACATTCGATATGCCAAGAATCTCCTCACGTGGAAAGAAGAAAAAGCAAAAGAAGACAAAGTTTCTCTAACTGCATTCCAAAGCAGCACTTTATCAACTCAAGTGACACAAGTAATAAACTCCATCAATCAAAACAAACTCAGATAACTGGCCTATGCCTATAGATCTAGACTCAGCTCAGTGAAGTCTGAAACCCATTTCAGTAAATTGGCTGCTGAATTTGCTAAAAAAAAAACATTGGTCACACAGATGTTGCAGTAGTACACTGAAAATGAGTCTTCAACACAAATGAATAAGTGGGCCAGTAAGCAATTCTAGCACACAGCATTTGGGGTTTTTCCCCCCTCTTAGAGCCCTCTACCATCTCACCACCCCTTTGAAGCCTTTAGTTGCTCCTTGCTGCTGACTGGGACCCCAAACTGGGAAAAGGACCAGTCATGTAGAACTTACACACTTGTAGACCAGTTGGTTGGAAAGGCACTGCTTCATGCTGCTCAGAGCAGAAGGACACAGTGCTTAGCAGGTGCCCACAGCCACCAGCCAGAACCATCTCCTAAGCCACCCAGCCAGCTGGCAGCCAGCACACCATCTCAGCTGGGGAGGCAGGTGCTCTCCAGCTCCAAGTACAAAAAGCAGAATGTGCTCTGAGGGGTCAAAGAAATCACCACAGTTTGTATGCTGATCCATTGACACTTCCTACATTTTCCAGGAAAATCCCATCACATAGCCAAGATAAATTACATATGTGAGACAACTTCTATTAATTGAGGGAATTTTGCTCTTTTGTAAAAAAGCTTTGAATTTTCTTATGTTAATATTTTTACTCAGAAAGTACATTTACAAACACTAGAATCAACTACCCCACTAGGATACATCTTTGTTAAAATGTCCAATTCTTGAAACTAATCTGATGTCTTGGGCAGAACAACTTTTTAGATTATCCACATGTGAACGGACACGGGAAATGCTTGCATAGAACTTCCTTTGCAAAAGTAAAAGGTTTAACTGATTCATCTCTGTATTTTCTTTAAAAATTTAGGAAACATTTGATTTTTCCTCAGAAATTTGAAATATTTCATTTAGAACAAACCTTCTTTTTCCCCAGTGGTGCTTGAAGCAGTTAACATGAACAGCCTTACAGAAGAACATGTTTTAAGAAGCAAAAGCACAATGCTACTTTCCAAACCAGTACAAGCAACAGAAAATGTAGGTTTTGATGTGCAGAGGGGACTACTTCAAGAAGACAGAATATCTTCTTTCACAACAAGGCATTCTGTTTGATTGTATCAGTCTGGCCTGTAAACAGGGGCACTATTTTGCATTGTTTTCTCTCCATCTCAAGAGCATATTTCTTTTAAAAAAATAATCTTTCAAAGCACTTACCTCCCCTTTCAAGCACAATATTCTGAAGCTACATACCTACTTAGCAGCCCTCTAACAAGTGACAAACCTCAAAATCTAATGCTTCAGCAGGATGGGCTCCAAGAAGAGAGAAATATCAATGTAGAAATATGCACAGTTAGAAGCATCAAGTACAAGTTTTAATTCCTCACAGCAATTCTGGAGTAACATGGAGTAACATGTTAACATGGAGTAACATGGAGTAACAAAAAGGGTCATCTACTTGTACTGAGTGCAAGGCCAAACAAACACAACAGAGAATGGAATGTCACCTGAGAGGGAGTCTAATTTACACAAGACCTGCTTAGCAGATTATTTGTACACCCACTTGCACTGTTCCTGCCTTCTCCAAGTGTGTTAGACAGATGAGAAAGCTCATTAACTTGCCATTATCTATAACATATGGCCACACATGTATTTGACAGTACTGTCCACTGTAATGTGTAGTGTCAAAAAAACACTTGGTTTGTCAAAGCTTAAGATATTGACCCATTAAACTAAATTTCACTTAACCTGGGGCTAAGCAATATGTAGGCAGTGATTGAAAGTTCTTACATTTCCCACAGATATGGCTAAATTACCCTCTGTTCTCAAGAGAGCAAATTTGCTCTGATGATTCACATCCTGTTTTGAATCGACAAACACCAGTGCTTCCTCCCAACTATATGTGGTAATTTCTTAAGCAAAATACCATTCTCTAGGGATATAATTTCTTTTTTTTTCCCCCATTCTGACCAGAGTATGTAAAAAAGATGATCAAAATTTGTAAACTGCTCTGGAAAACACCACTGGAGGGTGCTAAGTAAAGCTGTCAGAAATAAAGGGCATTAAATAACAACAATGGACCTCAGAGAAATTAACTGTATCTCTTTATTGTTAACCAATGAATGTTATCCAAAATAGTAGATGTAATTGTAGCTTAATTGTACAACACAAAACATGATGCTAAAGGAAAAAGCATATGGAAAATTACTTCACCAAGTAATCATTAAATGTATTCTTAGTATTTCTGCACCAGTAAGTGTTCCCAGCTGCTGGTGACAGCAGCTATGACTGCTTTGTTCATTGTGAAAATGTGTATTACAAATGGTTGTTCCTGGTTGTTTAGGATTAAAAAAAAAAAAAAAAATCACACAGGTTTATAAATGGATCTAATCCATTTAGCCCTACCCTACATGTTGATTTAGGAACAATGAACTTTACTGGTGTTTTTACCCCAACACTGAAACTGATGTATCAGTGTTAGTGCACACTTTCCAGGGAAAAATGAAAACTCACTGGAAGCACAGTATTTCACCTGCTATGGCAAACTGAATACTTCAGAAATTTGCTTAAAGCTTCGGTGTATGAAGCCTATGAAACAAAAACTGTTCTTACAATGCACTGCAAGTTGAAACACCAACTTCCACCAAGCAGCATTTTGAAGCATGTGCACAGTATCTGCACATCAGTCTTCAAGGTGAAGCAGATATGTTTAGCCCCACAAACCAAAAATATATTAATGTATCTTTATTTAATTTTCATGATGTCACCCCACATAGCCAAACTTGTACTCTGCAAAATAAAAAAAACTTAGTTGGACTGTTCGTAAGAAATTTAAACCTATTGTGCATGAAAAAAATGTTTAATAAAATGGCAAATTTTAATAGATAAGTGTAAATTTATGAGTGCATAATATCAAATAGAAAAAAGCTGAACCATCCTCAGAGAAAGTTAGGTTCTTCCTCTGTAGGTATTTACTAGGGTACTCTAACACAAGGAATAACTGCAATCCACATTAATTGTAAAGTTACTACTAAAGTTCAATTTATAAGCAAATTTATCAAAAAAAGCAGGTCTCCTTTTCAAGAGGGAAAGAACTTAATGATCTGACATCAGATATGACAATTACAATACTAGCTTCACTAAAAACTGAAGCTACAACACTTTTACTCCAATTCTGGGAAGTTTCATTTTGTATTTGGAAATCCAAACTGACTGATATGCACATTCTACACCCCTCCCAGAAGATAGTATACCAGTGACAGGTTACAGCTTTAAAATACATCAGATGTTTTTACAATTTAAACTCAACAGAAGGCAGTTAGACAGTATTTAGCACTATAAATCCATCAAAAAGTAAAACAAAATCCTAGGAGTAAGGGCTCCTAGCAATCCATGGTATCACTGTGTAGTGATACGTCAATTTAAACAGTTTTTTTCATGGTGTTTGAAGGACCAGTCATCATGTACATAGTAGTGAGGTAGGATACTGTCCCCTCCCTGGGACTGATGTTTTCATATGCTCCCTTGCCAGAAAGGTCCAGGTCTCCCTACTGCAAATAAAATAATTACAAGCAAATAGCACATTAAACTTTGTTTATTTTTTTCCCTCTTTGCTGCATTGCAACACTGCACATCTACAAGAATTACCTAGGAAAAGCAATACTTACTCAAGCCTATCAGCAGCCATGTGCTGCCCACAGGTAGCGTTCCATTTAAAAATATTTCCTGGAACTACCACCTGCCATCCAGACCTTTGTGAACAGGTAGGCAAAGAAAACCATCAATGATGACAGGACATGAAACACCAAAGAATTTCACTTGGGAGGAAAAAAAAAAAAAAGGCAAAACCAACAAGAAAAACAAGCAAAACTGAAGCAAATATCAAACTCTTAATGGTATAGCTACATCAAAAACTAATTTCAAACTTCATACTGAAATAGTACCTATTCAGTTTAGGTTCAGTTCCATTCTTCTTTCTATTTCTTAAAGTTAAGCAATATATACACTTGTCAGTCATTATATACTTCACATCTGTTTCCAAATGGGGGGGGAAAAAAAACCCAAAGAAACAATGAAACTGAAAGCATGATGGGAAAAAACTGCTATTAATCTCCACACCCTCCCCCTCAAAACCTAGGGCTGACAGACTGCCTTACTGTTGAATAGCTTCCCCTAAAAATTTGTCTTCTAGTCACTGTAGTCAACCTGGTATTAAGTGCTTTGGCAAAGTGGGGTGCAATCCATCAAATCTGCAAAGGCCTGCTTTTTTTCTCTGTTGGTGGTTCAGCTTTACGAGGAACATATATGCAAAATAACAGCTCTCACATTGCTTCAAACTCATCAATACGCTGCTTTGTATTGCCTTGTCGGATTTGTCGAAGAGTCTTGTACTTATCACGGCCTGCTTTAACATTCTCAGCATGAAGAACATCATTTTGTGTTTTCTTGGTTTCATCTCTGGCTTGAGCCAATTCAGAACTTAAAGCCTGTTGAATAAAATATTTGCATTTAAGTGCTTTGACTAATCTTTTAATGATTCTGGCGTTTCTGATAACAACTACTTTGCAATTTGGATAAGAATGTCCCAAATGCCAACCTAAGAAATGCTTGTTATTCTGTTCAGTAACTCACGTTGTAAGGTCTATCACAAAGAACACAGAAGGAAAGATAAGGAGAGCATAGGATTCTTTCCTTACTTAAGTGTGAGCATCAAACAAAAAAACAAACAAAAAAAAGGCACCTCATAGACCATAACATTCAAGACGAAAGAGACGAACAGGATAAAGCAGAAAAATCACCTTATTTTCAATTTTCTGCTTGATTAAAGACAGCTCTTGTTTATCTCTCAGATCCTATTCAGTGACTGACCAAGCAGGAAGAATATTATACATATATGGTACCAAGATACTGCTACCAGAAAAAGTAGTAGCTTGCCATTTCTTCTTTTTTCTTCTCAGATAGATATGTCATAACCAGGAAAAGGGTTACCACTATGTAGATTATTCTACTTTGAGAGGTAAGACTAGTCTAGGAGGAAACATTCAATTTCAGGGAAATAAGATTAATCCAAAATGGGCATAATTGAGTTTTTGAATTTACAACATCTGTGAATGAGTGCAAGCAAACACAAATAATATTAAGCAAGCATCTATTCATACCACTTGATGAGTTTTGGTATTGAGAAAGAAGAGCATTATCTTTTTCCATTCAATGTCCTGGACATAATATAATTATTAGACATATACAGTGGGCCAATGCAACAACATACTCACACTTTCAGGCTATAAAGCCCAATCTTACATCCAACCTTTCTATCTATTTCACTTCAAGAACACTATGAATGATATTGATTTGTAAATTACTAATAAACCTAGTAAATTTAAAAAAAGGCTGTTTACTTGGCACACCATAACGTCAATGAGATGTTTTACAAAAAGAAAATGAAAACCCAAAGCCTGACTTATGTTGATACAACTATGAATCTTCATTACCTGAAGCTGTTTTTTAACACGTTCATTTTTCTGTGTTTCTGTTACCCGTTCTTCTTCACTCCTGTGATTCATAACACCATCAGAAGACAGTTCTGCACTGGCTTCAGCATTGTTCTCATCATGTTCATCATGTTCATTCTCTGTTGGAGGAATAACTGGTGGGGGAGGAGGTGGAGGAGGAGCAGACATCACAGATTTCAATTCTTCTTTGGTTTTTTCCAAGTCCTCTTGTGCTGCAAAAGCCTAAATACAGTAAAGAGCACTTAGCATCTTTTAAAGTGATTTATCAATAGTCAGAAAAATAAGTATTTGAGATGTTCTCAGACACATGGAAACTATCTTTTATAACTGACATTTCTAGCTTACACACTGAAAATTGTCAAGTAGAGAAACACTGCAAAAACAGATATGACTCAAAATCAGCTGTACCAGAGTCAACCTATTTCCAGTCATAGACAAGAAAAGAGTGAAAGAATAGGGCAGTCATACTGATTGCTTTCCAACATTCTTATCCTCCTGAAATATAAGGCTCGCAGATTTCCTAAATCAAAGATGATGTCTTTAAATTTCATACACAACCAGGACATATGAAAATTTGTTCAATCACTTTTTGAACCCGTGCAGGCAGTTCAGTATTCACATCCCAGTTAATTACATTCTGTGAAGAAATACTATTTTGCTTTAAATTATTGTCCAGTTGCATTTCATGTACCTTTGTTACTGTTTTGGTTCATCTTTCCACCACAACTCATGATTCTATACACCTCCCTCCTGAGGAGTTTTCCTCTCTAACACGAGGCTCCAATCTATTTCATCACCATTTCTAATCTTTGACCATACCTTTGTGGCGAGAATTTCCCCCCTTTCACAACTATGCAGTGTCAAGAAATGAGATAAATAGAAGCATAGGCTGTCTTCAGTAGACTGGAGAACAAAAACCTTTAAGAAAGACTATTCTAAAGCCCAAGGGAAAGAGAGATTTGACCCACGAACTTCCAGTGGGATTTCTGCACACATCTCCCTTAGTTTCTTTGAAGTTCTGATTTCACACAGCATGAGTTCATTACTTTGTGCTGCCATTCTGAAGCTTCCTCTTCTTTCTTTTTCTTGGCCTCCTCTAGAAGTGCAATCTTGGCTGTGAATTCAGCAATTTCTGCTGCCTGAAACAAACAAGAAAACAAAGTAGAAGTTTTAATTTGGTATCATTTTGGCTTTGCAGTGGAAGAAAGCAGAGCCTTCACTGTGATATGGCTTGAAGAGAGTTAGTTACCATCCATCACTTCTCTGCTGAAAATAGAACTTTTAGGCATACATGAGAGAGGTAACAAATCAGAGTACTCTAGTCTGACTGGGACTAAGTCCAGAAAAAAAAAATTATCTTCTGTATTTCCAAAGCTTGCTGGAAAATAGCAAGCTGTAGTTACAAATTAGCACTTCAGGCTGTTTTAGTCTAATACAACTTAAATGGCCCCACCATTAAGATTATTATTGTAGATCATAATCTCAGTGCTACCAAGTTAAATCTTGCCTTCAGAGCTGTATGCTAAATTTACAGAATATCAAAAGCTGGTTTATAATTCAGAAATCATTTTCTCTACTATTTTCATACCCTTCTCAATTGTTATACACAAATCTTGAATTAGAAGTAGTCTAGCACAGAATGCAAGAAGATACTGCAAATGCTGGAAATGGGATGGGAAAAACAACAAAAAAAACCCCAACCCCAGCAAACTACAGTGTCACCAACTCCCTACCACCATCAAGCTTCAGAACAGACCTGCCCCAGACAACAGGCTTCCCGGTGGACTGTAGAAGGAAGCTACTCTTGTTCTCAGCTGGGTAAGCCTGACACTATTAGGAAGAGAACGTAATGAGTGTTGTCAGTCTGAAAGGTCCCACAATAATTTGTAATGGTATCTCACATAGTTTTCAATGTACTTCTTCATTTGATATAACCAAAAATAGCTAAATTTTCAACTATCTTTTATAATTTTTTTTTATTTTTTTTTCCAAAATAGGGTTAAAGTTTCTTACTAGCTGCTCCTGGTTCTTCATTTGATCAGCTGCCTGCTTGGCTAGAGCAGCTTTAGCTACTTCAGCTGCTCGACGCTCTTTTTCCAGGCGCTCTGCTTCCTCTTTTGCACGCTTTCGTTCTTGATCCAGTTCTAGAGCTCTTCTAGTCTGTTCCTCTAGTTCTGCCAAGAGGAAATTTTGCAGACAAGGTATTGCTACCAAGGTCTTCCTCATATGTAACACAGATAACAGCTGTAACATGCTCAAAATAAAGTAACCTAAAACACAAATAGTTACAGGGCTGCCTCAAGCTAAGGAAAGCTGTTGAGCACATTACCTGGAGCTTTGTTACATGTCTGATTCTGCCCTCACGCCCAAAACATCCTTTGGAATATTTCATCTCACCTGACCATTCTGGCATCCCAGTGTTTCAGAAAATTGCCACCTCACTGATAAAACTAAACATCCAAATATATGTACATATACATACATCCCCGCTCTTACTAGTGAGGAGATTTTATGTACATTAAATCATACTCTTGCAGTAACAAAAGCAAAACACACTTCTATTCTATTGAAAAGCCTGACAGGCTCCTTAATTGTAGCTGAAAATGTAGGTACATGCTTCCAGCAAAGTGACCCAAGACCAATTGCAAGGGTCAGAAAAATTCTCTATACAAAAGAGGAGGAAAGTTTTAAATCAAGGGAGGGGTAATAGTTGTGTAGCTGCCTGGTTCTCAAAATATTGAAATCTAAAGGGTAGAACCCTTAGGGAAACAGGATGAAGTAATAACCTATCAGTACTGCAAGGTAAGATTCACACTTACACTCCTATGATGTGAAAAATGAAGTGACCACAAAAAAATTTTTTCTAAAGCCCTTCGCTGATTTTAATGATAAATTTTCCACTGTGTTCTTGGCTAGACATAGCTGCGACAGACTCCTTCATCAAAAAACCTTAACAACAACCCATTTCTTGGAACAATCCATTTGCTCTTCACCATATACTTTAATACTGAAAAAGCACCTACCCAGGTATGCTGACACATCTTTTATCTTAACACTTGTAGTTTTAAGTGGGTCTCGAGTAACCATTATGCTTCAGCTGGTTTCCCAGGCCTACTACTACTTCAGTTATAAAATCAAATTAACAATATCACAAGTATGTGGGGTTCTATAAATGCAGTACTTAGAAAATTAAATAAGATGTGTAACTATTTAAAAACACTGCTCAATCTTCCCATGAAAACTGAGCAGACTAAACCACCAAGGTAACTGCAGAAGAGACGCCATTTATATAAAGACTTTTCCACATGTGAATAGAAGGCTAAAAAGATCAGCAACATACAAACATTATGCATTGCATCAGAAATTAGGTTGTATTGCTTACAAAAGTTATGGGAAAATGTATATTGTCAAACCTCCAGAATCACTGTGACACTGTTCTGTCCTGGGCCAAATGGCTCTCCCTTAAACAATTCCATGGCACAATTAGTGTGTTACGTGTCTGGATGTGTCCAACCTGTTCTGCATTGAAAGACTGAAAAATGCAGTGGTAGAGCTGGAGAGCAGTGCCAGGCATATGTAACTTATTTGCATAGATTTAGTCAGTGATTCTCTCTATCATGCCTGAAGCCAACAGTTAGGAAAAGAAAGGAGCAACAAAACTTTTATGAATGTGAACCCAACCTGAAGTAA
>WBMV01009291.1:3004916-3035370 GCA_013396655.1 Campylorhamphus procurvoides | reverse complement strand
AAAAAAACAACAACAAAAACATATGGAGAGGAGGGACTGGGAAGCTGGGGAGGCAGGGACTCTACAGGGTGATTAAACACAAAGAACTGTGATTGGTGAAACATGTTTTCTCATAAAAGTCTGACGAGATTTTAACTTTCAATTTTTCAGACCTTACAAGGGAACAGGAAAATGAAGGAACAAGGAATTTTCAAATTATAAACTAAATTCAACAAAACCCTAGAGGAAGCACTTTGAATCTTCCTCTATAATTCCCTGCTCCCTCCAACTCCAGGTTTTCACCACTTTCAGAATTTCATAATTCTGAGCGGAACGACATTAATGCATTAATTTCCTTTTTACTAAATTGAAACTTTTGTTATATTAGAAATTGGTTTTATGTTAAAAAGACACACACAAATGCATGCACATCATCATTCAAACACTAAAAAAGAATATATTTTACATCAAATAAACCACCACTAAATTCTTGCTATTATTAGCCAAATAAACTTAACCCCCCACCCCCCCAAAATAACAAAAAACCTCCAACACACAAAGCAACTAAACTAAACATTGTCATCAGATTTACGAAATTCATGACCAGTAAAGGCTCACCTTTCTGAGCTTTCATTGTTTGTTCTTCAATTTGTCTTAAGCGTTCCATTAATTCTTCCTTTTCACGCTCTATTCTTTCCTTCTCCTTTTCTGCTATCTCCCTTTTCTTCTTCTCATTTTCTAACTGTGCTCTGAAAAAAATTAAAAAAAGGGGATTTTGCCCTCAAACACATTAAATTCTAGTCTTAGGACATTGCTAGCCTATTTTTCAGTTTACTCAGCTAGAAGGGAAGCACATGACTTTAAATGTTTCAAATTAAGTTTCTGTTTCAAAATACTGCACAGAAAAACAATTTATGAACAGAACTGCTTAGCAACCTTGGTTATGGTTCAAGCAGGTAAATCCACAATTATATCTGCATTTTAGCCATGATGTTCCATCTGGACTGGAAGTGACAACAGTGTTTTTTAAATACACAAAAGGTAAGTCATGCCATTCCTCACTGAACTTGCTTTAAATGCTCACATACAGAGTACAAAGGTCCCTAAGGATGCAACAGAGAGGTAAGGCTGTTTCACAAAAAACATAACTAGAAACAACGGTACAGCTACTATTACTGCACTGAAAGTTCTAAAAAGATACGGCTTTCTATTAAGGCAGGGGAGCCATGCCAATGCACAAACCTGTTTGCATAGTGCAGAAAGAAAAGCAGCTCTCTCTTTTCTAGAATACTAAGATGCCTGATACTTCTATGACTTCTTAAAAGGGTAGGAGAATTTTTTTTCCGTTTCATAGAAGTTTGTTAATTACCTTTCCAATTGTTTCTGATGTTTCTCTTCTCTAGCTTGGGCCTTCATCTGTTGCACTTCAATTGTATCAGGTTTCCTCCTCCTCATGTACAATTCATGATTTCCCATACACAGTGCCAAAATTCGCTTGTTAATTCTCAGACGGGGTGCATAAAAAACAAAATCCTAGCAAAAGTAATTGAATTATATGCATTAATGTAAAAACCACACCTGTGACAAGACTCAAAGCATTATTGCAGGCTTGCATTGGTTAAATGAAAGCTTACAAGTATTTTGACATTTTGAGCAAACACCATAATTTACAGATCTAGTTACTTGTAAAATAGAGTATTCCAGGTGTAATTTTGAATTTAAGGAGAACTTAGCTGGTTTACATAATTTATTTAAAATTCTAAAAAAGTGAAACTATTCTCTACTCTATTCTGAAGAGATTTGACCGGGAAAGTCTCATGAAATGTGCTGATGTAACAAAAAAAAGGAAAAACAGAGGGGGACAGAAAATTTAACACCTTACACTGTCTTTTCAACATATCATAAACTGTAAGTTGACTCAAAAAACCCCAAGAACTTAAGAATATTAACACATAAAGAGATAAAATAAGCATATTTCAAAATAAAAAATTCTCTTTTATTACTATTTTAGCAGTAAGAATAATAAATGTCACGAAATAATTACTCATGCCATAATGCCAGAGCAAGTCCCTGCAGGCTTAAATCTCTTCATATCCATATACAAAGGGATACTATTCTACACCCTACTTACAGGGGCCTTTTTGTCAATTGGCTTTATGACAAATTTTTTGTCGTTAAAAGAGATGTTTCTTATTTCGCTCCAAGGAAAACCAATCTTGGGTGTCAGCCTTCAAAGAGAAAAAGCCCTCATTAGAAGAAGCAAGGTTGTGCACTTTCTATATATATCCAATAAAGTTTATCCCCATACCATTTTCACTATTACAGTTTATTACATTTAGAATGTTATATTTACAACATTATGTTTACATTAAAACATTAACAACAGTTCAAGTTTATTTTGGTAGCCTTTTTTTTCTTTACACATTATTCCATCAAATTAATTACATAATGAAGGTATTACATGAAGTTGTAACAAAAGGAGTTTTGATTCGTGATTTATTGTACTCCTATCAACTAGATGCTAAGCATCACAATAATATACTGATTCTTTATAAACTATTGATAATTTTATTTCCAGCAAAAAGAGTAACTAATTAAATTTCAGAAACTGACATTTCAAATATTGAAATTAAAGTATCTTTCAGCAATGTTGTACTCCAAAATTCATTTCATTGCATTTTAAGCTAAATAAGTTACATTCAGAAATTGTTACAATGTTATGTATCAACTGCATACCTGTAAATATTTTTCTCCATCTGCACAGAAAGATTTTTCAATTTACGTTATTTTAATGATAAGCAAGAGAAAATATTTAAGTATTTGATTGCTAATTATCACCAGTTAAAGACTATTGAAAACTGCCTCATCATTCAATCTGATCTGAAGATTTTCTGATTACTTCCTTCTTTCAGGAGTTATATTGCCATCTAATGGCAATTAAGGTTTACAGAATTCTGTTACAGAGTTTATACATCAAAAGTTGACTGCTGTTATCTGAAGTCTGACACATCACATTAAACTTCAAATCACTATGAACGTACCATTGACACCAGATACTACTGGTTTAGGTGTTTGTAAAGAAAGAAAAGAATACATCTGTTGTTCTATTTTCAAATTCTTCAAGGTTTGTAAGTTTCAGCTTTGGATCTCTTCAATTAGGATGGATTATTTGATCTCCTTATCAGGACACAAAACTGATCTATTTTCTTTGATGTCCAAAAGGTTTCACTTTTAAATACCAAAGTTTTTCATGCTCTAACATCTAAAATCCTAGTCATGGCTCTTACAAAACATTTCTCATTAAATATGTTGCTCAGCTTCAAAATGTGCTTTTCAAGCTGACTGAAGGGGAAGCCTTGAGTGAAAAGTACAGAAAGAAACCATATAAACACAATCTAGCTGTCATAAATCTATAATAAGCAATGTAAATTTAAGTTTCCACAGAACTGCTCTTCCTTTCCCTTCTTTTGCATCCCTATTTAATCAGTAAAATTCAAATATTCTGGCAGTTTACATCTATTTTTCTTTTTCTATTTTTTTACATAGATTAGAAGGTCTTTGAGAACCTGTTTTGCCAGGTCTTACTGAACACACAGTAAGATGTGGGTTGTATAATCTTAGACAGTATCTCCTAGAACAAAACTAGAAAATGAGTATTAGCTACTTACTTATCATCATGTTCATAAATATTCAGACCCAAAGCATCAACTCCCAGCCACAATTCAGTTCCTTTTTTATTCTTTATTTCAAAATAGTTGACTCCATACATTTCCAAGTCCTGTGCTATCTTAAGGTATTCCATCATGGAATCTTCCCTGATGAAAGCAGAAAAATTAGTACAGTGTAGACAACAAATCTTAAGTACATTTTAAGAATAAGGGAACTACAGAATCATCAGTTAGTGTAAAATTTAGTTACAAATTAAATTTCTTTGAAATTCACGTGTAGTTTGACTCAGACACTTGTCAGAGCTCTACACCCTAATATCCAAGTGAAGTTCAATCATCACAATTTGTCTAAGGAAACACTAAATGTATTTTAGGGGCAGGCAACTGTGGGCAAGTTTTTCATAACCACCTACCCCAGTCAGAATAAAAGGAAGTAGTTTTCCAAAGAAAGATACTACCTCCCAAAACACATCCTAATAATAATAGAAGGTCTTGGAAACATTTTTTTGACATTATTACCTTAACATTCCCCTGTGCTCTTCATGCCAGTTCTGTATTCTTTCTTCCCACTGTTCTTTTGTCAGTTTGTGCTGTTCTAACACACTGTGAATACAAGTTGTTGCTATTGAATGACACTGACAAACAATTTAAACTCAGTTATAAAAATCAGTTTAGTTACACAGCATAGCATATGCTTTAATTGAATAAACTTAAAGATGACTTCCTATACACTGTTCATCTTTTTAACACAAACAAGACACAAACTTTGTATTTGAACAAATACACTCTTAAAATAGTGTGAAAGTCACTTCTTTTTTCTTGGTAGTCCATATTCTTTGTAATATAAAAGGTCACACCAGGGCATATCTCAGCTTGCAGTAAAGTCGTAAAATGTAATGCTTGGAACACTTGGAAATGCAGACTTATAGAATCCTCATATGACAATGCCACAAATTAATCTCTAAGTATGCAAACATACTTTCAAATGACAATAGAATGGAAGCTTGAGTGTAACACAGTAAGACAAGTTAGCAGATGAGCTTGCTGAGGTTTTTTTGTGTTGGTTTATTTTCTTTATAAATAAAATCAATAGAGAAGCAGCTTCAGAAAGCTATTTGAGGTTTGTCTGCAATGGTGGAATTATATTTTGGCCTACTAGAACTTTCAATGTAATACTGCAGTAAAAAAAAAAACTAAAAGAAAAAAATCAAATGTATATGGTAACTTTATTACACTTTTATTCCATGCACACAGCATTTCAAGCATTCCTGGAGAAATTGTTTTAAAGGACAATTAAAAAATCACCTGCATATTTGTCTGCTGAAAAGGAGCCTAAGTATGTGAATTTGTATTGCACCTAAGCACTTTAGTGTTCACAGACTGCCATGATAACTGATCAAAACCCGAGATTTCTGAACATACACAGTAATGACAGCTTTACTGGTTCTACAATCTCCCTGCCTGTCTAAAGAAGGGTATTCTTTTAG
This sequence comes from Campylorhamphus procurvoides, assembly GCA_013396655.1. Lineage (NCBI taxonomy): Eukaryota > Metazoa > Chordata > Aves > Passeriformes > Dendrocolaptidae > Campylorhamphus > Campylorhamphus procurvoides. Next base: position 3,030,236 of record WBMV01009291.1, on the reverse strand, counting down.
GAAAAGGTATAGATTTCACTATAACAAGCTAGAAGCAAACAGCCAAACTCAAGCTTTTCAGCAGGATTTTTAAAAATCTGAAACATTTGCAGATATATTTCTTTCCTTATTTCATCACAATCTTTGAAATTCCTCTTTGTTTGCTAGGAAATTCTGAAGCTTAGTCATGCTAATGAGTTTCCACTTTTAGTTTTCAAACCAAAGAGGCAAAGCATATGACTTAAACCTCAAATTGCTCCATGTCTCTCATTTCTTGGATGAGAAATGTTACATATTTAGAAAGTACATATTTGCCCATGATACATTACCATGCATTCATCTACACCTAACAAAACTGTCTAACTTTGTACATTTGTGTTGCAATGCTTCTCTTGATGCCAAACACCTCAGGAGCACAGTTTCAGTCGGATTAAAAAAGAGGACTGTAATCCTGGTGCTTACCTTCCCTAAACAATTAGATGAGTGACTGATAGAAAAGAGTTCATACTCAACAGCAGTGGCAACAACTGAGTTGCTAAATATTCTGTTCAGGCTAGCATTTTCCTGCACTACATTTTATTTGCAGTACACCTTACAATTGCTTTCAGGAAATGATCATTTCAGTGTACAAAAATATTGAAAATGATGAAAAAGAGAGAGCATCAAATGAATCTTAAGTTACTTTTATATTTGAGTATTTTAATTTTAATTTAGCAGCAGGCTGCCAGTAACATTAGACCGGTTTGCAGTACCTCAGAAACGTGTTCAAACAAATCTGCAGGTGTTTGTGGACAGGACAGGAAATACGTCTCAAGAAATCTGCGGCTGTGACACTTCCTTCTTATTTAAAGTCTAAATCTGGATCTCTAAATTTTACCACCAAACATGAACTCCATTCTGAAAGCCACCATTAAATGCATGTTATCACTGAATACTTTATTTTTAAAAAATGTGCTATAATTAAGTTTATATGCAGCAGCTGGAGTAAAACCAGTCTCACTCACCGCTGAGGGAGAAGTCTGTCATTGGCTAGGTAGCCCAGTTTATGGATATCCTTACTGTAATCTGCATACTTGGACTGGACAGCATAAGAAGCCAGAAGAACTGCAGTTTCTGGTGGGCAATATATTTCATCATTTAAGATCGATTCTTTGACTTGCAGGAAGAAAAGTCTCTGAGTTATTTCCTGAATTAATTCTTCAGATACATCCTCTGGAAAAAACTTGGCCCTGAACTTGAACTGCAAAGGGTTTTCTTTCCTTACATCTTGCTGTGTTACCTGAAGGAGAGAAACACAGAAAAATACACTAAAAGGTGTATTAAATATGATTCAGGAGTACTGAACCCTTTAGCTCCTCTACACAGAAACCCAGTTTTGCTTCCTAGCAAGCCCACTGTGGAATTCACTAAAGGTTCCCAAGTTACAATCCAATATACCAGTTTGGATAAACCAGACATTCTTGAAGTACTACTTCAAGGCTGTTTAACAGATTTTTTGTAGGCTTCTGTGAATTTGTATTTATCACAATAAAGATCTGGTAAAAAAGAAGCTGTAACAGACATAAAAAAATCAAAACTGTATCTAAGAATGATTTTCAGGAAGTTACACACGATTAGGGTCTAACATTTCTTTAGCAAGAACTACAGCACATTTTTTCAATGTAACTGTAAAGCTGCATTCTTTTAAAAATCTTTGAATTATTGAACTAAATACATGTACTTTGTTCCAGAACAAAAACCATAATCTCTTTAATCACAATTTTTCTAGACTGGATAAGCTTTATAATCGTGATTTCTGTGAAGAGATCAGATGTGGTCTTTTAACTCTGAAATAATTATCTACTTGAGATTTCAACAAAAACTCATTTTTATGCAGAATTTTTCATTTCATTTGTGCTCAGCTTCCAGCACTAATTATAACCAAAGCAAAAGCATTCAAAATTAAACCAATTTTAAAATAAAATAGTGATTGCTAAAAGGTACATTCACAATAAAATAATTCTTATATATCCCAATTCAAGCAATGTATTACATATTCAATTTTAGGTGCACCACTAGTCCCACTAGAACTTCTTTGCTACACCTGAAGTGATCTGTTTGCTTGACTTATACAAAGTCTCAAAAATTGTAAATATAATGCAACCTTTTAACCACATATGTAAGACAGCGTAAGTACCTATATAGTCAATATTTGAGATGTCAGTTCTAGAAGCTTTTTTCATTTTTCGTTATTGTCATGCAGTATGTACATGTGCAGTATTTCACACCAATCTCACCAGTGAAAAGTTAGCTGTGCTCTTGCCATAATAAAATCTTACTTGCATATCTATTCTTTATTGGATTTTATCTGTATTTACTGCAAACATTTAAATAGCAATTTAGAAGTGAGAGCCAGCTTGTGACAATGCATTTAAGAATCAAATGTTACACACTTTTTAAAAGAAAAAAAGAAACTGCCTTAGCCAAAGCTAAAACAATGAGCACACCCTGGGCTGCTCCTGAACTGTACCAGCAACTTAACTAGCTGAAGATTTTCATAGAGCAAAATCTTCTGTTTTTTTCACAAATGATGCACTAGATCCCATAGGCTTCAACCCCTTGAGGCAAGTCATAACAGCTAACAAAACATCTGTAGCACTGCAATGTTTATTGTGTATGAAACAAGACACTTGAAATTCTAGGAGACAGCTTTGGTGGTCAGCAGGTTTAACTCACTCCCCATACTACAGGGGAAGACCAAAGGTTATATAAATGAAGAGGAACTTGCTCCTAAAAAGCTCCAATTTTGCCTCTTCATATTGAAGATCATAAAATGATAAAAAATTAATATTGAAGATAAAAAAGATGTTGTTTCAGTTGAACTAAAAATAAAAAAGTCCATTCTAAACAATGTCATTAATAAATAACCTGACAGCCAATATTAAAATAAAAGGAGACCATTCAAATTCATAAATACAATTTCAAGTAAAATTATCTGGTCCCCAATAGCTGGGAGATACAGGGTGCTCAATGCTGTTTGGAAAACAAAGCAAACAAAAATTATCCTACAATCCACCTATTAGATACCTAAAGTTTAGATGCCTACTGTTTGTGCCTTGTTTAAAGATCTATTGCTGGATACATACAAACTCCTGAAGCCCAAACAGTTCCACATATGTGCTCAAAATGTAAAACAGTTATTTCTATTATGTTTTGCTACATGAAAACAGGGCAACTGTATGAATTAAAGCTTTCCTAGTGCATACATCACCATGGTACTGGAAACAATGAAAACTATCTCCCTCTCAAATTAAATATTGATGCAGCTTTGCATATTCTTTTATAACTAATCAAATTCAACACTGTATTTTGCCATTTAAAGCAAATGAAAAGCAATTTTTCAACTAAATTTGAAGGCAGCTATACCTCACCTAGAACATTAAAGCATAAAAACTTATATAAACTATATTTCAAAGCATACACTTGGCTAAATACTAGGGAATTGTTACCTTTTTATTTAGCTTCAGCCAAGTTGAGTAGCCTTTGCTGTCCACATACTGTAGCCCAAAAAACCAGACTTCACGAAGACCAACAGTTTTCACCACCTAAAGATAAATGAGCCATAATCATCAGTAATCACTACAATTTTTTAAACGGTGGTTAAACTACATAAATAATTTCAAATTGAAATGCAATCAAGCCTTACAAGAACAAAAAAAGATAAAATAGTAGCAAAACACCAGGTTCAGGGAATCCCACAGCTCTGATTAAATTCCAACACTGTGTTTCCAAACTACCAACTGGAGTGTGCAGCTTATTGTGTACATCATCGCCTGAGGAACAGAAGGTAGTAAACAGGACCCCTAGACTGGAAAGTGATCTGCAGACCTATGGAGAAGTCCACTTCAACAGATGATGACTGGTGAAATGATAATAAAGAATAAGATTTGTGGACAAGTATGAGGTAATGATAAAAGGGATAAGGATGATCCAGCTAATAAACCATATGTGATTTTCTATAAGATTTCTGATCATATCTATCACCAAAAGCTACTAAAGAAACAAAACTGTCCTTGAACAGAGGGAAGGTTGCTTCATGGATACCCTAGTTAAAAAGAAAAAAAAAAGAAAGCAAAAACCCCAATTGTTTCTGTAACAGACTTGTAGAGTAACCACTAGGGAAGTCCCCCAGAACTTCTAAAAAGGATGAAACCAAGATGAGAAAACCTGCTGTAGAAAACCTTTCCTAAAGATCTGTGAATGAACAGCAAAAACATGAACCTCAATAAAAGACTGTATTTAATAAAAACAAAACACTGTGCATAAAAGACAACAATTTAAACTATTTGAACAAAGTTTTAGTTATAAAGTAAAAAGGCAAGATAACTGTTACATTACTATACACATGTATGGTATTCCTAAATCTCTAACACTACGTAAGGACTGGTCACATCAACTTAAAGGATGCTGCAGCACTGGAAATGTTTCAGAAGCGTTGAAAAGAATGATCAGTGACTTGGAACATTTCCTGCATAGTTAAGACAAGAACTAGGGCTACCAACAGAGAAATGAGGAAAGGAAAAATATGATACAAGTCTAAAAAACTTGCAGGGCATGTAGAAAGAAAACAGGGAATGGTTATTCATTATTTCTCATAATGTCAGAATAGAGAATCAACAGAAATCATGACATTGCAGGCTCAAAGCAAACAAAAAGAAGCACTTTTACTATAGAGTGTAATGAAACTGCAGAACTATTTTACAAGTCTTTTGCATAGCAAAAGCACATATGGATTCAATAAGCAATTAATCAGAAAGGTCCAGGAAAGATTATTAAATGACTGTAAACTCTGGCTCCAAAAGATCCCGTATGGCAATACTTACGTATGTCCTCAGGTTGGACCATGCTGGCAAGCTGCTTTACTGAAGGCTGTTTTATGGAAGCATTCAGATGAATGTGAGGTAAATAGAATTTTACACATAGATCCTCCTCCATTTTAAAGTAGTACTATCGGGTTGCAAAATTAAGATTTTGAAAATTAGAAAATGTCATAAGATAGCTGTGCAAACTTACTTCTGCTGCCTTGCATACTTGCATTATCATTTAACAACCATGCAACTGTGCACCTTTTTTCCTCCTCTACCCTTTCACTGTCAAGCTCCAAAGCACAGAACAGACAATGTTCATGGATCCAGCCTGACTGATGTCTTTAGTGAGCACAGTTATTTCCTCTAGAATTACCACATCATTTATATCAGAACATAGGAAACATTAAGAATAAGTCTACGTTGCTAGTATGGTCCTGAGTAATATTAAATTCGGTGTCCCAACACAAACTTCAGATCTGCTGCTTCTTTTGGCACAGATCTCCCACATAATGTTGATCAAACTACTTATGGCTTTACCAGATGACTGAGAATGCTCTTTACTTTGCAGCTGTCCAAGTTGAGCCTTTGTACCTTATTAGCTCTCTGAGCTGCAAAGAACTGCAGATGCTCAACAGCTCTGCCCATAAGGCATAAGGAGACAAGCGCTTATGCTCATGTCAAAACATTTTGCTCTCACCCACTAACTATGGCCGTCAACTGAGAGGCACACTGCACATTATTTAAATACAGACAACGTGGATACAGCAAAGCAAATCAACACTAAAAACAGCTTACATACTAGCCTGTTTTACTTCAGACTCTATAAACAAGGAAAAAGCATTGCTTACACTGTTTCTCAGCTCAAAGGAAAGAGAATAAAACTTTCTGAAACTTTGTACTAAGATAATATACACACTTACGCACTGCAGTAGCCTGATATGAAAAGTAAGTACAGAATGAGAAACTTATCAGTTTCATTAAGCAGCTTCATGCATGGCTTCATCACATGTGTAAAATGGATTTATCCACCATCACATCCTACCGCTTGACTATAAATAGGAAAAAAACCAACTTCCTGGAGAAGAAAAGCAACCAAAATGATATATGTTTTGGCAAATCAAAATATACACAAAGACAACCTAACAAGGATTTCACTCAGTCACCTTCTGAAAGACTGTAAGGAAGGCTTCTGAGACATCTGGAAAGGACAGTGGAGTAGAACTCAAAGAAGACAACCGTCCCATTCTCTCTGAACTACTAATGCCCAGTACCAACACAACAAAACTCCCCTCATTAGAACCAGCGTGTGGAAACATACCCACCATAGGGTTCTTCCTCTCCTAGGAAAGTTTACAGATGCTTAACTCGTTGACTAGAGGAGGACAGACCCCCTCTTGCCTATTCTGATCACTGACAGCATAGACAAAAGGACCAAAGATGAATATGTTAAAACATCTTCTGAAATGCAAGTAATAATAATAACTTAAAGAAAGGTTGTGCAATAAATTGCTGAGTTTGACAGTGGAAAAGAGAAAGCTGCATTCTTGTCTGCTAGTAGATGAAGATGATGAAAACATACACATGGCACGGGAAACAAATCAACAACTCCAGAAAATACCAATTAAAAGCTTAAAAGAATACTGACTGAAAAACAGACTAGTTATTTACAAAAACCATACAGGAACACTAAATAACAGCTAAATTCATGAAGAGGTTATTTTCTGCAATCAATAACCAACAAGTCTGGCATATTCACCACTTCCACATAAACCAATCCTTGCAGTAACAGTGCTATTAAATTCTCTTTCTGTAGAGAAACAGGGTAACTTTCATCTGAAAATTTCATGCTGGTTTTCCAATACAGTTCAGCTCTTGATATGACTCTGTAGAGCTCACATATAAATTTAAGATCAGGCTAAAAATGCTTCCCTCTTCACACACAACTATACTGATTGGTTTTTCTCAACCTAAAATTGTTTCAATTTAAACTTCCAGAGCTAAGAGTTGGTGAGATGTCAAACACCACACAGCACACTGAGGAACAAAGAAGAGAGCATGAAAATACATTCAGAGCTATATCTTTGTTCCCTGTTTGTGAATGCCCCAATTCGGATGAACCTGATTACCTGGGCACAAGATGTTACACAGCAGAATGTCACCCCACCCAATACTGCATGGCAGAAGATAGCCAAAGGTTGGCAGAAGACAAGTAATAGCTTGAGCCTTCTACATCACAGAATACCATGCTTTTATTTGTTGGTGATGCTGGTTAGACAAAAAGCAGGACAGCTCCTTTTTTTCAAGAAGTCTTAGGAACGGACTTCGTGACTCTTAAAATGCAGAGGCTGAAGACATACTGCCACTGATGTTAGAGAAAGGGGCAAGCAATATAAGTGTTAAGAGTCAGACAGTCATTTCAAATGACAATTGCAAACAAAATTTCCTTCATCTGAAAGAAAAAGCTCAGTGCTACCAACAGTACACATTCTCCTCTTTTCAGTTTGTATACTAAGACATTTAATCAACTCTCAAAGGTCGACTAAAAGTTTAAATGCCCTTAAAGAACATTTTCAAAGAGTTACTTTCTCTTCATAATCATCACTGCATACTTCAAGCAACCCTAGTGGAGTAGAAAGAAACAACAGTTCTACTAGATATAACTGCTGATCCAGTTAAACTATTTTTGAAGAGTAATGTCAGATATTGCGGCATTTTTTAAATAAACACATACATGCACAAATATGTCTACAAGATATTTATTTGTATATTGGGGAAAACCAAAACACATTGACAAGCTTCTATTCTTAATGCTTTCTGTAACACTCCAAAACCTAAATCAAAAAATTGTTTCAAAATTCTGGTGGCTAACCTTACATTAAGTGCAAGAATAACCCAGTTTTAAGAAATCATTCATTCAGTCCATTTGACTGATGTACAACAGAGAAACTATGAAGTGAGAATGTGCAGTTCTGATAGGTCTGCAATCCATAAGCACATAAATGCCATCGTTTTCACTCATTCTTTGCTTTTTTCCTTTCTTTTTAACTTAAATTTCAAGGTAGTTCATAGGATAACATTATTCAGTTCTAACATCTGGCAAGTGAAAAACTATCTATAGCTTCCATTTTTGGGGAAAAGAAAAAACTCAGCTTTCATTAATTAACTTACTGTTATATTTTACGTGTAATTCTAACAACTATATTGAAGTAGCAACTATAACATTACTAGACATAAGAAATATTATTCATTTAAAAGCAGTTCCATACATGATTCAACTGAAGCCTCACCGGTAACATATTTACAGAGTTGTCTTTCAATTCAATATATTTCATGAGAAGTAATTAGGAAATTCACACTGACTCAGACCATAGCTTAGATAACATACAGAAAAAAAAGAATCTGTACATGAGAACACCTCCACTTTTTCAAACTGTGCCTTAATCCCCACGATATTTTTGTGCGTTTATACTCATATATACATAGAGAGACATAAGTTACCTGATCAAAGAGCTGCTTGCCTGTTGTATTGGGCTGGATGGCAAATTCCAACTCTGCATCCATTGTGGTTACTCTGACGTTGATCTACAGAAAATAAGGAAATATTTAAATTATACTGTAACAGTGTAATGCTCCTATACCTGTGATTAGTCTGTAAGAAACAGCATATGGTAAGTAAATTCAACAATTTTAATGGTCTTGTGAACACAGAGAACATAGCACTTAGGAAAACAGAAAATTTGAATCTGGAAAAACCCCTCTTATTTTATTTAATATAAAAGCATAATCAGGGTGGTATTTACTACTAAGTTTGAAGGTCAAACCAGAGAACCAAGTTCAAAATTAGTTCAACAGGATAGCTGACATCACAAATAAACATTTGAAGAATGTTGTGACATTCAGCTACTGGACACTGTATTTCATAGGGCTTTCCAAATGCATGCAAATGTTTCTAGTCATATGCATATCACTTTAAGGTATTCCTAGAAATATAAGATGACAGCCTCCTGCTTGCCATTTCTAAAATTAAGCAGTTGGATAGTCTTAAAGCATATAGGACCAGAGCTTATAAACCTCAGGACAGACTAATAGCAGATTTTTCCTCTGCAGTAAAACTACAGAAGTTAACTCCTCTTAAAACAGATTCCCTTCAATGCCCTTACTACAAGACTGAAAAAACACCACCATTCAACGAACTTCTTCCGAAAGGGAGGGCCATTTTCCAGATGACTCCTGACAATCACTGTTTTCATTTTTTATAAAATAAGAAGTCAAATATTGCAGGAGATATCTGGATGCCTACCTTACTTGAAAATACAAGTCTGTTTCAATTTCTCTTCAACTGGTACACACAGAAATGAGAATTTTCATGAAACAGAATATAGTAATAAATGCACAGTACTGTCTTCTCAGTGTTGGCATGTTCCCCCATGACTACTGTCAGGGGATCACATTTTATTTATCTTTAGTGCATAGGAATATAAAGTGTTAAAGTTCAAATCTACTTTGCTATAAATGCAAAAAAACCCCAAACTCATGGAACTTAATTTAAGGCACAAAGATATATTTTAATTTTTCTCTACTGTAAAAAAGAGAACTGCAACAAATTAGGACATATATTACAGGTTCTTATACCACTCAATCTATGCACATGAACCATTTCCATTAACTATTTCCCTAATTTTGCCACCAGGTGGAATACTTTGAGAAGTGAGTGTATGGAAAAGAAGACAGGACAGTACAGAATAAGGAAGGGAAACCTAGGGTGTGAGAAAGACAACTGGATGAGTTTGTCATCATGCAACAGATGAGACTTAACTCCTTTCTTTAGTGTCAAGCTAAACAACTCTGGGCATGAGGGGGCTATGCGAGTAGCATAGCAGGAGTCTGGGGACTTTTAGGTTAGAGACCAGCAAACAAGGACGAAAGAAGTGGCTTAGCAAACTTTTTTGTGTGTGTAAATGCTGATAAGGAACAAGAGTTGAAGGCTTTGGAGTAAAAGATAGCAAAGTTATATGGCCAAAAAAAATTAGAGGGCATGTGTCAGGAAGAGGAAAAAAGATGTTTTCTGTAGGTTCTCTCGCTCTGCCCATTTCAAGAGCAGAAAAGAAATTCCTTACAGAAAAAAATAACTAATTTTAAATGTCAGGTCTAACTCACTGCCAGTTGCACTATTTAAAGTGTGAGGTATTGTCCCTTAACTGAAAGAAGCTAATTTTTCTAAAGCAGTTTTTCAATTTAGAAAATGAAGCCTACAAGGAAGCAAGTGACAAAGAATAAAGCCAAAAAGTAACTTCATTAACGCCAAAGCACTCTGTTATGTAACAGCACCATTGCCAAAACAAGAAACGTTACAGATGATCTACGAAGGACAGCAAGATGAACTAATTGCAGCAGCAGGCAGCAGAAACTTCTTATATAAATAGCCTTACAATAAATGTCATCTTCTACAAATGCAGGAATTACTACCTGAGTTACTCCTTCACAAGAACTTAAGTACTCAAACAATAAAATTATAGATGTAATCCAGAGGCAAATCCCATAGTTTCTATTCGCTTCTGGATGTTACTGCCTTAAAACAAAAAAATCTGAGTGCTCTAAGAGTACACAGCTCCTGCACCTGCAATAAGTACAAATACACATTAGGACTGCCTGGCCACTTATGCACATCACAGCAACTGCTGAAGTCTTTAGCAATTCTGTTTTTCTTTGAACTTCCAATTAGCAGATCACCTGACTGCTAATCAATCTTTACACTTTCGGTTCTAATACGAAAGTCACAAATTAAATGACAGCAATATTAAAATGTTAGTTTTTGTTATACAAATTACTTAAGAAGAGACTTACAAATTTAACACTACACTTGACCATTTTCCTTCTGAAGGCTGCTTAAATCTTAAGATTTTTGGCATACAAACACCAAGCCTTTACAACCTCGTAACATTGTTTCACAGTTTCAGGTATTTCTGGGCATGGAAAATAAGAAGTTTACTTTTGTCTAAACCTGCAACTGAGCCCCAAAGGTTTACTTATCTAATTCAAACCTTGATCACACAGCAGCCTCTCAACAAAAATCAAATCTACAGTGTCAGTTGCATTGTCTGTAAAATAAAGCTGACAAACTACATTAACCAAAGTCATGAGGGGAGTTTCTACATTATAAATAAGGCAGGGAATTGAGAAAACACAGTCAAGAGAAAGAAAACCCAGGAATGTCAGCAATAGATTGTCACTCATGTAACCTGCTGTTGGGTATCCAGCTACTCTGAAGCAATTCTCTTTCTGTGACATTGGTGACAGGGGGAAATTATCTGAACCACAAATTATGGAGACAGGCAGTAATCTGAACCAACTTTACCACAAATACAGGAACAGGAAGGAGCTCTTGCAGTGACAACAAGAGAAATGTCTGAAGGTTTCCTGTAGCATGTTTGAAGGCTACCACTACTCATACCACAAGATCCATGCAATGCCTGCTTTTCAAACTTGCACTCACCAAAATCACACACCTTTCTAACAGATCATGACAGTTCTCTTCTTCACCCTACAGAATCATAGAACAGTTTGGGTTGGAGTGGACCTTTAAAGGCCATCTAGTTCAAACTCTCTGCAATGAACAAGGACATCTTCAACTGCATCAGGTTGCTCAGAGTCCCATCCAACCTGACCTTGAATGTTTCCAGGGATGGGGCATCTACCACCTCTCTGGCCAATTGTTCCAGTATTTCACCTCTCCAATCATAAAAAACTTCAACCTTATATCCAGTCTGAATCTACACCCTTATAGTTTAAAACCATTACCCTTGTCCTATTGCAACAGACCGTGCTAAAAAGTCTGTCTGTGCCCTTCTTATAAGCCCCCTTTAAGTACTGGATAGCAGCCTTCTTTCCTCTGGGCTGAACCACCGCAGATCGCTCAGCCTTTCCTCAAAGGAGAGATGCTCCATTCCGACAACCACTTTTGTGATCCTCCTCTGGACCCGCTCCAACACCACCATGCCTTTCTTGTGCTAGGGACCCCAGAGCTCGATGCAGTGCTCAAGGTGGGGCCTCACCCCAGAGCAGAGGGGCAGAATTCCCTCCCTTGACCTGCTGGCCACGCTGCTTGAGATACAGCCCAGACACAACTGGCTTTCTGAGCTGCAAGTGCATGTCCAGGCAGGTCACATCCAGCCTCTCACCCACCAGCACCTCCAAGGCCTTCTCACCGTAGTTGCTCTCAATCCCTTCATCCCCCAGCCTGTGTTGATACCAGGGGTTGCCCCAACCCAGGTGTAGCACCTTGCACTTGGTCTTGTTGAACCTCATGAGGTTCACATCGGCCCACTTCTAGAGCTTGTTCAGGTCCTTGGCATCAGAACTGGCAGCCTGAGTTTATCTGTACTTTACCAGACTTGCTTCAGAATGATTAAACACTGCCAAAGAAAAGGAAAGAACACATACATATCTACATGATGATGATTCTCTGTGAACGGGACAACTGATGTTCTGATAACAAATGTTCCTAATAGGTTATGAAGACATTTGCCATAGCTCAAAAAATAGTATTCAGAAAAAGACCAATCTACAGCAAATTACTTACTGATTTATCAAAACCAATAGAGATTACAGTCAATGAACATATCTGGAAAAACAAACATCCATGTGCACCTTTATATAAGCATGTATTTCATATGGGAATTATGTTTTTATTATATTCTTTCACTTTTAAGGACTTGAAAAAAATATTACTACACTTCCTTGTAGGACCTAACTAACCCTTCAAAATTTAATGAACTACTACACCAACACCACACTAACCCCTGAACCTCTCCTCAGACCCAGTCCATGGAACATGCACAAAAACTGACTCAGTAATCTAACACTTTCTATTACTGAACTTCAGCCATAGATTGCAGGTATTACTCACGGCACTTCAGCTTTCATCAGGAAGTCCAAAACTGAGTAGGTACTAATATTTTGTAAAAAAGCCATTTAAAATAATATGAAAAAGATTTCCAAAGGTTTTCCCTGGATTTAATAAATGCAATATGAATTAACCATATGCAAAAGCCACAGATACCAGCCCAATTCATATTTATAAGAAAACCACATACAGAAAAAAAAAAATCCGTTCAAAGAGTTGCCTCACTCTAGTTCAGCCAATTATTATCTCAAGTCTGCATGTTAAATTATTTGTGTTAAGGAGTAGCAGTATTAGTCCCATTGCTTTACACACTGCACAAACGTATACAACACACTCTCCATACCAACCTCAAAGCAGACATAGGAAGAGATGAAAAGCTTTATGAAAAGATAAGGCAAAGAGGTAAGGATTAAACAGCACTAGGTACAGAAGGCTACAGAATAATGACAAACAGATTTTACTAACAGACAAATCAAAGGAGAGCAGTCCTCCAAGCTGGCATCAGTTGTCTACTTATGCTACAGAAGTAATCATATTCAAACCATAGTTCAGATGCTGCACTACATGGTCTCAAAGATTTTCCTGTGAAACACCACTCTAGTAAAAAAAATTGATTTCTACACTATTTCAATTCAACTATTTTACAAAAATATTTGTAAGATCAAGTTGATTAATTCAAATTTTAAACCACCATCTTCTTCCAGAATCTGATATTTACTCCCTCTGCTTACACAATATCATAAAATGCTGGATAAGTCTAAAAAAAGAATCCTTTTTAATATTAGTAACTTTGGCATCTCCCCATTACTCCCCAGTATAATAATGCTTTCTCTTTCATGCCTTGCAGTCTTGTACAAATGTGCTGCAAACTACCACCAAAAACAGACAATAATTTAACTCTTCTTACACCCTATAAATGCAACTAATATTTCAGTCAATTAAACATAATCTTGTCAGCCTATGAAATGATTAACAGTTATGTAACCCATGATGTCTAATTTTAGCTTCTATGTTTCTATTTTCAGTGAAGATCTGAGAGAATGGCGCATAACTGAAAAGCATTTTGTATCTGTTTTTTTCGGAAGAAAGCACTGCAAATAAGTCAACAAATATTCTGTTCTTCAACTCACAGAGAGCTAAGCACAACTGAGAACAGACATATTAACAGCTCAAATTTTGATTACAGCTGCAAAGACCTAATTAAACAAAGAAGTCACCCATTTTTTTAGACGGAACACAACAGATGCTAAACGAAACTTAATTTCACACTGCTGGGTCAAACTGAGAATACTAAAATTATTTGGTCTTAAAAGCAGACAAGATGCTGACTGAACAGCTTGAAAAACTGGAAAGGTACTTTGTTACAAACACAGCCAAAGTGAACAAATAGACTTTTCTACTGAAGTATTCAAACAAGAAAATGTTTCAATCATGTATATTTTTCAGACACATAACCTTAATAACTAAGGACAATATATTAAGTCAGTTTTACCCTTTCAAAACAGCCTTTTCACTCAAGCTCTTTAAGCTCTGAGAGAAAAATCCCAAACACATAAGAACAATGACCTTTTACTACCATGTATAAGATCATCAGTCACAGTGGCATGAAACTTGCTTCAGACAGACTTCCAAGAAAACTGTAAGATTTTGCTATAAAATTTAAATAAGCAAAGACCTTTTAACAGTCTTCATTTACTTACTTTTGTTTGGAATACTACATAACTTTTCAAGGGGAAAGCAAAAAAAGTGAACCCAAAATCTATTTCATTGGTTTTTTCCTGTGATTTAGTGCACTGATTTCATTTAAACCAATCTGTGGCTTAATTATTTGTTATCTGCATAACAAAAAAAATTGATTCCAAAAACATAAGGAGAATTTACTTATAGTTGTTACTGCACAGGTTACGAGACCACCAGACTTTTCTGAAAACTCTCAATTGGATCATTAGGACTGCGTCTGAAAAAAGGAAACCTAAAGAGGTCACAGTAAGACAGAAAAGAGATAAAATAACACTGTCAAAAATCTCACCAGTTATGTGAAGCGGGTTTTCTTAGTTCTTACCCATGATTATTTCATTCATTTTCAGGTTAAAAGATTTCCAACAATAAAGCTACAGAATACTGATAATCTTCTTGAAACAGCTCTCAAAAGTAGAGAAGTTAAAGCAGAAATAATTTCCTGATTAGAAGCACATTTAGTTATTGTGGATTGTCTATAAAGACAGGTCCCAAGAGCTACAGTAAAATATCCGTAGCAGGAGACCTTCCAGAGTCCAGTATTATCAAATCCAAGCAGAACAGCAAGACTCCTCAGAGAACAAAGTCAGATTCCTTAAATATAACTGGTGACTGGACTCTTACAGCCTCCAAAGAAGTAAAAAATCCCAAAAAACAAACAAAACCATAACAACAAAACAAACAAACACCAAACAAAACCAACCAACCAAACAAAAAACCAAATAGAAACCATAACAAACAAAAAAAAAGGGGGGATGAAGAGAGCTCCAAAGCATCTACCATTTAAGAAGCAACCAGAACAAAATCTGAGGTTTGATTTTTATAGGTAAAGTCACTTAACCTTTGGCATGTGTGCTACCACTTCATTCACTGATTACCAATTATAATTACAGCAACCTGCGGTTTACAGGAAGACACTGAGAAACGTAATCAATTTATTTTCATTTTTAATAGCTCCTTTCACTCGGCGCCCTTCTAAGATTTCATATGCACCTACATCATCAAGAGGCATGAGAACTCTTTCATAAAAAGTCCCTCATAAAACAAAAAAATTATCTTTGGCATGAGTCCAGCTTCTTTCCCAAATCTGATAACTAACTTCCATTATTAGGGTGGATTGTGTGCTATTTCAACACCTCTGCAATATCAGTTCTAAGGGTATTGCTTTCCTTGTGATCAGCTCTAAAACTCCATTTCCTTCAATTTTCTCTGGTCCTTAAAATAGAGAGAACCCTGCCTGCATAGATTTCATGGTTCCAATTCCAGAATTTAAAAAGAAGTTACCTAATTCAGGCTTTTTTTTTCCTAGTCATCACTTCTGTGGCTTCACAGCTCCATGGGGTTGAAGGCCTCAGAAACCAAATGAGCTCAGAGTGACTTTTTGCCTTGTTCTTAAAACACAGCTTTCCAATTGAGAAGCTCTACCAAAGGCACTACTCAATTCTCATAGCCAGGTCAGAAAATTGCATGCTGCTAATTCATTTTCCTACTCTTTATAGTGCAGCTTTCTGAAAGAGGCAGGCAACCTCAGCAAGTGCTAAGATACTGTCCCTCATCCTCCAGGGGGAAAAGAAGAAATTACAGAAAAACAACAAGGTATGGCCAGTTGATCAGCAGACCAACCACAAAGCTCGGAACACAACTTGGAGCCCTTGGACAGTCCCATGTTCACATCATTCATCGAGCTGTACCAGTTCCAAATGCTGGCATGCAATACAGACTACTTACACAGGTAATTTCTGATCAACAGCAAAAACATTCTATACACCTATGTATAAATATGAATGCGTGTACACAAACGCACACAGACACCTTTATTCTTAGAAAGTGATCTGCCTGCTCCCAATCTACTACCAAAATGAAACATCAATACACAAAGAAAGCGTGAAAGCTATTACATAAACCAAGTGACTTAAGTAGAAATAATCTGACAATCTGGCTCCCTCTCTGATGTTTTGCTCACTGAATACAAGAGGAAGAGACAACCAGAAGTAATTTAACACATAGCAGATTAAACCCTAAACAAGCAATATTACATCAACAGAGAAAGAATCAAACTGCTGAATAATTACCTCCTCAAAGACTTCTAGAACTATTACCAAAACAGAAGTCAGAGGTTTTTTCCCCCTGGATTGAAAGTTGATTAACCCTCAGCTGAAGTGAGAGGAACAGGGGACCACAAACATTGCTTATTTCCTCCCTTCAAAACCTATTTTCTATATGATGCCCCTCTACCATGGTAAAACTACAATCAAACTTAGTGCAGACTCTACACATGTTCTGCTTTCCCTTGCCAAATCCTGCAGCAAACCCTCCCACTGATACTCACGGACATTGAGTCAGGCTTAAATTATGCCTCCGTTACCCAGCACATGTCAGCTCAAAGTCAGCAATTCCTGAAAATTCATTCCTCCTGCCAGCCAAGTGGGTTCTGAGTACTGCTGCCATTTTCAAGTCTCCTCCATGTCACTTGCAGTACTAAGCTCTCCTGATCTTTTTTCCACATGTTGGTACTAAACAATCTCAACTTCAATTGTGTATTATCAGATCTTATGAAATCTAGAAAGGGCAGAGTAAAAACTGGAACTGCTTTAAGATCACTCTGAACTATGAAAACCCTCTTAGATTTTAGATGGGTAAAAAACAGCTACTTACTGGTTTCGGCATTTTTCTTGTTTTCTGTAGTCTCCTGTCCACTGAAGTCCTCTACAAATTCTTTGTCCCCTTCTGCCAAAAACAAAATTAAAAGGATGTTTTTAAGTTAATCAAAACTGAGTTCATGCAAATGACAGAAAATAGTATACATTCCAAAACAAGCAAAAAAGTGCTCTACATGTATAAAATACACTTTTCAGAAGTTGACATAAATAAAAAGCTACTAAGCTAGCCAGTAGCAGAATCTACAGGTCCTTAAGCAGTAACATCCTTCCTATTTTTTGTAGAGCATTAATGCAGTAATGTTAGAATAAAGAAACAACAGTTCCTCAAGCGTTACAAGTTCTTTTTAGAACTTTTGTTATTAGACATCATCTACTATTAAAAAAATCTCTAATGTTATTTACAAGAAAGTAAAAATTTGTAACATTGTGAAGACAATGAAAAACCTCAGAATTTTAAAGCATCAAAACTGTATTTCATGTCTATAAAATCACCCATTTCTCTGAAAAAAAGAATGATACGGTCACTTTTTCCAAATTAAAAGAAGTGTTCAAGTACACCAACACAGTAAAAAAAAGAAAAAAAAAAATCTGCTCTGCTTGAAACAGAGCATGTTTTTTTTTAAAAAGCAGAAAGGCTGTAGGTTATGTCTACGTGGTAATGAAAGTATTCACTATTGTGTTCTATTCCAAAAAAGTTTTTATGCCTGGAAAAAACATGCCTGCAATGCTATTGGTAGACAGGATCCTGCTTCCCTTTCAATTCACTCTAACTCAGGAAGAACAAGCAGCTAGTCACCTTCTTGCACACATTTACAGTAATGAATCAGACCTGTTGATTGTTTGCAAAGAGTATCAAAATGGTATTGCCTTCAAAAATAATATGACCTGAAATAACGCTTATACTAAGAAAAATGAGTGTGACATACTACTCAGAATAATCTGAGACTTCATTATTATAACTCCATAGTTGCAACAAATAAATAAAATTTTCAGAAGTCCATAAAAGAAAAAAAGATAAAAACAGAACTCTTAAGAGCAATCCAGTTACCAGAAAAAAACTTTTGTATAAATGATCTTTCATTTTTAAGGGAAAATGAAAATAGGAAGTATTTTTACACATAAATTACAAAAGAAGTTCATTTTCCTTGCTTCTTGGCAATAATAAAAAAAAATACAGTAAATATTAGAAACATTTCTACTGTGCTTTAAGGTGCACTAGCACTTCATTTTTTTTTTTTTAACCTGTAGAGATATGTTAGAAAAGAGGGACTGGAAAAAGAGATAAAGGATAAAAATAGAATGTAAGAAGCATGAATATTGTCAGCTGGTAAAAAAATGAATGTTAAGACTAAGGACTACAGAAAAAGAGATCTAATGGTATAACCCAGATAGGGAGCAAAATTTTAACAAAAAAAATCAATCTGAAAAAATTAAAGCAGTATCTTTAAGTTATACTATGATTTAACTAATGCATCCAACCTATAAAGGCATAATACTACATTTGTCTAGAATAAATACAATTATATTCCAGTAGATTTTGTAGAACTTTTTTTATCTAATTCCAGACGATAGTTTTAAGAACTTGACAGTACCAGTAAGGTCCCAAATGCAGGCTCGCTGTCTGATGGGCAGCAACAATTTACACACCAAGACGGGGTATTCTATTTCTTCATTCTAGTCTGCACAAAGCTGGGAGCTGGGTGCTAACCCACAAAAGGCTGGCACTGCAATCATCAAAACTTTACACCATTTATACCTTTTGGCAGACAAAGAAATCATGACTTATTGCCTATAAGCTACACAGCTCCCTTACTTATTAACATTTACCTTCTACTGGTTAAATGATTCTCTTCTCATGTTCATTATCCCATCTGAGCACATGCTCAGTCACTCTCTTGAGTTGGTTGCCCCTGAGTTGTGGTTGCAATCTCCCCCTGTCAGAATTAGCTTTTTCCCAGCTGGAGCTGATTTCAGCAAAGTTGTTGAGTTGGCTTTGTTAGTTTCTTTCTTATTTTGGGAGCTCTGCCAAATGTCCTTGTGGCTTGTGAATTCTGCATTCCCTGTGCCCCCTGTCAGTGGTACATCCTTCCCAAGCTTTATTAAACTGCCCCTGCGTCTGAGATCACTGAAGCCTGTAAAGTCCTCAACCTAACAAGGCACTTCTAAGGACAAGTAATTTATCTTGCTAACATCTGACTACTATTCTAGGATACTTTTAAAGGTATCCTTGAAAAATAGGAATACACTTTTCCTCAACTCTCCCCCTATACCTCTTTTTTTTTTTTACTGCAAAAGGTTTCAGGGGGAAAAGCAAAATAAAACTGCTGTGCTTACAACTCTGGCTTTGGATAAAAATTCAACAGCATGTTTCCATTTCACAGAAGAGATTGCCTCCTCTTCTCCCCTCTCCCCCCTTCCCTAATGTACTCCTTGGAAAAATTCAAGAGAGCAATAAAAAGCAAAACAAGTCAAGCTCTAATATCTGCTAGGGGTTCACAGGATTTGAGTCGTATTCCCTGTGTTCACCTTTCTGACAGTAGAGGTTCATTGCTTGAAAAACGGAAGGCATACTGAAGCCCTAGAGTTACACTCAGTTAATTAACGATGCAAAAGCTAAATTAGATTCTCATCCACCATTTTGTAAGCGTGCCAAGTCAACAGTACCAAAAGGAATAGAAAGTGGCAGAACTACTTTTAGGTGTCTTTAGTGATACTAGCATTGAAAAGAAGGGGTGTAGTAAGATGACTGATAAAGAATTTCAGTCTCCAGAAGAGGAATGACAACATACGGCACAAGACAGAGATCTGTATTGTCAGCTTATCGCGTTCTGAGGTCTTTCTACAAGAGAGCATGTCTATCACTTTCTACAATGGCTGTCATAGCCTCAGGTATTTTATAATTACAAACTATTCCATAAATATGCCCCAAATTTTTGCCTTAGGTTTTACTGAAACACATTGTAATACTATCAACAACATATAAATTACTCACTCAAATACACATTTTAAAACCTTAAGGTAATTTGTAAAATCAGAAACATGACTACACAGTTTTATAGGTTAATTTTATGTCATCAAAACACAAGTGGCAGACATGTACTTGCATGCAAGAGAACAAAGCTATCACTAAAAAGCAAGAATCCTCTTGTGCAAAACTCAAATAAAATTAAGTCTTTTTATGAATCCCAAAGATCCACAGACCTTATGAGTCTGAGAAATTATCACAGTACATGAGCACCACAAAAAAAAAAACACACTATGCAAAACAAATAGCAGCCCAGGTATTTTTTGTTGAAATGTTTGTTGTAGTCTTTTACTAAAGAAAGAAAAAAATCTATCATGTCTTTAAAAAAAAACTGAAATTTAATTAATTTATAGCCAACTATGCTGAACTTGTTTCCATTTTATATACAACACAGAAAACAGCCTGTGCCTATATGCTTTCATACTCAATGTGCAATTTCAATACAGTACAATCACACATATTGCAACTTTTATATATATATATATATATATAAAACCCAGTAAGTTTGCAGATCTTAAAAACTGTAAAAATTGAAATCAAATAAGCACCCTATCTTTCCCAATTATTGGCACCAGCTAACATTAAAACAAAGCAAATATAAGGAAAACATTTGGCCAAAAGGAACCAAAAATCACAGCCAGGCAAGATATTGTGCATCTCCACTATTAATGCTGGAGTGGGAGCTCACTTCTGCTACTAATGCATTTCAGATAAATTTATATTTAGCAAATACATCAGCTTTACTAATTTTTTAACTTTGAAGCAACTAATTACATATTGTTTTAACACTCATGTGAAGTGGCATTGCAAATAGAGGGGAAAAAAAAAAACCAAACCAATTGGGATTAGAAATAATATTCCCGTCACTTCCTGCACTCTGAAACCAGCTTGTGACCTACGAGACACAGGCATTTCAGTTCCTAAAGGTGCCTTTTCCAAGTCAGGATTAGCAGGGTTGTGACTCTGCAGGCTTCCTACCGCTACAACACTCAAGACCTTCAAGAACATACAGTAATCTGGACTCTGGACCAAAAAAACAAAGTATCAGCAGGCTCCACATCACAAACAGACAAAAGAGAAAAACAAAAAAAAAAATCATCATCCAGAACATCAAGAATTCTCTTCATATGAAGAACTGTGATGTCAATCCATTTCACTACAAGAGAGTAAGGATTTTTAAATCAGTATCATCGATGTTTCCAGTTATGCCACAGAAGCCAACAAATAAAGCAATTGTTGAAAGATGACAAAGAAAGCTTTCTTCAGAAAATGATGGCGCATAAAATGCTTGATGCCAAAATTCTGTCAAATAATTTATGCAGCAGCTGTTTTCAAAAGAAAAATTCATACACCCAGCTATGGGTCTGAGGTGAGGTGAGGATGAGATAGGAGGCAGAAGGCTTGACCAGGACACTTGGCTAGGGGAGAGCCAACATTTAAACGTAGAATCCCTATCTGATAGCTTAGGGCCTTCTCTCAGAAGCAGTCTGAGTCCCCAGCAGCATCCCTCCTAAACTCAAGCAAGAGGTTCATCATCTATTTTCCTAAATACAGACAGCAGGGACCACAGAGCTTTAGCCACAGCAATATAACTCACTCATTTATTTACAGGTACTTATTTAAAATTAGTACACTTTTTCTTTTCAAAGTCTTACACCATTCTGGGGTTTTTGTGTTTCCTGAAGGTTTTAGATCTTTGGGGAGGCACCTACAGGCAACTCAGAGGCCACTGTACCTGACTAACTGGTCTCAGATTTCTACAGAAATGTCTCTCTACTCCAACGCAGACTGTGAATGTCTGCAGGGCAATCATCTTTCACACTAACAGCTCCCTAATGACACACTTGCTGCAGTCCAATAAAGAAGTTCATTTGCCACAGACTTTACTTTTGCATACATCTTTTTCAGACGGACAGAAAGATCGCCCACACAGTTGTCTGCAACATAAGCAAACCAAGGGGGAACTAAAAAAAGTCATTTATCTCACAGGGAACAAAACAAAACACACAAACACAAAAAACAACCAACCAACCAAACACACACAAGAAAAATGAGCTGAATTCTATCCTAATATGCAATAACTGACCAGTGGTAGGTATCACATGCAGAGTTTTACATTTCAACTTTTTTTTGAGTACTGTATCTTTCCCTTCCTAAAACCACCATTTCCCCCAACCTTCCCTTCCCTGAAATACTCAAGACAGGCTTGCTGTCTCTGAAAAATAACTGCAGTATAACTAGTACAGTTGTTATGCATTCAGTGTATTTGCAGGAAAATACAATTTGAAGAGTGAGGTACTTCTGCTAAACTGGAGTTCCTCTGAACTTCAGAAGTACAAATGAAAACTTGGCAGTTGCCAACACAGTAGTTCAACCAAAAGTAACACAGATCAGTCACAGAACATTGGTGCAATACTTGCAGTTTTGCCACTTCTTATAGTATGTCTAAAGCACATCAGTTTACTATTTACATAAAGTTAATATTTACTAAGTTTATTTATTAAACTTTTAATATCTATGAAATAGATTATTTTATCATAATATTATATTATTTAATCTGTTTATTACCTATTAACCTTCATTTCAAGTACCCACAACTGCACTATTTGAAACAACTATAAGATTCTGAAGAGTCCTACAATGACAGAATGGCCAATCTTACCATGCACACGTGATACACCAGCAAAAATGAAAATTAAGAACGGAAACTAATGGAAGTACGGTTGTTTCTAAGTGAAATAAGCCTTTTTATAAAAATACAGTTAGAAAAGGAATTCTGGGCATATGTCATCTCAAAGCCAAGTACTATATTTTCTGAGTGACACTGTTAAGTCTCTTAGAACTAGATCCATAAAATAAACTTAACATGCACTGGCCACTCACATCATTCTCTGCATCCAGTAACTAGAGTTATTAAATTGAAAAGTTCTAGCATAAAAATTATTAACTCCCTTTCTGGGCCAATGTAATATTTTTTTTCCTTGTACCATATGGCTTGAAGGTTTCATTTCACAGAGTGACTTATAAATGTCTAAAACTGAAAGAAAAAGAAAGGTTTTAAATTCAAAGTACACCTAAGATTAGCCTACTAGTAAAGTTAACCCACAAATGCAGCTTTTCAGTGTTTAAAGGAAAAAGTTCACCTAGGCCCCTTCACCTCTGGAGTAAACTCGCTGAGCATGCAAGACACTGACCCATTAAAGCCGCACTCAGTCTATCTTCCAACAATCAGTACTTTCTTCAGAAGTTTGTGTAAAGCGTTGTTTACATTTACAAACTTGAAAATCCTCCCTTTCCTCTACTCCCACAGACTCCTAATGTGATACAAGGAGATAGGACAGCTTTGATGTATTTGACACATCCAACAGAAAGACATAATGCCTTAAACAACTCTGCTCTTCACCTCTGCCAATGGAAATGCCCCTTCTCAAAAAGCAGAGTGAAATTACTGAAGAAGAAAGGCTGTACACCTATCCTGGAAGACGTTAAAGGAACTTTCTTAACAAGTAACTGCCTTCTAATGTCATAACCCCTACAATTCCTACCCTCCCTAATTTTGCACCTTGTAGGTGGATCCGTATCCTCCCTCTCTTTGCAGCTTTACCCAATTTACTGAGAAACAACTCTTTTTTCTGGCAGTACTATTACCAGCAAGCCCTGCAATGCTCTCTACTGCAATGGCAGAAATAGTCACATCAGAACTCTTTCCATTATCTCAACAAACACTTTTACACCTTTTCTTTCAGTCAGCACTCAAAGAAAACTCTCTGGACAGCTCCCGACATGTCACACCATGTCATTTCCCATGCATTTTCTAAAGCTGTTTGTTGTACTTCTACTCTCCAGTCTCCCAATCTAATAGAAGACCTCTGTCGCTTCAGGACAGAGCTTGGAAACACGCCACTACCTTGCAATTGCCATTTGCCAGGAGGTTGCTTATCTGGGAACACTGCACTGACTTGCAGTTTATTTTTCTCACAGTCTCTCTCGTGCTAAATCAATAGATCAATAGAGGTAAGTCTCATAATCCAATAAACAGTTACTACTTGTCCCATCTTTAATGATTAAAAAACTACTTGATGGCAGTATCCCGAATGTTACTGTGCAGCGCAGCAGCCCCAGGTCCTCCCCCGTAGCACAGGTTGCCCAGCAGCGCGGTGCCAACGCGCTATCTCAGGGCTGACAGCGACAACGGCATCTCCACAATCTCCCCAACACACAGATGCATCCCCAAAATGCTCCTGTGACATAAACACCACGGCAAGCATCTCTCACGAAAATAAAACGGGAGTGAGATGCAGGGGCCCGTCTGAAGCGTCACGCAAACCAGTCACAAAGGCAGAATTAATTAAAACTGCCACTCCCATGACTCAGTTTAAAAAATGGAATCTTTCTAAAAGCCTGTACCAGAGAGAGAAACATGAAATACTTGTCTAGGGTGCTACAGCTGGAAAAGACAGCTTAATAGCACCTTGCAACTAAAGTGATTAGTTGCATTGGCATAGAGTCCAAAGAGTTTGGGTTTTTTTCAAGTTCAAATTAAGAAAACTGGCAAAAGAGAAGGGAATTCCACTAAGCTGAAACTCAAACCTCTTATCTGCGCTAAACTTTAAGCGACAAAGTTAATTACAAATGCCCACGACTTGTATAAAACATTAATCCATTCAAAAAAAAAACAATGCACAAAGGCTCATTCAGGGGCGCTGCGCCCATTACGTCGGCCAGCACTTAAGGACTCTTAAAAACGCGCATTTGTCGAAAACAATAGACAGCAACAGATGCTCCACAGCACTTGTTTATGAAGTAATTCCTTATTATTCCCCCGCACGGCCGCAGTCAGCTGGCCCGGCCCGGCTGCCACATGTCTGCCCCGGTGCAGCCTGCCATCAATAATGCAGGGGCGCCGGCGCTCCCGGGGCTCCCCGCACGGCCCAGGGCAGGAGGAGCCGCACACCGCCCCCCACGGACCCGCGCCCCGACCGACCGCCCGACCGCCGCAACAAGTCGCGTGGGGGCCCCGCACCCCGCCCGCCACGGACTGCGGGCGGGCTCCCGCTCCCAATTCCCGCTCCCACTCCGGCTCCTGCTCTCGCTCCCATTCCCGCTCCCACTCCCATTCCCGTTCCCACTCCCGCCTCCGCGGCCCCGCCGGCAGCCGCCCCTGCCCCC